>OU744318.1:38277301-38626297 GCA_916610145.1 Eristalis arbustorum
ATCATTTTGATGGCGCAGCGAATGGGTGGAGGGGGGAAGCCGAGCCGGGGAAAGCGTGGAAACGGGAAAATCTTGGAAACGCGTGTTGGTTTATTGTTTCGTGGGCGGTATGTTCACGGTACAGAACATGGCACACATATTTACTGGAGTGGCTTAAGAGATACATTCGCTTCTGATTGATGGAGGATCTAGATCTTGGCCTAGAAGTAGTTGCTCACCCTCAGGACGAGGTATGTTTTTTGTGTCAGATTTGAGTGAGGAAATTTGCTCACTTCGAGCGCGGAATGGCAGTTGAAGAGAGTCGGTTGTTATTTAGAAAAATCAAATCCATATAGAGAGGTGCGGACATAATGATACAGTTTGTTTTCGAACTCGCTGAACATTCCCACAGCGTGGTGGTTGCAAGCTATCAAAAAGCCTCTTGAGCAAGAAGGAAGTGATGGCATAACCTTACCTAACAATAATATAATGTGGGTGGCGCTTCAGCCTGTAGAGAGCCAGAGCCCAGTTTCCACCACAGTCACTCGTGCTGTGCGGTCTGACACTAGTGAAAGGGACTTACATAACCTTGCGCCGATTCCGAAGTCCGAACTGCCAAGTTTGAGAAGATCTTTCTAGATAGGAACATTCTTTGCGTATTGTCAGCGACTCGAAGGAGGTGGAGTCGTGATAATAAGCACATAGACAGGTAGCTTCAAGCCACGCGCCACTAACCTAACTCAAGTAAATTTTTTCTTGACAGAAGAATCAAACCTTAAGGAAAATATTTCAGATTATGCTTGTCCTTTGAAGGCAAATGATAGAAGGAAAGAGTTCCAAAGCCAACGTTGTATGAAAGTGTTGCCAAGTGTTCGCCCAAGACACTCTTAAAAAAATGTGAAACTCTGTATACTGTGGGACCACTCCGGCTGTGGTCCGAACTCAATATCGGCCACTTAACCATTCTCAAGGAATTCGACTTCATTCCGGACCGTCGAATACCCCAGGCTATCTTCAAGAAGAAATTCTCGATAAGCTTTCCCTCCAGATCAGACTGGATGTCTGAAAGGCAGTCGTTGGATGATCCTCTGAGTATTTTCACAGACGGAATGAAGACTAACGAAGGGGTGGGTGCGGTAATTTTTATCTCCTTGAAGCTCCCTGACCACTGTAGCGTTTTTCAGGCAGAATAATATAATAATAGAATATGGGTGGGCAGTGGTGGTGGGGTTTGACTAATTGCATGTGGCTAAGCTAAAAAATAGTTCAGACCAAGTTTGGTCTGTGAGAAAAATGTATAAGTAGTCAATCATGTTGGGTTTGCAACAAAGTATATAGTTATAATATGGGTGGCGCTACAGCCCGTAGAGGGTCAAGGCCTAGCTTCCACTAGTGTTGTGCGTGCTATTGTTCTCTCACGAGTATAAGGGACCTACAGTTTTATGCCGACTCCGAACGGCCAAGTTTGAGAAGTTTTTTCTAGACAGGAAATACTTTTCGAGCATTGTCAGTAACTCGAAAGAGGTGGGGTCGTGAAAATTGTTTTCGTCGCTCAGAGCTGGAATCGAACCTACGACGTCGAGGTTGAGGTCGACGCACATACCCACAACGCCACGGGCCACCACAGGGTAATCACCATCTGTTCGGACAGTCAGGTCCCTATGCAATCCCTGGACAATATCATGTTTTACTCAAGAACATCCCTCAATTGCAGACTGCCTCTTAACTAGATCGCTGAGCATTTTAATATTTACCTCATTTGGGTGCCGGGACACTGTGACTTACTAAGAAACTGCAAAGCCGATGAACTCGCCAGGTGTGGCACAACCTCATCCCTATCAATAACACGGGTGCCACCTTCCATATCGATCACTACCATCTTCTAAAGATTCACACAATCAGAACCAGCAATGACAAATGGCTAGAAGGCCCCGCCTGCCTTAAAACAAACGAAATCTGGCCATCACTTAGCCTTAAACGGTCACTCAGTTAACTTAGACTCAGTAAGCACTCACTAAGGACCCTCATAGAAGTCATAACCAGGCACTGTACAATTGGCACGCATGCTCGCAAGATGGAAGCTTCTGTAGAAGGTGCGAGGATGAAGAGGAGGTAGAAAATACTCATCACCCATTCTGCTGCTGCGCTGACTAGTAGTCGGTTGCTACACCTAGGAAGAAACCTTCAGCGGCCTCAATGAGCTAAACACCGCCAGCATACGCTCTTTAAATAGCTTCACTAGAAGCACCACACCAACAGGTTCCAGTTCCAGGAGAAGTCAATCGGTATCACAATGGGCCCACTCTGGTCTAAGTTTGACTGCCCTTAGCAGTCAGCCACTATAGCCTAACCTAACCTAAATTCAGCAGAAGTAGCCTCGGCAAGAGATGAGGCTATAAAAAGGTTTAAGTGCATTTTCATAAACGTACTCAGGAATAAGCCGGTATTGGTTGTACTGTCGGTACGTATTTTTAAGAACCCAATAAAATCTGTCAATATTTTCGAATAGACTATGAGCTTATGTACCGTTTTGCCATAGTGCTAATTACTCTTTCATCTGGTTTGAAAAATGACAAACAAACGCTCACGAACCGCTCCCGTCCTTCTATCCAGCGTCGTCTTTTATGCAGCTAACTTCGCTGAATGCGCCTGCCGACACTCGTTGTCAAACCATGGGTTTTTTTCTAGGTGGCATTTTAAAACCCAGCACATCAGAGGCAGCTTCTCTAATGGCGTTTTGACAACGGTTCCACTGCTCGTCGATTGTTTCGCCTGGCGGGGTTGGACTCTCTAAGAGCTTCAGGGAGACTCGATCGGAGAGGTTCCCAGCGGTCGATTGCGATTGTAGCTTTCCAACGTCAAACTGTTTTGGTCTTGCTCTACTCCGTTGTACAATCGATATCCGAGTTCTGACCTTGGCTACAACAAGGTAATGGTCCGAGTCGATGTTGGCACCTCGGAACGTTCGTACATCGAGGACACAGGAGGAGTGTCTGGCGTCGATTGCAATGTGATCAATCTGGTTGACGGTTAATTGATCAGAGGACCGCCAGGTCCCTTTGTGAATGTTGAAGTGAGGGAACCGCGTGCTGGCTACGGAGAGGTTTCGCCCCGTCACGAAGTCCAACAGCCTGAGTCCATTGTCGGACGAGTAGTCGTGTAGGCTGTGTTTTCCGACGACTCTAGCAAAGATTTCTTCCTTGCCCAGCTTTGCATTAAATTCACCTAGAACGATCTTGGTGTCGTAGCTGGGGCATTGATCGTATGTTCTTTCTAGGAGATCATAGAAGTCATCCTTGCTATCATCGTCTTTGTCCTTCGTTGGGGCGTGGGCGCAAATTAGGCTGATGTTGCCGAATGTTGCCTTGATCCGGATTGTTGTGAGCCGTTCGCTTATGTATCTAAACATAAGGAACAATTTTATTCACACCAAATTGAGCATTTCCTTTGACGAACATACTCGACTCAAGTGTTGTTACACACCACCCAATGTCTCAGAAACTGTTCACTTAACACATTTTTGAATTTGGGTAAATAATTCAACAAATCCTATTTCACTGATAAGGATTTCCCGACATCGAACGAAATGACACACAGCGCCACAGCGGCTTACCTATGCGCTCGGGACACCAAATCTCATGTTTTCTGAGACATTGGTAAGGATTTGGCGACATCAAAATTCCCATTGAAAATTGTACAGTGGTTAGTAAGGCATTTTTGACGGTTTTCAGTGCTCTACTTCCATACGCCACAGGGCCACTGTGCTTACTTAAGCCTACCTACGCCCTCAAGTCATCTAATTTCATGTTTTCTGAGACCCTGGTAAGGATTAAGCGACATCGTATGGCCCAGTAACAAAATTATACAGTGGTTAGTAAGGCATTTTTGATGGTTTTTAGAGCTCAACTGCCAAAGCGGTCCTATTATACCGATCTTTGTCGGGCACCAAAAGGCTGAAGGACATAGAAAAGCAAGTCGTGAGTCCTCCAAACCCGATCCGTAAGGATGGAAGCGTGCTGTACGCATAAATTCTCTGAGCTAAGCGTCTTCTCCTTTCCACTTCCAAGACGCCTCTTCTTTGCAAGCAAGAACTAAATACGCGTGAATAAATTAACAATTCAAATTGCCGTACCTACGAAACCATTAATCGAAACTAGCTCCCACCCAAATTTCGGTGCAATCAAAGTTTGCCATAGTCCTTCCCCACACCACAGGCAGGAGTATCAAAAAGTACACGCAAATGCCGCAGCGAGTTGAATTAATTATGCCAACCAAGCCCCGCAGGAAGTTGCCGATCCCCCAGTCAGTACTCCTGTCATTCATCTACTTAACCATATTTCCCTTGTAAGCAACGTGATTAAACACCCTTGCTTGCCGTGCCACTTCCCGTGGCCCAGTGCCCGGAACGAACGTCTTTCGCCGAACATCCTGCCGGCAACAACAAAATCCACATTAATTATTTCCTCTTGTAATAGTAATCGTAATAATAATAATAATTATAAAGAAGAAGACAGAGTTTACGGTCCCGGGTGCCATAAGGCTGTGTGAAGATGATGGATTTTCCAACCCTTCGGTAGCGGTGGCTCTGTTCATTAGTTAACGGAGTGAAAGGATGCAATAAAGCACACCCTTCCTGGCGAAAGTCTCACGGAACGACCGACGTTAGACGCAAATCCGTGAGATGCCACCACCTTCAGGGCCGTCATCGCAGCCGACGGGGCATGGCAGAGGTGTAGTTCATTTTCGTCGCTTAAATTATTGATTTAACTCGTTTTATTTAGTTTCGCTACGAAATTACATGGCGTGTACATTTCGAGGGGGCGCCACCAACACCCACCAACTCGCGCGAAAGTAACCTTTGCGCGTCCTGTGCGTCACATCCACCACCTTCGCTGGCATTGTCGCGGTGCTAGCGCCTCGCCGCCGACACGACTCCCACTTGTTAGCATTTTCCACGCATCATTGTGTTGCGAGGGAATTTTCCATGTGATTCCGTTTTCCATTTTTTTTTGCCTCCTCTCCAGCGCGGAGGTAGTTTGGTATTTTTCCTTTCTTTTTTTTTTCGTTTCAACTAGATTTCCTGTTGACGAAGAAAGGTCGAGCGTGTATATCGAATGTTTGCCTTCATTTGTATTCGTGGGCGCTCGCGGAGCGTAAAAAAAGGACACTCAGCCAACAACCAAGGAGTAATCGGAAATAATTTCGTGTGCGATTTTTTGTTCGCTTTTGTTGTCCCTTCCTGATGTTTGTGTGGGTCGCCAGGCGCTCTGCGGTGTCGATGGGAGGTGTAATTTTAGGAGTGAATTATCCTTTATTGGAAAAACGTGGGAACAGACAGGGAATGACGTCAATTCCTTCTCGCGGATTCAGGATTCAATGAAGAGATAAAGTGGCTTTGCTAACTCCTCCAGGGAGTAGGTGGGAATAGGGAGGACCTGCGACGAGTGGTTGAATAGGCTCTGGAAATAATTATTACCGGGGACGATTATCCGATTAGACTTAGACCGTCCATCATCGTTGTTTGACGATGATAAGGGCTCGCAATAGTGAAATGTGAAGGAGTAATTGCTGCCACAACTAAGCCCCACATGAAGACGGCTTATGGTACGTTGCCGTTAATGAGTTCGGCGACCTATAAGGAAGTCCTTGCTGAATGGGTCATCGTGTGGGAGAGTCCTGCCTGGCAGTTTATTTTAAGCTTGTTGGTTGTGCTATTCGTTCAAGTTGTGTTGTCGATACGGTAGACTCTCCCGAAGTTCAACTTCCCTAAGTCTAAACTCGAATTGTGTTTTGTTTGAGGTTGGTTTCTAGGAGCACTCTAGACTCGTCTAGTGTTTTTTCCCAAGGCTCACCAAGACAACAAGTCAAGAGATAATTGCTTTTCATACTCATTTCCAAATAGGTTCACCAATTCTAAGGCATACGCCTTGTGTTGAAACCACATGTCGACCAGTTTCATCTTGTGTATTTAGAAAACGATAGCTGGCGCCGTTGACAGCAACTTTGTTCCCGCGGTTATCTTTGAAAAATACTGGCCCTTGATTCAGCCTCGCTGGACTAAGAGCTCGTGTTTTCTATGAGGTTACTCATTGGACCACATGCGACCCTCAAATGAGTTCATGGACACGAACCATCTGACTTTCATGATTTTTTCTTGTACGTAGCTATGAAGGCGATCCGCGGATGCTCGAACCGCCAACCAAGTCGACCATGTGCTTATTGACGGAAGACACGCGTCAAATATCCTGGATGTGCGAACATTCAGGCGGGCAAACGTCGACTCACACCATTTTCTTGTTGTAGCAAGATTCAGAGCTGGACTGTCCAGTGTCAGAAAGCTGCACCAGCCGACAAAGAGAACCTTTAACATTGGACGCCTAAGCACACCGGAGATTGCCAGAGCCTACGAGAGGTATGTCCATGTAAAGTGCCATCGAGATGTGGTTGCATTGCCGCAAGGCCATCAAAGAGGTAGCGGAAACTACCTTAGGCTACCTACCACCAACGACAAGAAACCGTGGTATGATGGCGAGTGTGAGCAGAAATAACGTGCAACCGACGAGGCATACCAAAAAGCGCTGCAACGGAAAACAAAAGCAGCGCAAGAGGAGTGCCGGACTAGAAGACGGGAGGAGAAAAACGTCTACGCCTAAAGAAAAGGTCTGTCGCAACCTCCCAGCTCAAGGATATCGAAGAGTCTAGGGGCAAACATAAAATACGGTCATTTTACAGAAAAGCCAAAAGCTGGCCAGATGATGTGTTAAATTATTATTTTTTAAAAATATAGAAATTTTTGTTTGAATTTTTTGTTTTTGAAGGCTCAAAATTTCTGCAAAAGGGGCTGAATTCTATGCTTGAATTGTATTTTCGGTTTTTACTTTGGGAGCAGGACTCGACCACGAGTTCACTTTCAAAACATAATTCGAATGATTCATGTTCATACTCTTCATTGTCATAAATGGTCTCGCGTACCCAATCGTTTATGTCTTCATTTGTAGTCGATTTATTACAAGAAATGTTATTTAAGAGTTGATAGTGATTCTATGAGCGCGTGTTCATCAACACTTTGAGCCCTCACTGTGCTCAAAGAAAGTTCATTTTGAGATTCCATTGGCTATGAAAATCCATTAACACATTCCAGTATTTTTTTATTGAATCTGTCTTCAATCCATTCCATGCATTTGATAGAAGGCAAATTGAGTTTTAACTCAAGGTCTGATCCCTCACATCCAAGCAAGAACGCCAATCGATTTTTTTAAAGTGCAACTTCGTCAAATGCTTTGACTGTAAAAGCGATCGCCTCATAACAATCCGCATCAAGGCTACATTCGGCAACATCAGCCTGATTTGCGCCCACGCCCCGACAGAGGACAAAGATGACTTCTATGATCTCCTAGAAAGAACATACGATCAATGCCCCAGCTTTGACACCACGATCGTTCTAGGAAATCTCAACGCTTAGCTGGGTAAAGAAGAAATCTTTGCTAAAGTCATAGGGACATATTGGACTTTGTCATGGGACGTAACCTCTCTGTTGCTAGCACGCGGCTCCCACACCTCAACATCCATAAAGGGACATGGCGGTCCCCAGATCAATCAACCGTCAACCAGATTGATCACGTTGCGATCGACGACAGACACTCCTCCAGCATTCTTGATGTCCGAACTTTCCGAGGAGCCAATGTTGACTCGGACCATTTCCTTGTTGTAGCCAAGGTAAGAATCAGGATATCACGAGAACAACGGAGTCGAGAACGAACACCACGGTTTGACGCCGCAAAGCTACAATCGCAGCGGACTGCCAGGATCTTTGCCGACCGAGTCTCCCAGAAACTCTCTGTAAGTTCGACGCCGCCTGCACAAACCATCGAAGAAGAATGGAGTCGTTGTCAAGAAGCCATCAAAGAAGCTGCCACTGATGTGCTGGGTTTTACGACACCACCTAGAAGGAACCCATGGTTTGACGACGAGTGCAGGCAGGCACATGCAGCCAAACAGGAGGCCTACAAGGCAACGCTGCATCGAACAACGAGGGCTGTTAGTGAGCTCTACGAACAGAAGAGAAGGGAAGAGCACCGGCTTCTCAGAAGAAACAAGAAAGAGCATGAGAAGCGCGCGGTCGAGGAGATGGAGAGGTGTTATGGCAGGAATGACGTCCGAAAAATCAAAGGGTAAAACAATTATCCAATGGATATAAAACTCGGACAGAAGCCTGTCGGGATGGAAATGGACATCTGGTAGTAGAGTCGCAGTCGATACTGAGAATCTGGAAAGATCATTTCTACAGACTGTTAAACGGCGATGAGGACCAAAATACCGCTGTCAGGCAGAATGTTCCACTCAATCTGGACGATGACAGACGCGAATACCGCCCCCCAGACTTAGACGAGGTCAAGGTAGCAATATCAAGACTGAAGTCTAACAAAGCTGCTGGAGCGGACGGTCTGCCCGCTGAAATACTTAAGGCAGCTGGAGATGATCTGGTAGGGCGCATGCACCAGCTCATCTGCAAGATATGGTCTGAGGAAAGCATGCCCGACGAGTGGAATCTCAGTATCGTTTGCCCGATCCACAAGAAAGGAGACCCCTTCAACTGCGCCAACTTAAGAGGGATCAGTCTTCTTAACATCGCCTATAAGATCTCCTCTGCCGTTTTGTGTACCCTCCTGAAGCCGTTCATTAATAATCTGATAGGTCCATATCAGTGTGGCTTCAGGCCAGGAAAGTCCACAACAGACCAAATCTTGACTCTACGGCAGATTCTGGAAAAGACCCAAGAAATGCAAATCGACACTCACCATCTGTTCGTCGAGAGAGTTCATAGAGACGAGCTGTACAACGCCATGTCTAGTTTTGACATTCCTGCCAAACTCGTCAGGCTGTGCAGGATGACGATGGAGAACTCTCGCTGCTCCATCAAGGTCGGTAACGAACTCACCGAGACCTTCAATGTCAAAAAAGGCTTTAGGCAAGGCGACGCGCTGTCATGTGATTTCTTCAACATCGTCCTGGAGAAGATCGTGCGAAACTCACACGCCAACACTAGAGGCACGATCTTCCAGAAGTTCGTGCAATTGTTAGCACACGCCGATGACATTGACGTGATTAGCAGAACTCAGCGAGCCGTCAGTGAGGCTTTTGCTAACATTGAGACGGAAGCGGCTAAAATGGGCCTGGCGGTGAATGAGGGCAAAACGAAGTATATGCTGTCCTCAAAAAAGGACATACAACATCGACGTCTTGGACAGAGCGTCACAATGGGCAGCTATAACTTCGAGGTAGTCAAGGACTTCACTTACCTCGGCTCCGGAGTAAACTGTACAAATAACATCAGTAGCGTAGGATAACTCTTGCCAACCGCTGTTTCTTCGGGCTCAAGAGGCAATTGAGTAATAGAGCCCTCTCTCGAAGAACCAAGTTGACTCTATATAAGACTCTGATCATCCCAGTCCTGCTATACGGCTCGGAGTAATGGACAATCTCGAAAGCGGATGAAGAAGTCCTTGGTCTCCTTGGGAGAAAAGTTCTACGCACGATCTTTGGTCCTGTTTGTGTTGACGGGTTCTGGAGGAGAAGACTCAATCACGAAATGTACGGGCTGTACAGCGACATGAGCCTAGTTAGTCGTCTGCGGATCCAACGCCTACGGTGGCTAGGTCATGTAGAGCGTATGGACACCACAGCTCCGACCCGAAGAATCTTCGAATCCGAACCTGTCGGGCAACGCAACAGAGGACGCCCGCGTTTAAGGTGGCGCACCCAAGTGGAGAAGGACCTCAATCACCTTGGTGTGCGCAACTGGAGGCAGCTGGCGAAAGATTGTGCTGGCTAGAGAGGCATGTTGGTTGAGGCCCAGGTCCACCCCGGACTGTAGCGCCACACAAAGAAGAAGAAGAAGAACTTCGTCAAATTTATAACATTCTGGTCCATTATCCAAAAGCAATATAGCTTTCATTGGAAGACCCTTCGAACTTGAAAATCGTCGGACATAAAAGACACAAGAAACGTATTAATAAAGCCCCACCTTAGCCGGTTTAGTTTTGTTGCCTAAGGCACAAATGTCGAGTGGAACCATTGTTCAAAGAATGCTAACGTCATCCAAGCATTTGGACACGGGCATATGTTCCAAATTTTGAAAAGATCGTGGTTTGGCAGATTTACCGTCTACAATAAGCTCAACTTTATGTAAACCAGACGCACTGGTGCAGGCAAGAACCGTGATTCTTTCTTTATTCATCTTTCGACCAGGAGCTGACGATTCCCTGTAGGGCACAAGTCGGTAGAACGGACTCGTCAGCGTTATAAATTTGATGGGGAGTCAAGATGATCTCTCTGACTATTTCTTTAAATTTAATTAAAAGTTGATCCACTGCGGTTTGTGTGATAGCTTCCAACAGGCGAATACCGTGTCACTTTTTAAGATTTGTCACCCAACCATTGCTTGCTTAAAAGATTCTGGCCTTTCCTTTATTTCCGCATGCAATGAGGCCCAGGTCCACCCCGGACTGTAGCGTCAATCAAAGAAGAATGAGGACGCCTTTGTCTTGAAGACCTCGCTGGAAATTGGCACATTTTGCTGTTTTTGTTTTAGGAACCACTTGAACGGTGCTTTTTCCATATTCGGGTATTCGCCAGCCTTAAAAGTTAGCCTCTTCTCGGTCCACATTCGGTATCGGAAACAAACTTTGATATTTCGCCCTCTCTTCCTTTAAGCCTGTTAATTGTAGATTTATGCACATTGTACTCACGGCATAATGAACGTATGGAAGCTAGTTTCTGAATCTTTTCTAAAATTTCAATCCTGTTTTTAATTGATAGTTTTTTTTTAAAACTCAAAACCGACTGATCTCTATACTGAATTCATTAAGCTGACAAACATGCTTTCAATGCACACATTCATCCCTCTATTACTCGGAAGTAGCGGTGAAGTAACTTCCTCTTCTTCCTTGATTGGTGCTATTGTCCGGGGTGGACCTTGGCCTCAACCAACATGCTTCTCCAGCCAACACGATCTTTCGCCAGCTGCCTCCAGCTGCACACACCAAGCTGGTCGAGGTACTTTTCCACTTGTGTACGCCATCTAGTGCGTGGACGTCCTCTGTTGCGCTGTCCCAATGGCTCGGTGTCGAAGAATCTTCGGGCCGGAGCTGTGGTGTAAATTCGCTCTACCTGACCTAGCCTATCGTTAGCTATCGTTGGATCAGAAGACGCTTAAATAGGTGCATGCCGCTGTACAGCCCGTATAGTTCGTGGTTGAACCTTCTCCTCCAAACGCCATCAACGCAAACAGGACCAAAGAACGTACTTTTCTTTCAAAGCACCAAGACCTTGCTCATCCGCTTTCAATAGCGTCCATGTCTCTGCGGCATAGAGCAGGACTGGGATGATCAGGGTTTTATACAAGGTCAATTTGGTGTTTCGAGAGATGGCTCTGTTACTCAATTGCCTCTTAAGCCCAAAAGAAGCAGCGATTGGCAAGAGTAATTCTGCGCTTCATCTCGGTACTGGTGTTGTTGTCAATATTTACTCCAGAGCTACCTCAAAGTTTCTGCGGCCCAATATGACGCTCTGTCCGAGACGTCGATGTTGTGCGTCCTTTCGTGATGACAGCATGTACTTTGTTTTGCCCTGGTTAACGCTAGACCCATTTTAGCCGCTTCCGCTTCAATGCCAGCAAACGCCTCATTGACGGCTCGTTGTGTTCGTCCAACCACGTCAATGTCGTCCGCGTAAGCAAGCAGTTGAACGGACTTTTGGAAGATCGTACCTCGGGTATTTACGTTTGAGGTTCGCACGATCTTCTAAAGTATGATGTAAAGAAGTCACATGACAGCGCGTCGCCTTGTCTAACACCTTGTTTGACATTGAAGGTCTCGGTGAGTTCGTTACCGACCTTGATGGAGCAGCGAGAGTTTGTCCATCGTCAACCTGCACAACCTGACGAGTTTGGCAGGAATGTCAAAACTAGACAGGCGCTTCATAGCTCGTCTCTATGCGCGTTGTCATATGCGGCCTTGAAATCGATCGAAATAGATGATGGGTCGATCTTCATCTCTTGAGTCTTTTCCAGGATCTGCCGGAATGTATATGTTTGGTCTATTGTGGACTTTCCTGTCCTGAAACCGCACTCCTTTTTCAACCGTTAAACAGTTCACATGCGGCCCACCCTGGGCGCAGGGTAGATGCATTCAATGCTTCATCAGGCTGTTTGCAAAGGGTTTGAGGCGTTCACACCTCCTTCTCCTTTCTTTTCGACCGGACAGACATAAATTCAGCTGTTGCGAAAACCGAGGATTGCGTTAATCGAGAACGTACTGTATTTGATTTGAAACACGAAACGACGATATATGACAAAGGATGACAAAACGCGTATGTATTTTGGTACATATTCCTCAGACTTAGGCGCTGGCATTATTTGTTTAGTCTCTAACCTTGAAGAAATGGCTGGGCTGTATGAAGTTTGGGACGAATGAAGTTGTCTTCATTGAAATGGGAGCTTACTCGGGGGCCTTTAGAAAACCTATTATCTGGAGAGAATATAAAAGTCGCACCCAAAAAACATCATCAATTCAAAAAGTCTCAAAGCTCACACAGGCTCAACCCCAACCCCAAGCCATGTTGCTCAAGCAACCTGATGTCATAGGCGATGAAATCACATATCAACTGGCAGCTCAGACATCGCTAATGAAACACCCGAAAAAGACATGATAAATAAATAGCATATCGAAGGACAAGACAAATTCCATAAATATACGCTGTTTCCTCCATTCAAATTTTGAATGAATTTTCCTTTGATAATATGCTAATTCGCAGAGACACCGAAATACTGTCCACATTCGAACAAAGCAAGACACACACGCGCGCATTCCCGTCCCGATGTTACATAATTCTCGTATTTTTCATGGCAAAAATCTCACCATGGTAACACTGTAATCACGTAAATCCCCCCGAGTACCATAAAAACACACCCCAAACGAAACCGTCGAAGGAGTAGAAGAAAAAGTCTCATTCCCAAATTGAAAAGGCAGCAACAAAAATCATTTTTCCTCTCCTCAAAAAGAGATTGTATCAAATTATTTCATCCTTTCGAGGATAGAAGGACGCACACCACACCGCACCGCACCGCACCGAATCCTCTGCGAATCCTTACACCCGATCCACTTGTTATTCAAACAGAACCCCACCCACCCCAAAAATGTCCAACTTCTGCCAACCGACGTTCTGCCATCACAAAAACTTAAGCACACAAAGTACAAGTGGCAAAGAAAATCGACTTTTTCTTCGTCTCCTCCTTCGTGTGCCCTCGACACTGAGCCAAGATATCGACGGAGAGCCAACGTCGTCAAACAGGGAACGAGGGCGAGAACGAGAACGAGAACGAGACCAAGACCGAGACTGAAAACGAGAACGACAACGGCAATGGCAATGGGGTGGTGGCGACAGAAGGATGTCTTAAATAAACTTTCGACTAACTGAATAAAGTCAAAAGACGGTCGCCCCGAGAGCACAAGTGGGGTGGCACACGCACATAGACAGCGCTGGGGAATCGCTTGGAAAATCATCGAAAAACCGACGAAAATTTTCATTAACGATATAATTCGAAAATGCTGCTTTCTTCTCGTCGTCTTCGTCCCCTTCGGCGTCGTCGTCGTCGTCGAGAGCATCATCTGAGCGACAACTACCGACAGACGGTGCAAAATCAGAGCCAAGGAGAGGAAGACAATGACGAGGATTGAAGGTGAGGCCATGTGATGGGGTGGTGGGGGTGAAAGTTTATTAAGTAAGTCTTACCTATCGACGTACGGATACCTACCCACACTCGCACACTGAGAGCCCGTCTCGTGCTGTGGCAGAGGGAATTCTTGGGTAGCACATCTCCTTGTCGGAAGACTGACTCCATGCTTAGCACCAATAGTCGATTAATAATTGAAAGTATCAAAGAGCAGCGGGAGAACGTCTCCCGATTGCCAATTCCGGGCGAATGGGTGGGCAACTTATTCTCTTCCAACCACCATCGAGTGAGCAAGCCAACACACCAATTACCTCGATACAGTCAGCGAACCGTCCAACCCAAACAATGAAACCCGAAAACTCGACCCACAAAAACGACGAGCTGGGGGTGGCTGCTGTGGCGGTGTGAGATGGTACCGGACCAAGGCGCTGGTTGAGCAAAAGTGCTCAAGTGTGCGCCAGAAACCTTAACTAGGTTGGGGAATGCCTTTTGTTTCGTTTTTCCTTTTTCAACCGTTACAACAAAAAAAAAAACAAACAGTTCACATGCGGCCCACCCTTGGCGCAGGGTAGATGCATTTAATGCTTCACTTCCCGCGCGAGGTTGAGAGTGTGCAAAACAGCAACAACAGCATGGATAATACGTGAAGATCAACAGAAAAAAACCGAAAGTGGCGGAGGAGGAGGTTCCACAGAGACGATTTAACGTTCTTTGGCTTGGCACTCAGCTGAAAGGGGGAGACGTAGGGTAAGCATGCATTTAACCGATTAAATGCATCTACACTGAAAGAAATCGTGGCCGTCAGAGAATTTTCTCCACTTGCGCAACAACTGAGGGCTTGAGTGGATCACAGGTGCGGCTTCATGGGAAGGTTAAGGGTTTCCGCTTGCAGAAATTATTTCAGGATGTATGTTGAATGAGGGAAGGGTTGAAGTCTACGTGTTCGCCTGGCTGTGATGCACATCGAAGGCAGATCTACAACGCCGGCGGAAGACTCTGTCAAAAGGATCTTCCATGACATCTTCAACGCTTCGGCTGGGGACAGAGTGATTTAATGGATTCCTGAAGAAAATATCCTGGAGGATGCACTAAACAGCATCTTTAAACAACAACTTTTGGACATTTTTTTAAAGGCCCAGCAAAGTCTTCTCCTTCTTCTTGTGGCACTACAGTCCGCGGTAAACCTGGGCCTCAGCCTCAGCCAACAAGCCTCTCCAGCTGACACGATCCTTAGCCAGCTGCCTCCAATTTCGCACTCCAACTTGGTTGAGGTCCTTCTCCATTTGAGTGCGCCATTGGGTTCGTGGTAGTCCTCTGTTGCGTTGTCCCACTGGTTCGGAGTCGAAGACTCTTCGGGCTGGAGCAGTGTTGTCCATTCGCTCAACATAGCCTAGCCAGAATAGGCGTTGAATCCGTAGACGCCTGACTAGACTCATGTCGCTGTACAGCACGTACAGTTCGTGATTGAATCTTCTTCTCTAGAAAAGATTGAACGCAGAACTTTTCTCTCGAAGAGACCAGGTCCGTCTTCATCCGCTCTTAGGATAGTCCAAGCTTCTGCGCCATACATCAGGACAGGGATAATCAATATATCCTGTCCTGTGAGCTTGGTTATTTTAGGGAAGGCTCTCAGAGAAGATCTTGAAGACTTACTCCCCGATAGTTAATAAAATAATATGGGTGGCGTTACATCCCATAGAGGGCCAGGGCCTAGCCTCTCAGCTACCAATCGTGTTGTGCGTGCTATTGTTCTCTCATGAGTATAAGGGACCTACTCACGGGTATAAGGGCCGACTCCGAACGGCCAAGTTTGAGAAGCTTCATCTAGACAGAAGTACTCTTTGAGCATTGTCAGTGACTCGAAAGAGATGGGGCCGTGAAAATTATTCTTGTCGCTCAGAGCTGGAATCGAAGCATGGACGTCGAGGTTGGGGTCGGTGCACATACCCACAACGCCAAGGGCCACCCGACAATTGGAATGGAATAAAAAGAACATGGACAAACCAAAGGTCTTTTGACAAAAAAATTAAAGAATTTGAAGATAATTGGAAGGTTATTTTGGGATCGAGTGGCTGACTACACTTATCCCAGAGTAGGCCCATTGTGTTACCACGGGATCGACAAGTCAGTTTGAGAACTAATGAAGGTGACCGATGTTGAGAGTCCGTCAGTAGACTGTCACTGCAGTAACATAGATGGCGTTCGATGGTATCCTACTCCTCTTCATTTCTGCAGATTATGCAGTCATTGCGGGCGTGCATGCCAATGGCACAGTGTCTGTTTAACACGCCGATTCGGATTCTGTAATTAGTCCTTTCAAGTCACGTGAGCGCTTAGGATTAAGGGTAGGATATGTTTGTTTCGTAATGAGACACCCAGGACCTTACCTTACCTACCCAGGCTTGGCTAAGTTAAGTGTTTCAAGCTTAAGTAGCGATAGGCTTGGACGGCAGGTGGTAGTCCAGAAAGAGAGTTGAAGTGGTGCTCTTTCCAGGGAGATCGTGTGCTGCACACTTTTCTGGTTTGTCACAGAGTCCCGGAACCCACATGAGCAGTATGATGACTAACTTGGCCATATCGTAAAGATATAAGCAGCAACGAAAATATTTAAATAATCTCTGGGTGGTGGAACTGTTAGTCAACTGTGTCAATTGCTCACACACATTAGACGACTGACATCAGCGATGATAGCTTCGTCTTCGCTCAGTCATTAAAGTGCTAGCGGTTACAACTTTAGATCAATCACATAATCCCGTGGAACGATGGGAACTAAAAGCAGAAGAAACGCACATATCGATTACTGACGATGCGTACGATGAGGCGTTACAACTAAAAAGAAGAGAAGCGTAAGGAGATCAAATGAGAAGACAAAAAAATTCTACTTCTAGCTTATAATAATAATAATAATATGGGTGGCGCTACAGCCCGTAGAGGGCCAGGGCCTAGCTTCTCAGCAACCACTAAAGTTGTGCGTGCTATTGTTCTCTCACGAGTGGAAGGGACCTACAGTTTTATGCCGACTCCGAACGGCCAAGTTTGAGCAGCTTTTTCTAGACAGGAAATACTCTTTGAGCATTGTCAGTGACTCGAAAGAGGTGGGGTCGCGAAAATTGTGTTTGCCGCTCAGAGCTGGAATCGAACCTACGACGTCGAGGTTGGAGTCAACGCACATACCCACAACGCTACGGGCCACCACTACTTCTAGCTGAGTCCGTTGAAAAACCGTCCTGCCTCGACTGCTAAAGACCATGCAATGGGAGATCCCTTAATAGACCATGAGCATCCATCGACGGTCACGTGGAGTTCTAAGGGCGTTAAGGTGAGACATCACCGCATTTCGAAAGGTGCAATGAATCAGGATGAAAAACTGCGACATACACCCCGGCTATTGCAACGGAGAGCAAAGGCAGCGCGGGTTTGTTACTTGAGACAGACATAAAGTCTAGGTTTTACATACGGAAACTAGTGCCTCCGCCAAATAAGTCTGATTTATGTTCACGTCCCATCAGATTAAGAATGTGGTCAATGAAGGTTGGAAGGTCAAGTTCGTCGACAGGACTAGAAGCCATTCCTCCCTTTTTGGAGGGAAAATCCATACGGTCACGCTGCCATACTATCAAGAAGGACTGCAGCACAAGTTACAGAATAAGCAGGCTATCTACCGCCAACTCTAGCTCCGGAGTAAGGCTATCCTTGCATTCAGGGGCGGATGCAACGGCAGAAAATAGAAGAAGAAGAGGTGATCTTCTTATACGTGGTCCAGTACAGTTGCGATATTCTTCCATGACGTATTGGAAAAATCTCAGACAACACTGCAGCGTCTTCCGAGCCGTGACTGCGATATTTAAGCTAGAACTTGCGGTGAGAGATACATAAATCGATTAATTTCTTCCTGATACCCTAGGTGCAATAAAGACCACAAGTAGGACATCACTTAAGCTGATTATGCTGTACAGGAAAGCATCGGGTAGATATCCTTGAAGAGCGTGGTGAAACTGTGCAGAGTACTACCTCAGGTCTTTTAGTAAACAAAAAGAAACTGGAAGATGAAGGCCTGGACAAAGCCACAACTCGATGCGAGCACTAGTGAGCTCTCTGTGGCGGACGCTAAGAAAAAAAGTCAAGACAATTTGATAGCTCGGCTGTAGTTGCAAAGTTTTTAAAAGGCTATTAAGCGTCCTTAACGAGTACTGTGCATATAAACACATGCAGAAGCTGCTGAATCGAAAAAGAAGTAAAATCTGGCCAACATCATCTTTGACATTGCTCAGCCCTTGCAAAAAAGAGAGGGCAGCTTATTGGAAACCAACTTTTTCGTAGAGATGGGGGATTTAAAGGCCGTTGAACTGGAAAACTGCCATGTGTGAATATCTCGTTGGTTGGTCTCACAATCGTAAGAATATGTCAACTCAATGAGCCACGGCCGTGGAGCCTACATGGCACCCAATTACCAACCTACCTGCCATGGTCACCTAGACAAGGGATCTCAACGCCAAACTGGCCAAGAAAGACGTCTGTGCCGGAGTCCGCGTCAAATATAACCCGCCTGAAAAATCTCTTCCCGCGGTTCTCCTTTCAAACACTCACTTAATGACTTGGCGGCTCCCTAATCAATCAACCGTCAACCAAATTGCCGAGTATTCTCGATGTCCGATTCTTATCGAGGAACCCACAGCGACTCGGACAATTTTCTTGTTGTAGCTAGGATGTAGAGCAATTCGACGTCGGAAATCGCTGAAGGAGCCCAAGCCTGTCAGACGAAAGAATCGGCGAAACGTTGCCAAAATGCCATCAGAGAAGCTGTCTTAGTTGTGCTGGGAGCTGTAGGTTTGATGTGGTTGTCAGGAATTGGTTTCCCTTGAGCCAACGTGGCGACGGAGTCAGGTTAGGTTAGGTAGTTGAGCTGTCAGCTTAATTGCCAGCACACTTAGACCATTGTTGCTTTGTTGTTATGGCCAGTGTCGTTAATTTGTTCCGAACGGCAAACGGTGGCTGAACAAAATTTGAAAACCAGATAAAACCATAATCACTTTGCTTTCACTGGGATTCGAACCGGGGACCCCTTAACCAATGGTGGGCACTCAACCGCTTGCGCCATCCAACCGTTTTTAGTGACGCAGTTAACCTTATGCGCAGCTCTCAACTGTGAGGTCGGCTATGCAAAATTCAACAAGAATGTTCGATGTCGCGAAATGATTCACAATGCAACAGAAACAAGTGATACACTGCAGGGTCCATACGCATCTGGTGTCAGTGACTTCGTTGAGGCAATGAGCGACGACGTTGATTGCTACCGCTGGTAACTCTACTCTAAGGATTCACTTCGAGCTCTCTTTGGTGCTTCGGATGAGTCAGGTTTATGTCTAGAAGTTGTGCGCAGCAAGAATCTTCTGCTGATACCTACTTCCAGATGCCACCGTTGACCATTCTATTTACCAGCTCCTCTGGCGCTATTCTTAAAGAGGGGTTGTCCTTGGTACGAACTCAGCCTCCTCGCTTGCAACCGCTGGCGCTGTAGCCTATAATCGGTCGAAAGTGATCGCCTCCTTGAAGTCGCCAAGTGGAGGTGGGAGCAGGAGAGAGAAGCCTTATCAATCCAATAGTTTGCATGAACCTTACACTCACGCCCGTCACGCCCCACACAACCACAACCGCTGTTGCATTGAACGCGTACGCCAGCAGCTCACTCACTAAAGTCACACCTGGACACTGACCCACCTGGGATCCCCCTGAAATCGCCTCTACGAAATCAATAACCTTCTAAGTTCTTAACAGGAAGCCCCCCTTCTCATCTACCAGTCATAGTTCAAATAAATAAAAGCGCCAACCCACACATCAACCGCCGTAAGTATCATCCTGTATCAACAAAAACGCAAGACCATCAGTAAATTCCATCAAATATTTTTCTTCCTTTATTTGCACACTTCCCTCCCGATGGCAACCGCCGAAGGCTGAAGATATGAATTCAAGGAATTCCATCGCAATTTCTCCTCGCCACCTTCGTGCCAAGACCCAGAACTCGGAGTGGTGTAACGCGGCTGTAACGAAGTCAAGCAAACAGAGAGCGAGAGAAAGAATACAAAACCAAAGCACCCCCGGAAACTTGCCATCTACCCAACATTCAGCGTGGTTGCGGTCGGGACTTCTACGTAGTCACAGACTCCTCACTACTATCGCAATGCTCTTCGCTCTGTTGTGTGTTGGCAGCATTTTAAACCGCTCCAAGTGTTTTCCAAACGACATGGCATTAAAAAATAACAAACTTAGGCGAAACTTTTCCTGCCGACATCAGCCACCCTAGCGCCACCGATGACATCCCACCCTAATCTCTTTTGTGTTTATTTCTGACCTGCTCTCTGTTGTTGTTGGCCTTTCTCTCCTCTGCTAGGCCCTCTCCAAGTGGCGGTCGGTTGTACCTATTCTTATCATTTCATCATCGCTGGGTGGGGCGGGTGGAGGTCTCATCCTTCTTGTGTGCTGCCCGACCCCGCCATGCAGTGTGACCCTTCCGGTATGCCTCTCGTAGGCAACGTCGTTGTCGACATCGTTGCTGTGTCGTCCTCGTTCTCGTCATCGTCGTCGTCTTTGCTTGCTTTCGTGTCGCCGCTGAGGGTAGGTGAAGTTTTCCGTAATTTTAAACTTTCATTTCCATTTCTATTCACTTTATCGTCCTTTTTTTTGTTTATTTTTCTAACAAATATTTTCGAGAAGAGGACCTGATGTGGTGGATGTACACACGCATGTATGAACGTGCACCGCCCGTCCTGCTGCAAGTTATGAGCGCCAAGTTTTCCTCTTGCTGGCAACAACGAAGAACTTGCCTTGTGTGCTATTTCCACCGCCCTCCCCCCAGACACACACACACACAGATCGACATCATCGCATTAAAATCCATTCGAAATCAACCATCTTCTCGTCGACGCCACCCGCCCACCGCCGCCAACCCACTCTGGGCCATTTCTCGATTTTTTCGCATTATAAATCCTTATAACGGCAACAGTATGCTTGCGGATCTTCCTATACGTGTACGTGTACAGCTATGAAGTCATTTGTTGAAACGGGCGCACGGGCATCCGTCCCCCCCGTGTCGACAACGACAGGGGGAGGCGAACGTGAATCGCAAAGAAACGAGAAAAGAACATTTCCTTTTGCTGTGGAATTTCTGAATTTTATCCATCTCCCTCCGTTCGCTCTCACCATTGCAACTGAGAGATGGTTATTCTTCTAGTCGCTTTTCTTTTCTCTCCATTTTTCAGTTCCATCTCTCTCACACCATGCCGCCCGGTCGGAGAATTGAAGACACGAACTCTGCTCCCAGCAACCTCTCCACAACACCCCCGTCATTGTGATCATCGTCCATGCCCGGCATTCAGTCGCTGTGTACTGACACTGGTGCCATGTGTAGGGCTCCTTCAACCACCATCAGCAACCCCGACAGCCTCATCAGCGACCCCTATCTCCAGTCTCCCGCGCCGTTCTCACACACGTTAGGCACTCGACGTACAAACAAGGAACAGTGCCACCGAATAGTAGTTTAGGGATGTGAAGCCATTCTTATATCGCCAGGGAGAAGGAAATGAAATAATAATTATGAAGTGAAAAAGCAAAGGGGGCGCAAAACGAAAAAAACAAAAACAAACACGAAATCACCACAAGCGGGAAGGAAAGAGACGAACAGCGACGTGGAAACTGGCGGAGAAAGAAGAACAGGCAAAGTGAAATGAGCGACTGTGTTCAGTTCGGCGGGTGGTGGGTGGTGGGCTGAGTGGGGTGACTGAAGATAGTATTAAGCTTTTTCCTCGTAGAAAATTATTATAAATATTCGGTCGTAAGGACCAGCATACGGCGGGCGGTGAGCGAGGTGTGCGCGGCTGTGTATGTGTGTGCGAGCTGGTGCTTTGGATGGCACTTGAATTGTTGAAGAAGTGGGGGGATGGCGGAATTAAATCAACCTCCTTGTGGATGGTTGAGTTTTCTTTTTTTTTTGGATAAAACGAAACGACGGAAAGTTTGTTTTAAGTTGACAGATGGCGCACGGACTAAGGGCTACGATGCAAGTCATGTTTCAGTGGGAAATGTGAACACTTTGATTTCAACCCTAAATTTGTGCGGTTGTGTGCTAGGATGTCTGTGAGTCTGATGGAGAAGGATGGAGCATTGTTGACTTTTTTTAGCTAGTTCTTCTTCTTTGTGTGGCGCTACAGTCCGGGGTGGACCTGGGCCTCAACCAACATGCCTCTCCAACTAGCGCGATCCCTGGCTAGCTGTCTCCAGTTTCGCACACCAAGTTGGTCGAGGTCCTTCTCCACTTGGGTGCGCCACCTTAAACGCGGGCGTCCTCTGTTGCGTTGCCCGACAGGTTCGGATTCGAAGATTCTTCGGGCCGGAGCTGTGGTGTCCATACGCTCTACATGACCTAGCCACCGTAGGCGTTGGATCCGTAGACGACTAACTAGGCTCATGTCACTGTACAGCCCGTACAGTTCGTGATTGAATCTTCTCCTCCAGAACCCGTCAATACAAACAGGACCAAGGATCGTGCGTAGAACTTTTCTCTCAAAGAGACCAAGGACTTCTTCATCCGCCTTCGAGATTGTCCATGCCTCCGCGCCGTATAGCAGGACTGGGAAGATCAAGGTCTTATATAGAGTCAACTTGGTTCTTCGAGAGAGGGCTCTACTACTCAATTGCCTCTTGAGCCCAAAGAAACAGCGGTTGGCAAGAGTTATTCTGCGTTTTATCTCGGTACTGATGTTGTTCGTACTATTAACTTGGGAGGCAGGGTAGATAAAGTCCTTTACTACCTCGAAGTTGAAGCTGGCTATGGTGACGTTCTGACCGAGTCGTCGATGTTGTGTGTCCTTTCTTGATGAAAGCATATACTTTGTTTTGCCCCCATTCACCGCTAAACCCATTTTGGCCGCCTCCGTCTCAATACAAGCAAACGCTTCATAGACGGCTCGCTGAGTTCGGCCAATCACGTCAATATCATCGGCGTATGCTAACAATTGCACGAACTTCTGGAAGATCGTGCTCTAGTGTTGGCGTGTGAGTTTCGCACGATCTTCTCAAGTATGATGTTAAAGAAGTTACATGACAGCGTGTCGCCTTGCCTAAAACCTTTTTTGACATTGAAGGTCTGGGTGAGTTCGTTACCGACCTTGATAGAGCAGCGAGAGTTCTCCATCGTCATCCTGCACAGCCTGACGAGTTTGGCAGGAATGTCAAAACTAGACATGGCGTTGTATAGCTCGTCTCTATGAACTCTCTCGACGAACAGATGGTGAGTGTCGATTTGCATTTCTTGGGTCTTTTCCAGAATCTGCCGTAGAGTTAAGATTTGGTCTGTTGTGGACTTTCCTGGCCTGAAGCCACACTGATATGGACCTATCGGCTTCAGGCGGGTACACAAAACGGCAGAGAAGATCTTATACGCGATGTTAAGAAGACTGATCCCTCTTAAGTTGGCGCAGTTGAAGGGGTCTCCTTTCTTGTGGATCGGGCAAACGATACTGAGATTCCACTCATCGGACATGCTTTCCTCAGACCATATCTTGCAGATGAGCTGGTGCATGCGCCCTACCAGATCATCTCCAGCTGCCTTAAGTATTTCAGCGGGCAAACCGTCCGCTCCAGCAGCTTTGTTAGACTTCAGTCTTGATATTGCTACCTTGACCTCGTCCTGATTGAGTGGAACATTCTGCCTGACAGCGGTATTTTGGTCCTCTTCGCCGTTTAACAGTCTGCAGAAATGATCTTTCCAGATTCTCAGTATCGACTGCGACTCTACTACCAGATGCCCATTTCCATCCCGACAGGCTTCTGTCCGAGTTTTATATCCATTGGATAATTGTTTTACCCTTTGATAAGACTTTCGGACGTCATTCCTGCCATAACACCTCTCCATCTCCTCGACCGCGCGCTTCTCATGCTCTTTCTTGTTTTTTCTGAGAAGCCGGTGCTCTTCCCTTCTCTTCTGTTCGTTGAGCTCACGAACAGCCCTCGTTGTTCGATGCAGCGTTGCCTTGTAGGCCTCCTGTTTGGCTGCACGTGCCTGCCTGCACTCGTCGTCAAACCATGGGTTCCTTCTAGGTGGTGTCGTAAAACCCAGCACATCAGTGGCAGCTTCTTTGATGGCTTCTTGACAACGACTCCATTCTTCTTCGATGGTTTGTGCAGGCGGTGTCGAACTTACAGAGAGTTTCTGGGAGACTCGGTCGGCAAAGATCCTGGCAGTCCGTTTTTGACTAGTTACGGTGTCAAAATGTAATGGTTTGACCATCGACGGATATGGTCATTGGTTGCGGTCGTTTATTTTGTAGGACTTTTAAAACCAGCGCAGGCACTTCGGCTTGAGGAACACTGTAGTCATGTTACGTTCCAAGACGGTAAAGGCTTACTGGGAAAAGTGGAATTTTATTGAGTCTAAAAGTTACAGCATCCTGCCAGAAAAACTGCATAAGTAATGAAACAGAAAAAAATGCAAAGAAACCGCGATCTTCGCGATCCTTTCGAAACATAGAATCTACAAGTCATGAACGATCGCCTGTGCGATTGATACCAAAATGTACCATAAGGTAGGTTCCTTTATTAAGTAAGGATGTGGAGTAAGGACGTTTTCAGATAGAAATTCAGAAAGGCATTGCATTAGGATACAGCTAAAAGCTTTCTCCCTTAGACAGCTAGGTCCTACCACCGGATTTAACTGATGGTGGGCTCAGAGTCTTAATGGCCGTATGACTATGTAAATAGCGGTCATTAGCCACGGTTGGCACTTGAGAAAAAAATGTGTGTCCAAATTTGGAAATAAAAATCAACAGCTGCAGCTTAAAAACGAACAAAATATCTAATACATCACAATTATTTAAAAATATATTTTATATTACACAAATTTCGAAATTATTCTCTCAGGTACATGCAAATTCACAAACATTACGTTTTTGAATGAAATGTAACGAATCATAAAAAAGCTTTGGCTTTTTTCATCTTGAAGCACCAAGCTCAGGTTCCTGAAGCTCTCTTAGTATCCATTAAATACTACTTATCGCTTCAATTATTATTATTAGTATTAGGCGTGTTTTTTTGGCTGGTCAGTTCTCAGTTTAGTAATAAGTCTCAATAAAAGGTTTTTTTTTTCCTGAGTGAAAGGTGTGCTTACATCCATTGCATTATATGTCAACATATACTGTAATGTCAAAAATAAGTGAAATTGAATTCTCAAAAGCAATAAAATACGCAAATAATGGATAGCGAAACAAACGAGGTAAGAAAACATTAAATACTGTCCAAGATTTTTAGAAAATAACACCTCTCGATGATTAGTTCATTCTAGACTCTTCAAGCGATGAGGATGACGATGAACTAACTTTTGAAGAATTCCCTCTGAGCTCTGTTGATTCAGCTCCAGAAGAACCCATTCATTTTCAGCGACAATGTGGGATTAGCAGTTTCAAAAGCGATGATCCTCACCGGAATGGTACAACATGGTTTTTTTTCGTTTATTATTTCCTTATAATCTCTGTACATTAAGAAAGCAATATTCTTTTATTGTACAGGCCTTAAAATATAACATCGTTTGAATTCATGAGTGACAATTACATATTTCAAAATTGAATTTAAGAGTTTTGCAGATTATTTAAAATTTAGCTTAGTATATGAATTTACTGATACACAATTAAGATTTAAATTGTGGGTATTATTTCAGTGCGTATTGGAGAGGTGCGAAAAACAGGCGGAGCAAAATTGTCTGTACTCTGTCTTTGACCGTACCTGTGGAGATAGATGATTCCACAGGTGTACAGCATGAATGAAAAACTGCCTGCGAGATGTTAAACATGTATGAACTGAAGGTTTCAACTTTATATTACGACTCGTACGACAGAAAGTTATTTTTTCGTAAAGATAGTCAGGTTGTTTATAATGAATGATTTTAAAGATTAGTATGCATGATTTGCATTTTTTGTTATGCAACAGACTTGGTGTTAAGAACTATGTCGTGAGGATGGTAAACTGGACAATGATGTGATGTGAGGTTGGGTGTAGGAGATCGAGTCAGTGAGTACAGTGTTGACATGCAGAAAAATAGTCAAAACTCCGGGGTTTGAGAGTAGCATAATTAAAACGACAGTGATTATTCAATTGAAAAGATTGGAGTCAGCTAGAGGTACACGTTGGAAGTGTCGTTAACTTAGTTAAATTGTTTAATTTATTTTGTGTGCAACGATCGCTACTCGTTGTTGGGTGATGGAAGAGAACAGCTTGCAGGTGAAACACAAGGAGCGAACGCGAGAAAATGTGGTCTCACTTCGGGGTATATTGGCGGATGAACGAGTTGGCCTGAGTGCCAAAGTTACCTCAGATGAGCTCACAAGGCATCGGCTATCATCCCGAGAGTTCAGAAGTATTTGTCGGTTCGTGGCTTACTTGACGCCGGATTGTTGGTGATAGTTTCGCGAAGCCTTGCATTAAATGCCTTACTGGCCTGGACTGGCCACTGGGTGGATATAAGAAAAATGTTGTATACTATGTGGTCGCTATTCTAGTCTGTTAGTCTTTATTTGTAAAGTAGATTGCAAAAAGCTGCTTTGTTGAACTAAACCAAATTGGCGATAGACATTTATTTTTGTTGTTACAGGCGAAATCAGTCATTGCTCAGGACTACCAGGACGTGCTAGTCAATCGAAAGTGCCACCGCCTGCTGCACAAGAACTAAAATCCAAGCTTCGGCCAATATAGGCAGTGGGTCAGGCATTTATCCGGCTAACGTCGCGAGGTCTAGACGGTACTAGACACTACTATTTATCGGTCAAGGCTTGTAGAGTGAGTAAAGCGATGTTCCTTCTACATACATACAGCTGCTGGGGGCAACCTGCCTGGGGAATATCGACGCAAGGTTGAGGAGTATGTTCAGGGCTGCGATGAGGGATAATCCACATAAGACAGTGACTACCTGATAATCCGTTTTCATTGAGTGGACGTAGTTTCTATTGACATCCTCCCAAACTGGCAAATCGATATCGGCTTTCAAACGTTCCAGATCTCTGATGTTTGTTGATGTCCTTCAACCTCGTAAGTCTGTTATATTAAGTCCAGTCCGCGAACTGTCTGACCTTCTATGTGCAGTCTGGAAAGTACTGCATCGTGTCACAGACAGCGGCGATCTTACAATTGGCTGGATGTTGCAGAATATCAACCGCAGTCGGTGATGTGTCATATCGACAGATCGTGGTTGACAGATCTTTCCGTTTGTATGCAGACCAAGTGGCAACTCAACAGTTGATACATCAAGCAGCGACGTGTTGCAATCATTTGGCCTGCAAACCACTGTCCTGCGCATTTTGAAGTTTGGTGTGTTTCGGTACTGGGCGCCATTAAAAAAGGTGTAATGTCGTAATTTTTAAGCACGCCCCGCAATAAGTTCCATTAGGTCGACCTCTGTGGAATGATTGATTTTCTACTGGGCCAATTTTGACCTCTTGTATATCTGGTCCTGCGTTAGCAATCCACGCAAACAGTGTCATTCTTAATTATATATAAGATTGACCACACCATTCGATTACATTTGAGGTACCTAACTTGAGGTCTTGAAGCCAGTTGCCTTAGCGCACTTGCCTGCTTCCACCAGTCTCAAATTCCAAAATGTGCTTCGCATGTACCCCTACCATGCCATTCAACACAGATATTCCATGTAATCTGGACGAAAAAAAAAACCACACGGAACCCACTGAAAACACCGTAAAGAAGTTAAAATTATTAAATGAAAGGCTGCTAACAATCCGCCCCTACTCCCAACCGACCGAGCACTCACACCCATACAGGTACATTTCCAGTTGGATTTATCCTCACAATTCTGACTTCATTCTCTGTGGAATTTTGAACTGCACACAGCAGCCGAGGCAAAGTTTGTTGGCCATTCAAAATGTTCACCAGAGCATTCCACCAAATTACATACACACTCGTGTACACAAGCTTTCATCCATCACCGGGCGAAAAAGATCCGAGATATTTGCAAAAAGGATCCACTTCGTAGGGGGTTTTTACGGTTTCCGAGGGTAAGTGCGGGCATTCTCTTTTTTTGCCCAGATTGATGAGGCAATGTATTCGGAACGACGACGACTGCGGAAAGTTTAACGAAACCAGTCTTAGTGTTGTGTTCGGTCCCGTTGATGGGTATTCCATTGTATCCTACACCGTCAACTTAATTAAGGATGCTGAGCAGAAAGGAAGTCGGAAGAAAACAACACGAGGAGAGGACAAACTGGACAGGCCTTCATAAGGCTGAACGGACATCCACACGTACCCACGACTGTGGGTGGTCGCTGTGACTTTGACTGCAAACGAGAGCTGGGCAGCTATAAAAAGCGCTCTTGGAGAATTTGTTTCTTCGTTTTCGTTTCGTTATCCTGTCGTTTTTTTTGTAGGTTTTTTTTTGCACGATTCTTCGAAGGACCTTTCGCTTTGTGAAATAACACACACGCCCCCTGGAGTGTGGGACGTGAATCCTGGGATGCACGGGGGTCATTTGAATTCAACGGGCACAAGGAGTTCCGATTCCGACGTCCTCAGTGGGGTCGCCATCGAGAAGAGCAGGAGCGACAAAGGTTGCAGCTTAAGCGCACGGATACGGGTAAAGTATTTCCGGTTTAAGATAGGAATTTGAACTTTAATTAGACCTCGTGTTTGTGCATCTTAGAGTTGGTCTGATTCGCTGTGGTGTTGGAGAGAAAGCTGCAGTTTTAGGACCGAAAGTGGGAATGTGACAACTCCAGTCAATTATGACCACTTATTATTTATTAAGCATCTGAAGGACAAGTGCTTGATGGAGACCTCCGAGGTTGGATTAGCTGCCGGGATTCCTGTGTAACTCAACGGTGTAGCCTAGCTCCCAATTGGTCTGACTGGGTCCAGGAAGATATGTATGACCGGCAAGGTTGTCCCTTGCAACGACCTAAGATGGACTCATGGAACGTCTTAAGAAAGGATCTTCAGCTAGTGGACGAAGCTGCTTAGGTGGGTATCTCTTCAACGAAGCAAAGAGGGTTTAGAAGTGTGGACCTTTCGGATGGGTGCAAACTCTAAGTGTCCATTGCATGTCAAATTACTGCACAGGCGGGGCTGGGTGTCCCAGGTCCTTCCACTCCATCGTCAAGAGGAAGAATCAGTCAGAGTCTCAAGCTCAGGCTTGAGTGGTCAACTTTGGCTCAGGTACAGTCGCATGCACCAAATTCAGAGATGAGGTACTCGGTTTTACTTGATGCTCTCAAGTTCAATGAGCACGTGAATGGGAACAACGACACTGGATAGTATGATCGGGAGAAAATTTGCTATCTTCACCAAACCACGAATGTTCATAGGTTGCTGGATCCTTGCTGGCACCTTGTCGCGAAATGTCGTTTACACTTAACCCTCTGATGATTGGGGTACATGAAACATCATTCCTCATGGCTCGTGGCGTTGTGGGTATGTGCGTCGACCCCAACCTGGACGTCGTAGGTTCGATTCCAGCTCTGAGCGACAAAAATAGTTTTCACAACCCCACCTCCTTCGAGTCACTGACAAACAAAGAGTATTTCCTGTCTAGATAAAGCTTCTCAAACTTGGCCGTTCGGATTCGGCACAAAACTGTAGGTCCCTTCCACTCGTGAGAGAACAATAGCACGCACAACACGAGTGGTTGCTGAGAAGCTAGGCCCTGGCCCTCTATGGGCTGTAGCGCCACCCATTTTATATATTGCTTGGGTAGTGGCCGATATATGTCGTTGTTTGTTTGGTTCTTCTTGAATGTTTGGTGCTACTGTCAATATCCTCAACACCCCGCCTCGATACCGCCGTACTGAACCGGAGGAGACCTTCCTCACCTCGTTGTGCGACGGAACGTTCGAGGTTGAGTCGTTTATCCACAGTAGACCTGGTTATGTGAGATGAGATTTACCGCATTTACGTCTTTTATCAGTCTGTAGTGGTCTAGGTGGAGACGAAACCGTTGACACGTACACACTCGTGATATTGAGGATTAGGGTAGTAAGCACTAGAGATCAAGTTGTTAGCCGAGTTCATCGCTCTGGCAGTATGCCCTCGAATCAACTTCGCGAGGAAATTGTCCACTCGTATCAGGTTCGCCCTGTTGTATACGACTTCATTGGCATAGAATTTTTTGCACTGGGACTCTGGTGTTCTGTAGAGGCGAAGGCAAGCCCTAAGACAAGCCTTCCCAAACACCCGAGTCTTTTCCATCAAGCTTGCACTCAAGTTGAATCACACGGGACAGCCATAGGTGAGCATTGGCCGTATGAGGACCATGTAGCAGATTACCTTTACCCTGGCATCGAGTTGGCTGTTGTAAAACAGTCTCTTTGTAAGGGCGAAAGCGCCTCGGGCCTGGCTAGAGCAGCATCTACGTGTTTGTTAAAATATAGATACTGATCTAGCCAGATCCCCAGGTATCTAACGACATTCCTTTGCGCCAGTGGTTGCCCGTGCCGTCCCACAATAGAGAACTTTCGCCAATTCTTTTTTGTTTCCGCGGAAGCTTTATACAACGGCGTTCTGAACAGTATGGTTTCCGACTTCTGAAAGTTGATATTTATCTTCCAGTCATCGCAATCTCTCATGAATGAGTCGAAGTCACCCTGCTCGAGCGTGGTGATGTCCTCGATCTTTTTGCCTGATCTGTACACGATCAAGTCGTCGGCATACGCAATTGCGTGAGAAAGTGAACTTATTAGATCGCTCAAGAAAATCTTGATCAGGATCGGCGAATTAATGGCTTCCTGTTGGAGACCATTTTATATGTTTGTTTTCTATGTTTGTCTTCTGTTCAATTTGTCAGAGCTCTATTTATCACTTTCTCGAATACCTTGCTGAAGTTCGGAAGGAAACTAATTGACTAGAGGTTGCACTCCAGTCCGAAGAATCTTTTCCTCGCTGGGATATGGCTTTACAACCGCAGTTTTCCAGTGCTCCGGATAATGTGCACTGTTCAAACAGGATTGTGTACATATTAACCACTTCCAGGGCGAGGTTTCTTAGCATAATGTTGGAGACCATGTCTTCAAAATGAACGGGGGATGAACCTCTTCGCCGGCGATGATATTGTCTGCCATGTTATCATCATTGAACACGACAAGGCCGATGTTCTCAGATCGCCATTGCAGCAGATCTTCTCGAAGTTGAGAGTTGCTAGCTAGCGCTGTTTTCTAGGTATTGGTTCGAGCTGACACTCTCGTTCACCTTGTACACTTCTTGAAAAACTGCGCCTAGTACTTCAACTTTTTCATGCGGATCTCCAACCACAAGGAAGTCGTCGTCGAGTTTTCCCGCTCTTGTTAGTATCTGTTCATTGTCCGTCGTTCTGGGGAGCTTTCGGAAGAATTTATTTATTTGTGGAAACATACTCGGGTTGTTAGATCTAACAGCCCGAATCTAGTGCGCGTTCACAGATACTCTATTATTCTGTACAATTAAAGTTTTTACGTTTTTAATGAGCGTCTGTCTTAACTTTCTTACGTCTGTGAGTAAATCGCCTGTACAAGGTTTTTAACCCTGGCAGGAGTCTACTTTTTTGTTGGTGGAGTGCTTCAATTTTCGCATTGCGGTACGTTTTCGTTGTCAGTTCGGGATGGAAGATATCTTCTTTTTCTTTGGCTGGCGCTAAAGTCCGGGGTGGACCTGGGCCTCAGCCTACATGCCTCTCCATCTAGCGCGGTCTTGTGCTAGCAGCTTCGAGCCACGCACGTTAAACTTATTTAGGCCCCATTCTAACAGCGTGCGCCAGCTCGTTGTTCAGTTTCCTACTCCAAACACCAGCACATACGGGACCGAAGGTAATTCGAAGAACTTTTCTATCCAAGCGACCAACAATATCCTTGTCCGCTTTAGTTAGAGTTCATGCTTGTGCGCTAGACAGCAGGGCTGGGACTAACAGGGTCATATATAGAGATATCTTGGTTTTTCGAGAGATGGTATTATTCCACAGTGGCTTACCGAGTGCGAAAATGCAGTTGTGGGCCAACGTGATTCTCCGTTTTATTTCCGCAGGAGTGTTTTTTTTTTGTATTAACTTCGGAGCCAGGTAGACAAAGTCTTTCACTACCTCGAAGTTATACCTGTCTATAGTGAAGCTTTGTCCCAGACTTCGGTGTTGGTGGACCTTTTCGTAGAGAGCATATAACTTGCTTACCCTCATTAACCAGTGACCCCCCAGTGACAGACCGTTGTGTTCAAAATATTGGTAACAAAATATAAATATTTTCTACCGAAATTCGGAGTCGGTGACCGTAGCGTAGGATTTCGAAGCGTTGAGAAGCGACTTATGCCGGCACAGGCGTCTGCACTTAGCCTCTGTCAATGAACTTCTACTCTCACCTCACGTCGTAAAACCGGGAGCCGAGCACTTTCGACTGATGATGGGGTACCCAACCCCCGTGCGAAGTCATTGGCTGCTGCTAACGCCGAAGGGTAAAATAAATGGGCTTGGCCTCCCAGTTGGGAATTGTGCGTAAGGTCTCATCCAAGTGAAAAACAAATCTTTATAGACAACCAAATGCATCGTATACTGATGGATTTACTGTTGACGACCCCAGCGAACGAACAAATGACCATGCTTTTCGGTTCTGCACGTGGAATGTGAGGTCCCTTAGCAGGCTATGTGCAGCCCAAGAACTCGCGGAGGCTCTTGACTGCTATAAAGAAGATATTACCGCCATCCAACAAGTGCGTCAACCAGATTGATCACGTTGCGATCGACGTCAGGCACTCCTCCAGTATTCTTGATTTGCGAACGTTGCGAGGAGATAATGTTGACTCACACCATTTCCTTGTTGTAGCCAAGATAAGAATCAGGATATCAAGAGAACAACGGAGTCGAGAACGAACACCACGGCTTGACGTCGCAAAATGACGATCGCATCGTTCGTGCGATTTTACGCCGCTTGACTGTTTTCTGTGGGGCGTGACAACAAGTCGGTGACGTATGAAGAGCTCAGAGCCAACACTGAACTCGAAATTGCGGCCATTTCAGCCGAAATGTGTCCCCGAGTTGTTGAAAACTTCGTCCAATGAATATCTCAGCAGGTTTAAGTTTCATTTAATAATAAGGAGTCGCCAAGTCCTTATTGGAAAACCTTTTCCATGGCACCTCTAGAAGAAAATATCTGTCAATTCACATTAAATCGGTACACATTCCTCTAATCTATTCAGTCCCAGGAGAGAATGCTGCCATGTATGAGAAGAAGAAAAAGCGCCATCCCATCACGCTTCAGAGACAATTAAGCCACAAGTCTTCCAATCTTCCATAAAAATCCCGATCTTAACACTCACCCGGACTGCGTACGAGTACGTATTCGCCAGTCAGTCTATCAGCCGCGCCCGCCAACTAAGGCGAAGCACACTTGTAGAATACCCATTTGCTTTCTGTTTTAATTAACAAACTTCTATGGTTACTGCTGAAGGAGAAAGTGAAAAGAATCCGCCGCCAATGGCGACAGTTTCGCAGAACGAGATGATGGTGAAAAACTTGTCATCTCCTTATCACTGAGCGACGTACAACTGTAGACGCCAGCGGCGGCACTTGACTGGCACCAGCAACGCAATCACCGTTCCCATCAACATCATTATCATCGTTGCCGTCGTGCTCGTCTTCATCAGCCACCATCAACATCATGGCCATCAGCATGGTCGTCATCGGCATGCTTAACTAATTTCTTCAGCAGTTCGACTAAATGGTGGCTTGTCTTGGCGACAGCCCATCACCGTGGTGTCAATGAGTCATCATCTATAAATGGCATCGATTCGCCGATAAGGGAGCCAGCAGAAGAATCCGGTTTGACATATCGAGTTGATTTTGCCTTCTCAGTCGTCTGCATTCTGCAGGCAAGCACTGATGAATGGAGACTATGGCAAGGATGTGTCGCTGGGATTTGAATAAGTAACCCTTTGGATTATGCTGTGGGGAGCTTCAAGGGATTTACGATTTATTTACAGCTCGCGATACGGAGGGTTCATGTCATTGGGTGTCCTTGATACACGCACATAGCTGCTACTTGAGTTCACTGTTGCTAGGATTTTCTACGACGAAAGGTACATGTTGATGGAGAAGTGGAAGAAATGATTATGTTGCGTTAAATTCTTTATGCGAGCTGCTAGTTTCTGTAAGGTCTCGAGATCAGGGGTTTCTCTCTTTTCACCAATGCTGATGATGTGAGCGGCTACATTGTTCACCCACTTTGACGTGGTTTCTTATAATCCTGCAATCTGCTGAAAGTTCACAAAAAAATTCACACCAATAAAGATATCATGAAAATCCCTAACTACCGAAGCAAAGCTGAGTTTTACTAGTCAGGCGCAATACACAAGTGTAATCTTAGACAGCGAACAACCCTACCGTCGATGCTGAAGACCCTGGCATTGTATTAATCGGTCGTGAAATTGATTGAAACGTCTGATGTCGCGAAATGCTGTCCATTGCTTCAGGATCGATTAATACACGTAAGAAACCATGGAAACAGGTGTGCGCAAGTCAATGGTATGTCTAATAGGGCCGCTGTGGCAGTTGGAAGATGAGTCATGTGATCCATCAGAAAAGCCTTACTAACCACTGCATAGATTTTGCGGAGCCTGTCCGGAGTACGACGTCAAAATCATCCTCGAGGACTTCAATGCAAACGTCGACTTGCACCAGTTGCACCAGCCGACAAACAGAACCTTTGACATTGGACGCCTAAGCACACCGGAGATTGCCAGAGCCTACGAGAGGTATGCCCACGTCCAGTGCCAACGAGATGTGGTTGCATTGCCGCCTTGCCATCAAAGAGGTAGCGGAAACTACCTTAGGCTACCTACCACCAACGACAAGAAACCGTGGTATGATGGCGAGTGTGAGCAGAAAAAGCACTGCAACGGAAAACAAGAGCAGCGCAAGAGGAGTGCCGGGCTAGAAGACGGCAGGGAACTTTTACGCCTAAAGCAAAGGTCTCTCGCAATCTCCATCCTCAAAGATATCGAATATATAAGCAAATATATAAGCAACACTTCCAACAGCTGCTTAGCTGGCCTGACTAGAAGAGAGTGATTGGGAACCGGGCAATCCCAACTCCAGTTGACGAAGTAGTCGATCCTTCTAGCCTTGAAGAAGTCGGCACAGCCATTAAAAGGCTGAAGAACAACAAAGCAGCAGGCTTGGATGGCTTACCTTGTCAAAGCTTGGGCCAATGTAATGGTAGGGAGCCTGCACCAGATCATTTGCCAAATTTGGGAAGATGAAAGCATGCCCGACGACTGGAATATCAGCTCCATGTGCCCCATCCACAAAAAAGGCGATCCTACCTCTTGCAAGTATATTCGTGCTCAACGTAGCCCACAAAATCCTAGCCAGTGTAGATGGTCACAAGTCTAAAGCCGTTTTGCACCGCACTAATCGACTCGTACCTGTGCGGCTTCCTATAGACCAAATTTTCACACAGAGGCAGACCCATCTTTTTATCGATCTTTCAGCCGCACATAACAGCATTCATCGGAGGCAGTTTTTCGAAGCGATGGCCGAATTCGGGATCCCAAGAAAATTGGTCCGGTTGAGTCGCAGGGAGTTGCGCTGTCGTGTGATTTGCTACTGAAGAATTTAGTGCTGCGGGCAGCTGTAAGTACGGAAGGCACAACCTTCTATAGACATCGACATTGTAGCACGATTCCAACGTGCCGAAGTGAAAGCATTTATAGCAATTGAAGAAGAAATAAGCAGGTCTTAAGGTCAGACAAAATATATGCTTTCGGCGAGAAACGTTCCGTCACTAGGGCAAAATATTAAAATCGACAGTTATAATTTTGAGTCAGTAGAGGAACGCGGCCGTTGACCATTTTGAGCGCATGGACAACGCTGCTCTGGCCCGCTGAGTCTTCGACTCCGAACCAGACTCAGAAAACAACGTAATGTTGGATGACCACGAAGCCGATGGCGCACTCAAGTGGAGAAGGACCTCAACCGACCAACGGAGTGCAGCTGGCTAAGGATCGTGCCAGCTGGGGTCCAGGTTCGTCGTGGAGTGTAGAGCCCTGAGAAGAAGAAGAAGAAAGGAGTTTGTCTACTTTGGGGCAACGGCTAACGCCACAAACGACATCATAGTGGAGATCCGACGTAGAATCGCCCTTGGCAACCGATGCTACTTCGGTTTGTCAAAACAACTGGGCTCGAAACTCCTGACTCGAAGGACCAAAGTCATGCTCTATCGACTACACTGGCTCGGCCACATCGAGCGCATGGACACCAATGCTCCAGCTAAGAGGGTCTGCGAATCCGAGCCTCCTGGTTCGAGAAGGAGAGGAAGACCAAAACGCCGGTATAAAGGCCAAAGTCATAACGGGTACAAGACAGCATGGTCTTGATGACTGGAAACAGCGTTCCGAGGACAATCAACGGTAGTAACTCAGCTATGGCTCATTTTCAGATTCTCCGAGGCACTTAAGCGTTATAAGTTATCGATTCAAGAAAGGTCCAGTCTCCTTTGGTATTGCTTAAGTAGAAGCCTGGGTTAACTTACAGATCATGGTTGAATTTCTTCCGATGACCAAAGCCGATAGTAATAAGCCTCTCGGAAAGTCTAAAAGCATGCTCACTTCACCCAATACACAAGCTGGAAAGCATGCGTACTTTTTGATATTTTATACCAAATGCCGGCATCCGGCCTCACCTTTCAATGCCGGTGAGCATAAGTGTATTTTCTCAAAGAGGACACAATAAAACCCCATCTCTACACATTCTGTGGGCAACGGACCACACTCCTTCAAGCTTCTTGTTACCCACGCATCTCCAGTGCTCCATGACTGATTTTTGCCAACACACCTGTTGATGGTATAAGTTACTTTACGCAAGTTCCACGCGCCCAACCTCCGACAAGCTCATGCCAATATTTCATATTGTCTGGCAGCACCGCTTCCATCGTTTGCCTAAATACCATGCACCTTGCGGGGTGCAATCGATTGCAGAGTCGTACCCATCCGCAGCATAACCTTCGAAGACGTACTCGGAAATGGCAAAATCTCACCAGCTCTGTAAATTGATTGCAAAAGCATCGTAAATTGTTATGACTACGAGAACTGTGCGATGCAGACGCAAGACGTCGCGACTAATTTTTCACCTGGTTTCTGCCGACGAGTATAAATCACCTGTCTGGCGGAGTCTCCGCGTGTGTAAGCCATGCGCAAACATGAAATGAACACAAGCAAATATTATGTGCGAACTTTTGAAACAAGCAATCAAGTAAAAGGTTTTTGAGCAAGTCTGAAAACAAACGAACGCAGGATGAACCATGCGGGTGTGAATGCGTGCATAGTTTAATGAAATCGAATTTTAAGGGACACAGCGTTTCGGGGAGGTTACAGCACTTAACCCTTTGAAGATAGACGGGCAATTTGTTTTGCTTGGTTATGGCAGGAAGACGGTTGAGAACGAGGCGATTTGATCAGAAGGCAAAACGTCTCTTGGAATGGACCGCAGAGTAGAAGGGGACCGATTTCAGGGTTTTGTCGCCTTCCAAAACCAACCGCCATGCCTATTACCCTTTTATAGCCTTGAGCCCTTTTATTCTTGATGTCTAGGTTCGATTCCTGGTGTGCACGACAAAAATACTTTTGGCCCCACCAATTTCGAGTCACTGACAATGCTCACAGGATAATTCTGTCTAGAGGCTGTAGGTCAATTTCACGCGTAAGAGAACAATAGCACGCACAATATGAGTTTTTTGCTGACAAGCTAGGCCCTGTCCGTCTTCGGGCTGTAGAGCCCACCCTATTTTTTTATAGAAAAAATGAACCGGACTGTAACTTTGAACAAAGCCCATGAAGCAGGCTAAGAAACTCTTGCGTTAACATAAGCGGCAGGTTTGGGGTACATATTTATGAGAATGAGCAAGACAACCTCCCTATTCCTAGAAGATAAATTCCACAATCCGTACTGGGAGTCCACCTACTATCACAGAATCTCACGGGAGCCAACTGTCGTTATTCTTCTTCTTCTTGTGGCGCTACAGTCCGGGGTGAACCTGGGCCTCGGTCAACAATCCTCTCCAGCTGGCACGTTCTTTAGCCGGCTGCCTCCAATTTTGCACTCCAAGTTGGTTGAGGTCCTTCTCCACTTGAGTGCGCCAACGGGTTCGTGGTCGTCCTCTTTTGCTTTGTCCCACTGGCTCGGAGTCGAAGACTCTTCGGGCTGGAGCAGTGTTGTCCATGCGCTCAACATGGCCTACCATCTTAGGCGTTGAATCCGTAGACGCTTGACTAGACGCATGTCGCTGTACAGCCCGTACAACTCGTGGTTGAATCTCCTTCTCCAAGAACCTTCAACGCAAACAGGACCGAAAATTGAACGCAGAACTTTTCTCTCGAAGAGACCAAGTGCATCCGCTCTTGAGATAGTCCAAGCTTCCGCGCCATACAGCAGGACAGGGATGTTCAAGGTCTTATATGACGTGAGCTTGGTCTTTCGAGAGAGGGCTCTATTACTCAATTGCCTCTTGAGCCCGAAGAAACAGCGGTTGGAAAGAGTTATTCTGCGTTTTATCTCGGTACTGATGTTGTTCGTACTATTAACTTGGGAGGCAGGATAGATAAAGTCCTTTACTACATCGAAGTTCTAGCTGGCCGCTAACCACCCATTTTTGCCGCCTCCGTCTCAATACAAGCAAACGCTTCATTGACGGCTCGCTGAGTTCGGCCAATCACGTCAATGTCCGCGTATGCTAGCAATTGCACGGACTTCTAGAAGATCGTGCCTCTAGTGTTGGCGTGTGAGTTTCGCACGATCTTCTCCAGGACTATGTTGAGGAAATCACATGACAGCGCGTCGCCTTGCCTAAAACCTTTTTTGACATTGAAGGTCTCGGTGAGTTCGTTACCGACCTTGATGGAGCAGCGAGGGTTCTCCATCGTCATCCTACACAGCCTGACGAGTTTGGCAGGAATGTCATAACTAGACATGGCGTTGTATAGCTCGTTTCTATGCACACTGTCATATGCGGCCTTTAAATCGACAAATAGGTGGTGGGTGTCGATCTGCATCTCTTGGGTTTTTTTCGAGGATCTGCCGTAATTATAAATATAAATAAATATAAATAAATTTGATCAATAGTGGACTTCCCAGGCCTGAAACCGCACTGATAGAGACCTAGCATGTTATTAACGAATGGTTTCAGGCGCTCACGCAAAATGGCAGAGAGTATCTTGTATCTTGACTTATCGCCCCTTAGTTGGCGCAGTTGAAGAGGAGGTTGAGAGGACAGGACAAACGACGCTGAGACTCCACTCGTCGGGCATGCTTTCCTCCGACCATATCCTACATATGAGCTGGTGCATGCGCCCAACCAGATCATCTCCAGCTGCTTTAAACAGTTCCGCGGACAATCCGTCCGCTCCAGCAGCTTTGTTCGACTTCAGTCTCGATATCACTACCTTGATTTCGTCTGGATCGGGGGGACGAAATTCTCTTCTATCGTCGTCCATTGCGTGGAGTGGAACATTCTGCCTGACAGCGGTATTGGTGTCCTCTTCGCCGTTTAACAGTCTGCAGAAGTGATCTTTCCAGATTCTCAGTATCGACTGCGACTCTCGATCTCGTTATTGGATGCACTATAATCGTTTTCTTCCAATGTACAACCCTCAATACACTGAACACTGAAAGTGGAGTGGAACTCAAATGAGAGCAAATATATATCTGCTTATTGAACTAACCACGTGTACATATGCTTGAACTTGAGTCTAAGCACCTTGTCCTAAGGGTCATATTGGGCAAACATGTGGTGGGTGAAGATCTGCATTTCAGTATTAAACTTTTTTGATTTCTTGTTGGCTTGCAGACTTACATACTTACAGGAAATTCGATTGTCCCGCTTCAGGCTACACAGGAGGGATTGTATTTAATCTTAAGTGGACATGTCCCAAGTGATGGTCGTTGCCGTAGTCAAAAGCCTATTTTCTTATACTTATACAAGACACAACGTGGTAGTACAGTCTGAGTTGGACATGGACTTCAATCCAGAAGCCTCTCCACTCAGCGCAATATCTGGATAACTGCCTTTAGTTACCCGTCTCAGCACTTCTGCTCACCAATACAGGCGCTGGCATTTGCACTGAAGCCCACGAAGCCCGTAAGATCTTTAAGTCAGGCTATATGAACCTGTTTCGGAAGAGCGAACCACTGTCAACAGTTTTCTGACTTACTGAAAATACCGGGTAATAATGATTGATGAGCCGATTCCATAATGCAACCCTGATTGATCCCGGGAAAATAGAACAAGATGGGTTGTCGTCATAGCTGACAGACAGCCGGAGCTTTGGAGAGTCTATCGTGCAATATACATTACACAGCTATCAGCAATCTTTGAGAATAACATGGCTCCTTAAGGCGATGACAAGCCAAACAGCACCAATAAATGCCCCACAAAGAATACAGACGAACCATGAAGGGTCTCAGCCTGAGCAATTGCTTCCTTCAATCGGTGACGGTCCTGGGCACGCTGCTTCCAGTCATCAAGGTCAAGCTGTCTTACATCCGCGATTACTTGGTCTTTGTACCGGAGGTTCGGTCTGCCTCGCCTTCTCGAACCAGGAGGCTCGGATTCGAAGACCCTCTTAGCTGGAGCATTGTTGTTCATACGTGGCCGAGCCAGTGTAGTCGACGGAGCTTTACCTCTTGGACTACATCCACTTCCTTGAACAGCTCGCCGTTGTGTCTTCTCCTCCATTCGCCTTTCTCGCAGACGGGACCATATATCCGACGTAGAATTTTTCTTTCGAAGGCACCAAGAGGTGGTGGTGGCCCGTGGCGTTGTGGGTATGTGCGTCGACCCCAACCTCGACGTCGTAGGTTCGATCCCTGCTCTGTGCGACGAAAACAATGTTCACCACCCCTCTTTCGAGTTACTGACAATGCTCAAAGAGTATTTCCTGTCTAGAAAAAGCTTCTCAAACTTGGCCGTTCTGAGTCGGCATAAAACTGTAGGTCTCTTCCACTCTTGAGAGAACAATAGCACGCACAACACGAGTGGTTGCTGAGAAGCTAGGCCCTGGCCCCCCCACGGGCTGTAGTGCCACCCATATTATTATTATTAGGCACCAAGAATCAGCTCTGCGCTTAGTGACCAGCTTTCGGCTCCATAAAGCAGGACTGGCAGAAGAAGAGTTGTGTAGATCATGACTTTGGTCCTTCGAGTCAGGAGATTAGAGCCCAGTTGTTTTGACAGACTGAAATAGCATCAGTTGACAAGGGCGATTCCACGTCGAATCTCCACTACGATGTCATTCGTGGCGTTTACGTTTGCCCCGAGGTAGACAAACTCCTTTACTCCCTCGAAATTGTAGCAGTCGATTGTAACGTTTTAGCCTAGGTGTTGTGCGGCTTATCGATTTTTGATCGACAGCATATATTTAATTTCGACAGCAGCTCGTTTCGCCTGTTCCTCAATTGCCGTGAAACCTTCCATTACGGCTCGTTGGGACCGCGCGATAATGTCGATGTCATCGGCGTACAGCTGGACTTCTCCTCCTCTCGCAGCTGGACTGACTTGTAGAAGATAGTGCTCCCCGTGTTGTCTTTTGCCCGCCGCACTATCTTCTCCAGTCCCAAATTGAAGAAATCACACGACAGCGCATCTCCTTGCCGAAATCCGGTGCAGGTTTCGAACGGTTCAGAGGTTTCTGAACCGAACTGCACGGTGCATCGCGTATGTGTTAGCGTGGTGCGACACAACCGGATCAGTTTTCCCGGGATCCCGAATTCGGCCATCGCTTCGAATAGCTCCTTGCGATGAATGCTGTCGTATGCGGCTTTAAAATCGATGAAAAGATGGTGAGTATCGATTTGAAACTCGCTGGTCTTCGCCAGGATCTGCCTTAGTGTGAAGATTTGGTCTTTAGTCGATTTGTCGGGCCGGAAGCCGCACTGGTACGTGCCGATTAGTGCGGTGCAAAACGGCTTTAGACGTTCACACAGTACGCTGGATAGGATCTTATAGACGAAATCGAGCAGGGATATACTCTATAGTTCTTGCAGGAGGTAGGATCGCCATTTTTGTGGATGGGGCATATGGAGCTGATATTCCAGTCGTCAGGCATGCTTTCATCTTCCCAAATTCGGCAAATGATCTGGTGCATGCTGTCTATCATTAAATTGCTCCCAGCTTTGACAAGGTAAGCCATCTGAGCCTGCAGCTTTGTTGTTCTTCAGCCTTTTAATAGCTGCGACTTCTTCAAAGCTAGGTGGGAGGACTTCTTCGTCGACTGGAGTTGGGATTGCCTGGTTCCCTATCACTCTCTCCTAGTCAGGCCCACTAAGCAGCTGTTGGAAGTGTTGCTTAAACACATCCACTATTCCCTGTGGGTCCGTAACTCGGTTACCCGCGCAATTTCGAAGAGCCTGGGTGCCTTTCCTAAAGCCTGTGGGCAGGCTTTTGGCTTTTTTGTTAAATGACTCTTCGATATCCTTGAGGTGGGAGATTGCGAGAGACCTTTGCTTTAGGCGTAGAAGTTCCCTGCCGTTTTCTAGACCGGCACTCCTCTTGCGCTGCTCTTGTTTTCCGTTGGAGCGCTTTTTGGTATGCCTAGTCGGTTGCACGTTTTTTCTGCTCACACTCGCCATCATACCACGGTTTCTTGTCGTTGGTGGTAGGTAGCCTAAGGTAGTTTCCGCTACCTCTTTGATGGCAAGGCGGCAATGCAACCACATCTCGTTGGCATTGGACGTGGGCATACCTCTCGTAGGCTCTGGCAATCTCCGGTATGCTTAGGCGTCCAATGTCAAAAGTTTTCTTTGTCGGCTGGTGCAGCTTTCTGACATTCAACAGTCGAGCTCTGCATCTTGCTGCAACAAGAAAATGGTGTGAGTCGACGTTTGCCCCCCTGAATGTTCGCACATCCAGGATATTTAAGGCATCTCTTAAGTCAATAAGCACATGGTCGATTTGTTTGACATTTCGACCATCCGGGGATCGCTAGGTTGGCTGAGTGGATTTTTTTCGAGGGAACCTTGTGCTACTTCCTTTTTCGCGCCGTGTCGTCGTTGGGATTCCGTCCGTTCTTCCGAGGCTGCTTGCTCTTCCGTAACAGTTAAATTTTTTTTTCGTGGGTGGGTTGTCCGCACAACCTCTTCTGAAATGCTGCATGCATTGGTTCACCTCACAAAGGGTGTTGTCAGAGGTATCCAGGGGGCGCCGATCTCATTACGTGAACATCAGAATAAAATGATTTAGTTGATGAAGGAGCTGTCAGAGTATGAGGGAGCTAACATTTACCAAGCAGGTGGTGGCATGGCTTCGGCCTTGGCAGCTTGTATTCCCCTTTTCAGTCGGTCATTGCCCAAATTTAGCGACCAGGGGTGGTGGAGTAAATATTTAGTTCAAAACTGCTTGGCGTTCCTGAGCTGGTTGCAATAGGAAAGTTCTTCATACTCCTTGTATCACTTTTGAAAAAGGTCCTAAAATAAAGAACTCCACTCACATGTAGAGTCCATTGAACAGTTTCCATTGTGATGTGGCCACAATAACCTTCATCCCAGCACGTCGACGTTAACCTTTCAAAACTGGTAAGCAAACGTACAAAGTTCTAATTTCAATCGCCAAGCGGATCCGTTTCAACACGTCCTGCTCTCCGGTAGACTGCACAACACCATCGGCGATTTATCTACCAAACGACCCAGCAATGCAGCGGCAACAAGAGTATTCTTTCCTGTTCCACCTGACATTACGAAACGATAACTTGACTTCGCTTATTGCTGCGATATCGATTGCCGCGTAAATCACCCCAGCCCCAGCTCCGATGGCAGTCACTTCAACGTGTCACCGATGACGCAACAGATCTCTCTCCCCTCTCTGTGTTCGTAAATTGATTGGTTTCGACCCAGCCCCTGCTGCAGTCCGGAGTATCCTTCAATTAATAAGCCGAATATTGAAGGGAAACACGGCATAAATGCCTCGACAGGTGAATGCCTCGCCGAATGCGCACTCAATGCGCGCAGCTCTCAGTGATGACAGAGCTCGGCTAACAGGTGCAAACAGGTGTCAAGACAACTGGTGCCTCGGCTCATTCAAGCTCACACGATGGCATTTAATAAGCAAGTTCGGTGTTGATGCAGCGCACGCGTGCAGCCACTGCGAACGGCACCACACCACCACCACAGCCGAACGGAACGCCTGTGTGCGGTGCCAGCATGCGACCGCAGCGTATTGACAGCAAATCACCGCCGATGAAGACGACACACGTCCAGCGCGGTGATATGTGGGCTGGCTGCCTAATTGAAATCGCAATAGGACACGCGTGCTAATTAGCTAAGCAATTAATTAATGACGACATTGACAGTGCGGCTGACTGCTGTTGCGGCGGCAAACAGGGCGCGCAAAAAACCCGCCCGGACACCCATCGATGCCCCGTTAAAATGTCACCGGGAGGGAATTATTTATGACCTTGTCCCGGAATGAAGCAAGTGCTCTGGCGGACGGCGCGCTGCGGCGGTCTGGCGTGAAGTTGGATTCTATAATTCTTGGGTGGCATTTGAAGGCTTGCTCTTGATGTTCGCGGCATCATGTCATGATGGCAAATCTGTTCGCGGCGGATCTTAAACTTTGTCTGCCTGCCCCGAGGCATGGGAATATATGCACGATGAGGCCTGGTCGGCTGCGACGAGACACCGCCAGACCGCGAGGACGCAGATGAAGAAAACGGACAAAAGGATGCAGTGAAAGGAAGAATTCGCGAAGACGGCCAATCTACCTGGCCGCCAGGGCGGAGCGAGCGAGTAAGCGCGCTCTGTGCGACGTCGTTGTGTGCAATTTTAATCGCGAGTCAAATATGCCGGGTAAGCTGGTGGTGCGTCTCTCGCCATGGATAAGCTCGGGGCACATCATTATCATTCCAGAGCCACTCTTTGATGATGCAGTTGTTGGCATTCTCTCTATCTCCTTCTCTCCCGGCTCGGACGCACTGTCATTGTGGTGGCGACGATTATAAAGAAATTGAATTTATGGTTCCATCTGCTTCTTCAAAACTCACAGAAGGGTGTGGCGCGACTTTTAATGTGGACCAAGAGGGAATCTTGCTGTCGAACGTGACATTTGTCCAACAAAACAACTGCACCTGGGCGACAAGCGCTTTAATTCAATTGAAACGCACGACGCAACAGGTGCGGTGATTGAAATGGCTTTTGTTGTTCCATTTCAAGGAGTCACTTAATTGCCGGCAGTATGAGGTTTGATTCGGGATGTAAAAGCCTCTCATTTCGTTGCCTTTCCAGTCTTTCGAAGCACTTTACGGATTTGCGATGCACTTTATGGACAGCATCCAGTGGAGGACTTGGGCCTGTACATCCAGGGCTAAGTTGTTGATTGCTCTCAACTTGGCAAGATGACATCAATGATCTCTGTAAATGTACTTGTCAAGTTGACATACAGCCTCCTCTCTGGGCAGGCTCTGCAGCAAGCCTTTGGAGGTTGCCCAAAGGTTATGCAGCGGCCCCTTGGGTAAGATTAGAGGCACGGTGGGCGACGCTTTTCCTATTGCATTCATGGGGATGTAGCCGTCTGCCTAACTCCTTGATCGTTGTGGAAGCTTCCGATTGACAGAAGTTGTGCTGTCCCTTGTAGCCATCCGGTGGTCTTGACAAGCCACCAAAAGGAATTTAAGGGGACAACTGTAATGTCTTGTAGATTCTGGAAGAAGGAATCTCCCTGTGTTGTCTGTCCGCAAACTGAGGCCACTGGGGCAGTGACAAAGGTAGTGGGAGGTACGCTGAATCTCTTCCTATGCTTAACAGCCCCTGCAGAGGTAGACATGGGTAAGTCCCATTTACTCTTTGTGGTATCTCAGATGACTATGGCCAGTTAGCGCCCCTACCACCATCCGCAGTAGCTTTTTGCTGCAGTGGGCCATAATATCCGAGTGGTCTCACATGTCGGAAGAGAGTCTCACTTTCATGATAGACTTGTTCACTTTACTCTTGACATCATCAAGGGATGGATTTAAGCATGGGCGTACTTGGAATTGGTCTACTTCTAGCTCTTCCCAGCATAGGCTGATAGAGTTCAAGAACCTTGAGCTGATCGCGACAGCTTGGGATCCAGGAAGAGGAAGAAGATCCAGGAGAACCTCTTGGCCCGCTGTAGGAGTGGTGAAGATCGCTGCAGTCACTCCTAGACATGCTTGTCTCTGTATTCTTGTCAGAGGCTTTAGGATGAAGGATTGTCACCAAACTACGTTGCCATATGTCGAAAAAGGTCTGGAAATAGCTGCGTACATTCACAGTGTTGTTCTGGGGATTGGCCTCCTCTATTGCATAGATATGGGGCACTGACCGCATTCTTGGTTCGCTCGTCAATGTTAAGCTTCCAGAGTCCCATGCCGCCGACATCCAGAGCTGAAGACTAGTGACAATACTGACAAGAAGCCATCAGGAAACTGCAGCTAATGCGGTAGGTTTCACTAGCTTACAGAAAGCATACAAATCGGCGCTGGATCGAGTGCAGCTCTCGGGCTCTGCGAGCAGGAAAGAAGGGAAGAGCCCCGGCATCTCAGAAAAATGGAAAAGAGTATGAGAAGAGATTGAAGGATGTTACTGCAAGAACGATGTTTGGAAACCCTTCCAACAGGTGAAAAGAATATGTCAAGGAAGCCTGTAAGTAGTACAACTGCTGTTGCAGTCAATTTGGAAACACACTGCATAACAGCAATGGCGACCAAAATACCGCTGTCAAGCAGAATAAATCATTCAATGGTGGCGATGATTGACAAAAAGTTCGCCCCTCTACCTGGGCGAAGTTACGGACTTCATCTATCTAGGCTCCGCAGTGAGCTCTGAATATGGCATCAACGCAGTGATAAGACGAAGGATCACCCTGGCCAAACGCTGTGTCTTTGGGCTTAAGCGACAATTTAAAAATGACGTCATGTCTGGGGAAAGTGTCTGATGTCTCTGGATAATACCTCGATAGTCCCAGTTCTTCTGTATGACGCAGAAGAGTGGACAATGCCAAATGAGGACGAAGACACGCTTGGCGTTCCGTTTGCGAAGACAGCGTTTGGAAGAGAACACGATAAGCCTAGAAGTTTCATCCTCTTCGAGGCAATACAGACAAGCCTTGTCTTGGCCCAGGTTTAATTAGCGAAGTTGATATTTCTTAGACCGCCGTGGCTAGTAAGAAACCTCATTAGTCTTATTCTTCTTCTTCTTCGTGTGGCGCTACAGTCCGGGGTGAACCAGGGCCTAGGTCAACAAGCCTCTTCAGCTGGCAAGATTCTTAGCTAGCTGCCTCCAATTTCGCACTCTAAGTTGGTTGAGGTCCTTCTCCACTTGAGTGCGCCATCGGCTTCGTGGTCGTCCTCTATTGCGTTGTCCCACTGGTTCGGAGTCGAAGACTCTTCGGGCTGGAGCAGTGTTGTCCATGCGCTCAACATGGCCTGCCATCTTAGGCGTTGAATCCGTAGACGCCTGACTAGACTCATTTCGCTGTACAGCCCGCACAAGTCGTGATTGAATCTTCTTCTCCAGGAACCTTCAACGCAAACAGGACTTTTCTCTCGAAGAGACCAAGTGCGTCGTCATCCACTCTTGAGCCCCCTACAGCAGGACAGGGATGATCAGGGTCTTATATAAGGTTGTCTTGGCCCTTCGAGAGTGGGCTCTACTACTCGATTGCCTCTTGAGTCCAAAGAAACAACGGTTGGCAAGAGTGATTCTGCGTTTAATCTCGGTACTGATGTTGTTCGCACTATTAACTTTGGAGCCAAGGTAGATGAAGTCCTTTACTACCTTCAAGTTGTAGCTGCGTTAGCCTTATTGAGAAGGAGTATTTCGTTGCAGGAATAAGGCATAATTGAGCGTTTAAATTGCCTTAGACCATGGCCACTATTTCCACTTGGTTTAGACGACGTTTGTTTTTTCTCATTCGGCATTCAGATTTGTAACTGCTGTTCAAATGAGATAGCAAGATCAATGAATCCTGCCAACTCATCTGCGGATTCCATGCCTGCAATCCCTCTGGGGCTGGTTCGGAGACCCAGCCAGACTTCGCATTGTTATGGCTGGCAGAGATTACGGGGCCTCATAACAACTTTTACCAGTTCTCTAGTCCGTGATGTTGGACGCTCCCTAAGTTCCTTTTGTTTGGTGCAGATCTCGATGTCATGGAGTTCGGCTTGAAACACGGTACGATTCGACTCCATATGTATGGAAATCCCTGTGTGGAGTCCATAGACTCTTGGAATCTAGTGCTGGTACACCATAGGTCCATTTAGTTCGGTCCAAAATTTTTACGCCCAAAACAATGCTGTCTGACCATATTGTAGGGCATTGTACAAAACTTGTCTCTATTAGGGCTTGAGCACTAAGATGACCAGCACTAGGCTTATAGTTATACTCCTGCTACAGTTTGATGGCGTAACTTGGAGTGATCTTCTTGAGAAGATCGGTAATGGGGTTAGCCTGAGAATAGCATATCTCGACTAGGTCGCATGTAAAGAGAATGGGCTCGGAAAGTCTTCGACAACCGGTCGACGATTATAATTTCCTCATCAGAAGGACGATTTATGTCATTCATCAAAAATCATTACGAAAATGAATGATTCGCTTTTTTGCACGGAGAAGTAGAAAAAGTTCAGTAAATCATTGGAAAATGAGGTGAAGGAACAGAAAACCAACTCGGAATCAACACTGGTATGTGGAGTCTCTCACTTATTGGGAATAGGCCGGAGTTTCTTGTTGCACTTCATTAACGCGTCGTTTGGTAATTCAACCATTAAGGTCACTGCATCAAGAGATACACCACACGGAGGTGTAATTTCACCTCTTCGTTGGGTGTTAGCGATTAGACAAACTCAGTCTTTCGGGAGCTGAGACCGATGATGTTGGTCTGTAACGACAACTCCTCCCGACTATCGGCGAGTTAATAGGAAACGCAGTAAGATCCCTCCTTAGATGGGCCAGATTTTGCGGTTTGGGAACTAACCAACAAAAAACAGAATTGGTTCTTCTTAAGAGGAAGATACCACATTTCGAAGGTACTACCCTCCGTCTAAATTTATTTATTTATTTATTTCGTCTTACAAGTTACAAACTGATTTAGACTACTTAAGCATACATTTATATTTACATTCTTTGAAGATTTTGTAGAACATATTTAGTTAGAATATGAAATTGCAGAAAATACTAATACCATTAAATTTAGATTTAGATAGAATTTAATACAGCAGTTTTGCAACATAATCGGGATATATTAAAATCAATCTCATGTGCATATCAATTGTAGTTTATGCAGGCCATAGTTAAAGGATCATTTCGTGCATAATTCATTCTGTATCTAGAGATAAAAAATAATTGCTGATCTCTACGCCGAAGAATGCGAGACGGGGTATATATGTTCAGCAGTGATAGTAAATGAGAACAATCGATGTGACCAGTTCATAAATCATGAGCGAAAAGAACAGAGTAATAAATTCTTCTTTGCGAAAGCGATTTTAAATTTATAAGCGCGCATCTTGCCTCGTATGAGGGCATGTTATTGTTCCAGATCATATTTCGGAGAGCAAATTTCGTAAAACGCTTTTGAATTTTCTCAATACGTAACTCAGCATTTTGGTAATAAGGGTTCCAAACGACGCAGCCATACTCCAAAGCAGAACGAATAAGTGACGTGTATAGTGACTTAAGCGTGTAGGGATCGTGAAATTCTTTGGGGTTACGAAATAAAAACCCAAGCAAGGAATTGGCTTTACCAATTATATAATCAATGAGAAATTCAATTCACGAAAAAAATTACTCCCAAGTCTTTTTGATTCTTTACTCTTTTCAAAACAGATCCTTGAACGGTGTGGTCAAAGACAATTGAAATTCGTTTTCTACTGAAAGTTTGAACAGAGCATTTATTTATGTTGAAATGCAAGTGGTTCAAAGTGCACCAGTCATTAGCTTTATTGAGACAGGCAACAGAGCTCACGGAGTTGTAAATTTGTAAGTCATCCGCATATAACAGACAGTTCGTTGTCGATAAAAACAATGGCAGATCATTGATGAAAATAAGGAATAGGAGTGGGCCAATATTGCTATTTGAGGGACGCCCGAGAAATTATGAATCTCTCTAGAGAGAGCTGGTCCAATCTTGACAAACTGTCTCAGTTTTCAGGTACCCCTTAATCCAGCTTAAGGCATTCGAATGAAATCCGAGCATTTCAAGTTTTTTTTTAAAAGAACCTGATGGTGGACCCGATCGTAGGCTTTCGAAAAATCCGTGCAAACACAGTCAACTTATAAATGGTTTTCAATATTACGAAGACAATAATTAGTGAGGATAACTAACTTGGTCGTAGTAGAAATATCTGGGGGTTCTTCTAGACCGGAAACTAGATTGAAAACTTAATAAACAAGACTTAGTCAAGACAGCTGCCAGTGCATCAGAATATTTGGTAAAAAATGGGGCCCCAATCCTAACACTATGCTGTGGACGTACACAGTGATGATGTTTGACCAATCTCGACGTATGGCTGCGCAGTTCGGTGGAAGGCCTCTCTAGACACCGTCCACCTTAAACTACTAACAAGCATACTGAGACTTGCATGTTTAGAAGCCAAAGGAGCGACATCCACCACTCCAATGGTTGGTTTAGAGATCTTGTCAAACCTCCTAGTACACTAGACCTGCATTGATGACAGCTGCACAGACATCCCATATGATTAACCAAGCTAATTGCTGGATCATAAACTGAACGGGCATGCAAGTTTACTAGATGAACTGCGTATTGCACATACGGTATGCGACTACACTCGACTTCGATAGACCCTTTCGATGTCGTTTAACAACATGTGAGGAATGGAAGGACCAATGAACCCATCAAGAAGTGCGTAAATGGTTCGAAGATGAGTACAGGATCAGAAGCGGCCATTCACTCCGAACAGTTAAACATGTACTGCTTTATTAGGATTCCTGATTATCTCAGCATTTTTCAAGCAGAAGTCTTGGCGGTCAAAGAAGCGCACAAAATTATATCAAACTTGGAGATGCCACCGGCTGATATGACCATTCTCTTTGACCACCAAGCGGCCATGAACGCAATATTTACGTCGCATGCTGTCGTGAAGGACTTAAGGCTCTCAGCATACAGCCATCGATAACCGGGCAACGAAGCAAGAGACGAACTAGCAAGGTAGCGGGGCAAAATCGATTCAAGGCAGTTGTAAACACACAGCCCCTTCTGGCAGATTTCTAGAGGAAAGTGAGGACAATAGCGAAAGCAAGTGAACGGTGGAAGAACCTAACCACCTGTATGACCACTATGATGTTACAACAGCTCAAGTACAACAGTGCAAAGACCGAAGAACTCTTGGAATGTGATAAAATGTGACAAGTAAGTAGACGGCGCACCAACTGGCCATCTGAAGTGGAACGAAAACAAAAGGGACTCATAACTACATCTGCATGGGCTGTTAGGAGAAAAGAGAGGACACTCCTCACTGCCTCTGTCACGAAAAGAACGCTAGGAGATCATTTCTCCATTAACCTTAACGATCTAGCAGAGGTGCCGCTCTTAAATGAAGGTAGGAAGTACGACATGAAGGACTGTGCTCGAGAAGGTGGAAGAAGATAAACATACCCCCCTAGTGAATATCACAATGGGTGCACAATGACCTAAGTGCATCCAGTCCTCCAGCTCGTCAGCCCACTTGCCCAACCTTACCTTCTTGTTGCAAGGAAAAGACCTGAACTATGTTCAAAATGGCCCGTCTTCATGTCATTTTATGGTTCAGGCATCGCTTGTGACTCCGATCTTAACTTCAAGTCACCCGACGACTTGATCGAAGTGCACCTTCTTCTGGGGCAACTAAAAATTGCCACAAATTCGAAATCCGAGCGAAAAATATTACCAGCACACATCAATAAATCCTAATTAAGTTTTTTCCATCGCAACATGCACTCAATTAATGTAACCCGCACACAACCGCGGACACGTAGTCAAGCAGACTAATTCGCCCGCTGCAAGGCAACGGGCACGAATATCGCATACCATTCCTCAGCAGAGACGAGAGATGCAGAGAGAGAGAGGGAATGAGCTCAGCGAACTCGACATTAGCAAAAATCCACCTCGCAAATCATCGGCAGCAAGGGAACACCAACACCAACACTGGGACCGGCGTAAACTTCAGACTTCATTCCAACTGCCTACTGGCGCAGCGACGACATAACAATATGACAAGTCACCAACTTGCCAAGGTGCATGTCCTCATATCCTTCACTTCACTGCCAGAGCGCTATAATCGCACTCGCTATGTACGTATGTACACACTGTGCGAGTGTAAGCGGCCGGCGCGACGCGGCGGATTACAAGTGGAATAACCAGCGTCCAAACAACAGCAACTGGCAAAAACAAAAGACACATGCTGCAGAGCACATAAATAACACGAAAAGTCAGGCACAACAAACAGGGAATCAACTAAGAACCGATCTGGGATAAGGGAGAAACGTATCTAAATCCGAAGCAGTGTGCGCGCCACTGGAAAACAGGTTTAGAGAGAGAACGGCCCCAGAGGAGGACGATGACAAAAAACAATTTTCACTAAATCTGCCTAAGTAATTCCTGCTGCAATTGACCACCGCAATCTGCCCGCGTAAGCTCATGGCTCTCGCACGGCGCGCCGCCGGCCCCCGAGTCTGATTTCATCATCCGAGGCCGGAGTCCGAGTCCGAGTCCGAGTCCGAGTCCGAGTCCGAGTCAGTGTAGCATCATCATTATCGTCTTTGCAGCGAATTTGCGGGGAAACGGCAAATAAACGCCGAGGCATACATAACAACACTTGCATCCTTCTGTCGCAGTCACCGCTGGCAAGTGATGACGATGACGATGCGAATGGCAACGGCAACGATCGTCGCACCGTGCCGCCGGCTAAAGACGATCCACATCGATGGCATTTGATATCATCGCACGAGTGTCCCGGGACCGGCGCAACCGCTGGAAGCGTAAACGTTTCCCTTGTACTTCGTATTCGTGGCCGAGACGACGGGCACACAGTGATTCAATGAATATTCGAATCCTGGGCGCAGCTTAAACGAGCGGAAAAATTACCGCGAACAAATCTGACAGACTGCGACACTTGGAGCGGCGGGAACGTCCAGAATGTGCACTGCAACAGCACACATTGAACGAGAGTGTAACACACACCAGTAACTAACCTGCCACTTAGGTAATGATCCTTGAAGCGATCACAAATGGTTGTGTTTGTATCGCTGCGTACTGTGACTGAATGATGGGTTTCGTTGAAATACTCATATATTCGCTTAGTCCACACTGGACAGTGGTGATCAAAAGTTTTCAGTCGGTTTTTTTTTTTGTTGGGATATGCTGGAATTCTGTGATTTCACGACTTCCTATGGTAAAACTATTTTTAACCGGATAAGCATGATTTAAGGAAATCTAGGTAAAGCGAAAAATGTTTCGAAACCAGTATTTTTTATTTTATGTCCTCATTCCGAGTCCGTTCTTGACACTGTTGACACACAACATGGCTTGAAGGCATATCACCATAAGACAGAACTGAAAAATTGAGGATCTTTCCACACGACAGCATTTGAGATCCAGACGACAGTCCCATTGGCTTAGTTCCAACAAAAAGCTAAAATATGATCTTGTTGGAATCACCAAGAATCATCAAGCTCGGTTACGAAATGTCAGGATCATCCCCAAAATCACCTAGCTTCGTTCAAAAACTTGACAGGACCTTGACCCCATCCAGTGAGGAAATCCTTGGTCAACTTGTTGATAGACACTTCCTGGGCAACTTCTCAACTAGAACCACTTAAGAAGATGTATCTACTCCAGAAACCCCTTGTAACCTCATGAATATCAGTCACACAACTGTCATGTGGGCACTGACAAGCTTTAAACTCTTCAAGTCAGCAGGACCTGACGGCATGGATCATATGTTGGAACTAATCTAATGTGACACTCTAAAATGCTATCGTGTGGAAACTCTACCCTGAGAGACATAATGCTGAATGTCTTCGACAAGCTGGAAGCATAGTCACAAACATGCGGAGTCTGCGGTAGCCTACGAAAAACGGATAGTGTACTCATCACCAGAAGATACAAAATCTCCCAGTATGACCCCCACCGCTGTGTATATACCACAGCTAACTGCAAGTGCGAAATTTCTGGGCCCCACGATTGGTAACAAGCTGAACTATAACTCAACAGCCAGCCTCTTCTGCCCTTTTTAGCTTCAAAGCCATTGGATTCAAATGGGGCTTACAACCACGCATCGCTCGCATGATTTTAATCTCGATTGTCAGACCGACACTTCCGTATGAAGTCTCAGTTTGGTGGACAACTTGCAAGGCACTCAATCGAGTACGAAGACTGGCCTGCTGGTGCATCAGCGGAGCACTGAGAAGTACTCCGTCAGTTAAGTCGTTAAACCCCTCGGGCGACATAGGGCTTCAAGCACGGCTGCGCGCCATCTAATCTGGGCTCCCTCCAACTCTTTCCTAAACAAACTCGATTCCTCTTCAACTATTCTGCGCTGTTTGCCTAGGACGTCCCGCTGTTCTGCCTGCCTGCGTAAGAGGATTCCACTGTATGGCGCACTTCGCAATAAAATTGTCCAATCCACTGCCACTTTCTCCTTCGTATTGTGATGTCTAAAGGTTCCTGGCCCGTTCTAAGGTACAATTGTTTGTTAGAGATACGGTCCGGCCTCCGTCAGACGCACTAAATGTTCTCCTCCATCTTCCACCACGCCAACCAAATAAAGACAAGCACAGCCTTGAGACTCAGACAACTCCGAATGTGGTCCGAACTCAACATCGGCAACTCAACCATTCTCAAGGAATTCAACTTCCTTCTTAACGAAACTGGCCGCCAAGGCTATCTTCGAGAAGAATTTCCCGATCAGCATTCCCTCCAGATCGGACTGGATGTCCGATAGGCAGACGTCTATACTCACTAACGGATCGAAGACTAATGAAGGTGTGGATGCGGGTGTCTATTCCCAAGAAATCAACAATACTATCTGCTTGAAGCTCCCTGATTACTGTAGCGTCATTCAGGCAGAAACCATACGATTAAGGACGCGTTGTCAAAGGGAGATCATCATCAATCCGTTTTGAAATCGCTGGACAATGTCATGTTTTACTCAAACTCATCCCTCACTTGCAGACTGTCTCTTAACGAGATGGCTGAGCATTTTAACATTCACCTCATGTGGGTGCTGGGACACTGTGACATACCAGGAAACTGCAAAGCCGATGGGCTCGCAGTGTGGTACAATCTCATCCCTATCAAAAGCAGGGGTACCATCTTCCAGGTCGATCGGTACAGCCTACCATCTTCTAAAGATTTACACAATCAGAACCACCAATGACAAATGGCTAAAAGGCACCACCTGCCTTGAAACAAAAACAATCTGGCCATCGCTAAGCCTAAAAGGGTCGCTTAGTCTACTTAGACTCAGCAAGCACTCATTAAGGACACTCATAGGAGTCATAACCGGGCACTGTGCAATTGTCCCTCATGCAGAAGCTGCATGGATGATGATTAGAAAGAAAGCACTTGTCACCTACTCTGCTCGTGCAGCGCTCTGACTAGTCGTATGTTCCTGCACCTAGGAGGCTACTACTTCGACCTTAATGAGCTAAACAGTATCAGCAGAGGCCAGATACCTGAAATTACCAACTGCTTCCGGTGTTAGAAGAAGCCAATCTGCGTGGTATCACAATGGGTCTACTCAGGCCTAAGTGTGACTGCCCTTAGCAGTCAGCCACTACAACCAAACCTAACCTAACCTACGGAACGCACTTCCGTCTCAAATGTTGCACTGGAGCATGTCCCTGGTAGCGTAGACCAACTTTTTTACGTAGCTGCGAAATAAGAGTGGTTAAATGGCGCATGTTATGAACCCTCGGCATGAGATGATACAGTCGCCACACATCGAGCCTTCGGTTGCTTGCGTAGCATATTGAATCCACAGCTCGCATATTTCGATGTTGGTTAACCTCGCTCTATGACTGTACTTCCGTCAAGCCATTAACTGCACCCCAATGTGGCCGCTTAGCCAACAAGAAAATACTTTTTGGCCAAAATCCGTATCTGTCACAACGATGGGAAAGGCTTAGTCACGGTAACTGTCACAGACCAATGACTCAGTCTCACAGAGATTTTTCAAAACCCTTCACAACGTACCTACTGCCTGCCATAAGTCTTGTACAGTACCTTGACCACTCGTGCTTTATGAATTTGCTTTTGGAAGGAAAAGAATATTGTCCTCCAAGGCAGATAGACGGGGAAAACGATTCGCCCGAACTGGAGCTCCAGCTTGGCACACTGCTCGCAGTCAACGAAGCTGTTTTGTGTCTCTTTTGGTCTTTATCGAGGCGACTTGATCTTCCTATCTCTACTCGGGCCAATGAGCGCTCTCGCAGTTGGAGCTTTTCGTGGTACATCAATATCTACGTTCATCTTGCACAGTTTGCTGATGTGTCACCTTACTCGTAAGCGGGACCACAATTTAATCAGTTTTGTTGTTTTGCTTGTCGTCCAGTCTTCGGTCCCATGGATCAGGACCTTCACATTTGTCTTGACACACCAAAGTAGCGGTGGTTGCAAGGGGGACTCTCCGTCCGGCAGTGTCATTTGGGACAGAACTACTCTTTGACTTCGATCATGATGAACTGAGGCTTTCCCGCTCGACAGCATATATCTTATTTTGTCCTTATTGACCTTGGTCGAGCTGGTCGTTTCAACTTTCTTCGTGAAAGCTGTCACTACGGTACGATGGGATACTGAACAGTGAGCTGTCGAAGATAGCGCCTGACGTGTTCTCACCATCTTGCCGCACTATTTTCACCAGTAACACCTTTACAATGATTGGGTTGAAGATAATGCGGCATACGATATCATACGAAATCGCTCATCTTGGCCGACGTCCTCGTACGAAGCTGCAAGGTCTGATAACTGCCCGGTGTGAGAAGATTTTCCTAAGCAGACAATCAAACTCTAGTTTTTCACTCACTAAACTACTGGAATTTTCTAGAATATCATATGTACAGGGTGGCGCACGAATCGTGCTGCAAACACAAACGACATTAACTTCTGTTCTGAGTGAGGTTTTTTTTTTTAAATTATTTGGAATTTATAGGAATATTGGCGGACTAGGGATACCGACACAAGAAGAATTTCAGCGGTACAAAGTCTTGTAGTCCTTCATTTCTGTCCAAAGGGACTAATCGAACTGCGCCGAAAAAGGATCCGTTTCAACAGAAAAATGGAACAACTGCACACATAGCCAGACCGGCTCCAACGAAAATTCCCAAACAAGTTAATTTCCAGAAACTCCACTGGCCCCGCTGACCTGACTGCACCAGACTATTGTTTATGGGGTCTTGCCAAGCAGGAGCTTTGTACAAAACGAAACAAGGAAATTTTATTGAATTGAAACAAGAAAAAAATCGGTAGATGGCTCTGAAGGTTTTTAAAGGAATTATTGATTTCGGCCGGTTTGTTCTAAATTTGTCTACCTCGGGGCAAACGTAGACTCTACGAATGACATCGTAGTAGAGATCCCACGTAGACGCAATTGGCAACCGATGCTTCTTCGGTCTGTCAAAACAAATGGGCTCGAAACTCCTGACTCGACGGACCAAAGTCATGATCTACACAATTCTTATTCTGCCAGTCCTGCTCTTTGGAGCCGAAAGGTGTTCACTAAGCGCAGAGCTGATTCTTGGTGCCTAATAATAATAATAATAGTATGGGTGGCACTACAGCCCGTGGGGGGCCAGGGCCTAGCTGCTCAGCAACCACTCGTGTTGTGCGTGCTATTGTTCTCTCACGAGTGGAGGGACAGTTTAATGCCGACTCCGAACGGCTTTGTTTGAGAAGCTTTCTCTAGACAAGACGAAAGAGGTGTGGTCGTGAAAATTGCTTTTGTCGCACAGAGCAGGAATCGAACCTACGATGTCGAGGTTGGGGTCGACGAACATACCCACAACGCCACGGGCCACCACCACCTCTTGGTGCCTGCGAAAGAAAAATTCTACGTCGGATATATGGTCCCGTCTGCGAGGAAGGCGAATGGAGGAGAAGACACAACCGCGAACTCTACGATCTGTACAAGGAAGTGGATGTGGTCCGGAAGGCAAAAATCCGTCGCCTACACTGGCTCGGCCACATCGAGCGATTGGACAACAACGCTCCAGCAAAGAGGGTCTTCGAGTCCGAGCCTCCTGGTTCGAGAAGGAGAGGAAGACCGAACCTCCGGTACATAGGCCAAGTTATCGCGGATGTAAGACAGCTTGGCCTTGATGACTGGTCTTCATGCATGAGAAACTTTAGCAAATACCATACGAAGTGATGGAGGAGGCGGAGCTGTACACAGACTTTTGCTTCACCCGCATACAGTGCAATCTGATCGTGTACACAGAGCCCACAGAGGTGTTGGTTAAGAAGAACATGCACACACTGAGAAAGACTGTAGCTGGTGGGAGGACTGCTTTCCACGTGAGAAACACACTGGTTTACCTCACGGGCGCGGGTAACACGCCAGAACAAAATCCAACCACCGATTCGACCATATCGTCCATTGTGCAGATGGTTTCTGCAAAAGACTCTGACAACGGCGGCGAGGGAAAGTCGAAGAAGTCTGCGAAGGAACCGGTGGCCACGGAATTCAGCATAATCCCCATCGATGTGCTGGAGAACAAGACGAGGGAACCGACCGAACTGAATGCCCGACTCCCTATGGCCATGTCGATGTGCTTAAACCGCGACGAGAAAAAGATTTCGATCCCGCTGAACGTGGACGCCATCGCCATCCTGTACAAGAAGACGAAGCTGTCCAGGCTCTACGACATCCTCATCGAAAGCATCTGTCGGTCACTGCGTCTGTTCGAGTACGCCATCACGGAGCGCCTTGAGGAAGGTCAGTCGCCAGTGATCCCCCGCTGCTATCACTTCTTCCCCCCGAAGTTCGTCCACTTCCTGACGTGCGTCTATCCGGAGGGAATCTCCGAGGACGAGGCCACCATGCAGCAGAAGAGGAAAAAACTGCACTACCACTTCGGGCTGCCGATATCACGTCCCTATTTCCGTCGAGCCAACTGCTTCGTGTTCCGCAGCGAGATGAAGCCAGAGGATCCGCTTGTGAACACACACATTGGCGTGCGCAAGAGCGGCATCGACGACGCGAATGAGTACCTCGTGAAGGGCGACTACAGCTACTACCACTACCTCCAGCTGGGCGTCCAAGACAAGGGCTGGGGATGCGCCTACCGTTCCCTGCAGACCCTGTGCTCCTGGTTCCGGTGGCAGGGCTACACCGAGCGCAGCATTCCCACCCATCTGGAGATACAAAAGTACTTAGTGCGCATAGGAGACAAGCCACAGACGTTCGCCGGCTCCTCGCAGTGGATCGGCTCAACGGAGGTTTCGATGTGCCTGCAGGGCTTCCTGAACGTCGACTCAAAGATAGTGCACGTGTCGTCCGGCGCCGAAATGGGCACCATGGCCTCCGAACTGGCGATGCATTTCCAATCTCAGGGAACTCCGATTATGATCGGCGGTGGCGTGCTGGCGCACACCATCATTGGGGTCAGCTACAACAGTTCGACGGGACAGGCGAAGTTTCTCATTTTAGATCCACACTACACCGGCGCCGACGACTTAGCGATCATCCAGTCGAAGGGCTGGTGCGGCTGGAAGGGCACTGACTTCTGGGACAAGAAGTCCTACTACAACATGTGCATGCCCCAGCGACCGATAATGTACTGATTCGGTTCGCGGGGGGAGCGGTTATAGTTAATTTTTTTGGTTATTTTTTGATTTTTGTGTTTTTGTTCGCAGACTTTTACGATCCATGCATGCATGTTTTGAGATTCCACGCAACTGTTTGTAAAGAGAAAACTGTTTAAAATTGTTTTATTATTTTGTACTGATTCATTGTCGTCCAGGACCGTCACAGCAGTTGCTCCAGCTCAGACCCTTCATCGTTCGTCTGCTTGATAAGTAAGAAAGTAAGTAAGCCGATTTCGGCGGTCAATCATCGGGATCAGGTATATTGAGCTGGTCTTTCAATCGACGGAAGCTTTCGTTTTCCCCAATTCTATGGACCATCTGGTGCATGCTTTCTACCAGAAGATTGCCATCGGTCAAGAAGAGCTCTGGCGTCAAACTATTTACGTCTGAGACGCCACACTATGTGCAGGTTTTCGAAGGCTTTTCTAAAGCTGTGAAGGACTGCTGCATCGACTGGAGCTGTTCCCTATCACTTTCTCTAAGTTTGGAGGACGACCACTCTAATTTACGGACTTGTCTTTGGTAACAACATCGTCGTCATAAGTGGGAAATGTTTAGGAGACGTTTTTAAGGCCTCCGGCCAAATTTTTGCCTTTTTTGTGAAAGGGCTGAAGTTTTCGTCTTTCAGTTGGGAGGTCGTGAGCAACCTTTTCCGTAGGTATAGAAGCTCCTTCTTCTATAGCTCAGTCCATACTTTATTCCCTTGACACCAGGAAGCACATTGGTGACAGCTGGCTGTGTTTGGCCCAGCAAGCCAATGGAAGCCTCGTATCCTCATATTTTAATGGAGTTTCCTCATGGGTTAACTTGCCATGGCTAAGCCCTTCCTTGGTGAATTTCTTGCTGAACCTTCTGAACCACAAAGAGTTCTTCGAAACCGTCCACCATCTCCCACCAGCAAACCCCGCTGAATCTCATGTCCGAATCCCTCTTGCAGCCACTGTCGATGAAATGGAAGCAGAAAAACATACAGCACTACTCAGACACGGCGTTTGTTCGACTCCTCTTTTGACTCTAAAGACAGCATTTGCGGGTCTCTTTGCCGCATTTCACCACCGCAGATCGTTGTCCATATTTTTCTGATCCCACTGCGCACAAGGAGCGACAGAGCACAGCGACACCGCCGGACGACACGGCCAATGATGACGGTCGGGCCGATGATAATGATGACGATGACGATGACGATGACGATGATGGTTCCTCCAACCTCGGACTGAAGAAGGAGATTTGATTCACCATCTGCCAGATCCCACTGGGCCGCCGTCGCCGCCGCCGCCGTCGTTCACTCCTATCGTTTGCCGGTTTTTGCAATGCAACGCGCGCGTACGACTGCTGAAATTCCACGGGTTGTATTGACCTCACCATCCAGCCATCCAGTTTTCTGGAGTCGCCCAGGTGGAGTATGTTGCATACACAGAAGCGCATAGCTGGCCATACTGTACCCGAAGCCTGCCACAGGGGCACACAATCGCTGCGGACAAGTGCGGACCAAGTGCATTCCTTGGAATTGTGTTGTTTCTTTTGTATTTGCCATGCCCGTCGCGCCCCGTCGCCTGCTCTGGTGTGTGCATACTCATACTTGCTTCCCATGAAACCGATCACGGAATTCCACTCGCGCGGCTTGCAGATTACGTCGTGCAGCGCGCGGCCAGCGTAAGAGCAGGCGACGTGGACCTCCGTTGGGTGGAAATTTTATTCGCGCGCCGCGCTACTTTCAACGGAGCTCTCGGCTATAACCAAAATCGATCGATCAACGAGCGAAACTAGAGAGAGTCTGGAGGGATTTCCGTCCGAGGCGTTAGCGTTAGGCTTGGAAGTGATTTTCGCGTTTTCCCAGCTCACAGGGGCATGGATTATTAAGAGTTCATGCACACGGACGGACCGGTGTGAGTCGGCTGCAAGACGACGACGGCTATTGTTTGTGATGCGAGCCATGTTAGGGTGACGGATCGTGCGCGCTGCAAAATGGGAGGCTTGTTGGTGTTGCGCGGATTATCCACGCCAAGTGGCGGCTGGCGGAGCGAGGCTAACGTCGTGGGATGAGTTGTCGTTCGTTTTGAAAGTGGCTCTCTGTGTGAGTGTGTGTGTCTGGAGGTGATCTTATTTTGTTAGAAGACTTCCGCATTGAGGTGTTGAATAGTGGTCTGATTTTGAATTGTCGCACTGCTGGGGACGGGCGTGAATAAAATGTGGGCCAAGAGTTGAATGATGTGATGTATGGATGTGTGTTGGAGAAGGTTGACGTTGGTTTTTGTGTTGCTTTCCCCCGGTGGATGGAGCACAGTTCTTTTTGCTCCTGTCCTCCCCTTTGGCTGACGTAGTCTTTTGGAAAGCGTTAAGACGGTCTGACTAGAGGAAGGGATTAGCGATAGTTGCTGCCATTGTCGAACTAAGCTTTGAAATGTTGGTGGTCTCAAAGACTGGAAATTCAATATTTTTGGATTGGCAAGCAGGCATGATGTGAGCCAGTCATCCAGCGGGGAGCTGTGTTCCTTGTTAGGTTAGGATGTGGAGACAGAGAGTACTCACGCTTCGCAAAAGAGGTGAAGTATTTCAATTAAAATGAAGACGCGCCTGTCCGGTCTTGACGCCAATAATTAGTGTTCCGAGATCCCGATTGCTTATTGCAATTAGGCTGTGTTTTTTTCTGCATGACAATCTTGCAACAACTAAACTGCACCCGTACTCAGTAAGACTTTGTTTCCTTCCTTTAGGCGAAAAAACTCATGAAACGATGTGTGGCACCTACTGATGGCAGATTTTAATGCAATGTTGGGGATGCCATGGATGTCAGGGGCTTTTTTCTCACTAAGGGTTGTTCAGACTTGGAATGGTTGTGCAGACTTGGATGACCCCATCTAGTGTGACGAGGGATATTAGTAGTGTACTCGTCGTTCTTCTTGTCTCTTGTTGTGGGAAAGTCACTAAGACCACATTTTCAAGAAGTTCCGGCTGCTTGGGCGGTGGTTTCGTGCCATAGGCCAACTTTGTCATAACTACAGAGTAGGCTGGACTCGACTGTGTGGCCGCTTTAAACTGATAGTAGGTCATAGCTGATTTTTAGCGAGGCACCCTGAGCCATCAAACCTTATAAGATTTATGAAAGGAAGAGTTGCCAGCTTCAGAAAGGGTGAAATGGATCTAGTGCCCTTTCTAGCTAGTTCGTCCGCTTCGCAATTCTCTGGAGAAAAACCGTGTCTCGACACTTGGTCTTGGTCTGCTCGAGATACAGGAGGCAATTCGGGCAAGTCCTTGAGTTGAATGTGAGATTTGATCCCAGTTTGGCTGTCAAAACAGATGGAACTTCCAGTTTCTGCCTGAAAAACGTTACACCGATGTGGTGGTAGTACAGTTGAATATTTAGATCATGTCTCTGCTGAAAAGATTTGGCAAGTCTAGTTGCGCGGTCACTCAGTCTACTTGGACTCAGTGAGCCCTCATTAAGGACCCTCATAGGAGTCATAACCGGGCACTGTGCAATTGTGCCTCATGCAGAAGCTGCATGGATGAAGATTAGAAAGAAATCACTCATCACCTTCTCTGCTCCTGCAGTGCTCTTGCCAGTCGTAGGTTCCTGCACCTAGGAGCCTACTACTTCCTCAGCCGTAACGAGCTAAAAAGTGCCAGCATTGGCCAACTATATCGGTTTATCAGCAGCACCAACTTGTTCCAGCGTTAGGAGAAGTCAATCCGCGTGATATCACAATGGGCCTACTCTGGCCTAAGTGTGACTACTCTGCAGCAGTCAGCCACTACAATCTAACCTAACCTAACCTAGTTGAGCGGGCGGACGTGTGACTCTCTAAGAAAAATAATTTCAAGGTGGTATGCTCTACCGAGGAATGTGTGTTAATTAGTCGCTAGTAGTAGTCGCATAATCCGTGGCTCTGCCCCAAATGTCATATTGAGTCGTAGTAATTGTGGAAAAGAAATTTCTTAGATATAAGAAACTGAGTGTGGTGGACCGTGGTGTTGTGGCTACGTGCGTCGAAGTCATAGGTTCGATCCCTGGTCTGTGCGACAAAAATAATTTTGACGGCCTCACTTCTTTCGAGTTACTGACAATGCTCACAGAGTACTTCTGTCTAGAAGAAGCTTCTCAAACCTGGCCGTTCGGAGTCGGCAGAAAACTGTAGGTCTCTTCCACTCGTGAGAGAACAACACGAGTGGTTGCTGAGAAGCTAAGCCCTGGCCCTCTACGGGATGTATTTTTTTTCCTCACTTACTGACTTGTTAGGCCGGCGACCCATGAAGGGTACGAGAATGAGCAATTTCTGCCTTCCATCGCTGATGATCCGGAGAAAATTGCTTCCAGTCATCAAGACCAAGCTGTCTTGCATTTGCGATGACTTTATCTCTTTACCGGAGGTTCGGTCTTTCTCTCCTAGTCGAACCAGGGGGCCCGGATTCGAAAACCCTTTTTGCTAGGGCGTTGTTGTCCATTCGATCGATGTGGCCGAGCCAGTGTAGTCGACGGATCTTAGCTTTCCGGATTACATCCACATCCTAGTACTGCTCGTTGAGTTCACTGTTGTGTCATCTTCTGCATTCGCCTTCCGCGCAGACGGGCCCATATATCCGACGTAGAATTTTTCTTCTGAAGACACCAGGAATCTGCTCTGTAGTTTTGCTTGTCTGGCTGTCAGCACCATGAAGTAGCACTGGGAAAATAAGAGCAGTGTAGAGTATGATTTTGGCCCTTCGAGTCAGGAGTCTTGATCCCAGTTGTTTCGACAGACCAAAGTATTGTCAGCTGTCAAGGATCTATGTCGCCACTGTGATGTCGTTCTGTGAAGCTGTACGGCCACCCTTATTATTCTTATTATATAAGAAACGGAGGAGACAGCCCGAAGTGTCCCATCAACGAAAAGGTTGATGGAAGCTTTATTACTGACAGTTCACCGAAGAGAGCCAAGAGTCCTAGAAAAACAAAGAAATTCAATTGTGCCGAAAGAGAAGGAAAGCAAAGTAAAGTGAAGGCTCTGACACCCACATCCGGAATGTCAAACAGATGGAGTTGAGAGGAGAAGTCACCTTCACGAGACACATACAGTTCTGGGTCGATTCAAGTCGATGCAATGGCTACAAAATGACTGTTATAATGACTACCTAATAGCTCATTACGGCGCCGATGACAACCCTGCAAGAACTGTCCAAAAAGCAGCAGCAAAGCGCCTACATTTGTTTATGCTGCAGACTCAAAGCAGACTTTTTAAGTCTGAGTTGTATGAAAGAGAGTACGATGGAAATCCTTAAGACACCACTTCCTCAAACTCGTTCCCTAGTAAAATACTCAAAGTTAATGAAATCGGTACTGACCACATGAAGAGAAGACATCCAATTTCTAAGCAATATATTCTCGTCATTAAGGTGATTCACTAAGAGATGGCGTTACTTGTATTATTCCATTGGAACATGCGTTGGAAAGCTGCTGTCATTGCAAAATGTCATTGAAAAGGTGAAAGTATAATACTATTTTACGTTTTTCGAAATAAACGTTAAAATTGGAAAAAACAGGACGAATTAAGTTATAGACCCTGATCTTAAAACAACTCATAGGCAAAACATGGGGACTGCAATGAAATAATTAAAGCAACCGTACTTCATGGCGCTGCGGTATGGTGGAAATATGTGAACAAAAATGTGACTTTAGCATACGCAATAAAACACTAAAGCTGGCGTGTATCTCTACACTTGATGCAAACAAAACGAAGTCGATCGCAGGGACTGAAGCAATACTGAACCACAATCAACAGTATTCCACTATACACGCTGAACCTTCAATACAACCCATAATCTTACAGATAACCAACAATTACAAAGAATTACACCTTCTGGTACATCATCAAATTCGTAAAATTGTGCTCAAAATTTAGAAGTTTCCTCAATAGGAGACATAGTGCGAAAAAGGTATTAACTCTAAGACAGCCAAACGGCTCTAAATCTACCTCGCAACATCACAAGACTTTGAACACACTGCAAAAGACTACATGTGAATGCCTCTATTCTGATTGCGATGTGATCGCAAGTCACAAATGTCTGTGGCATGAAAATTGTGATGCATCTCTTATAAGGTGTCGCGTGAGTTATCAATTGCTTGGTATACAGGTTAACGCTTTTGGAAAATCCACCATGTTTTTAGTGACGTATACAATTTCAAGGTGGTGACCCGTGGCGTTGTGGGTATGTTCGTCGACCCCAAGCTCGACGTCGTAGGTTTGATTCCTGCTCTGTGCGACGAAAACAATTTTCACGACCCCAGCTCTTTCGAGTCACTGACAATGCTCAAAGAGTATTTCCTGTCTAGACAAAGCTTCTCAAACTTGGTTCGGAGTCGGCATAAAACTGTAGGGCCCTTCCACTTGTGAGAGAACAATAGCACCCACAACACGAGTGGTTGCTGAGAGGATAGGCATATTATTTATTATTATAATCAGACACCCAATTTTCGACTTCTTCGTAGGAATCCAAGTGCTGCTCAGCCAATGCGTGTCCCATCGATGAAAACAAAAGGTAGTCGGAAGGAGCCAAGTCTGGTGAATACGGCGGGTGGGGTAGTGTTTTGGTTGTATCCTGAACCGGTTTTGCTTTGTGTGGAGGGGCATTGTCATGGAGCAAAATTACCTTACCGTGTCTTCTGGCCAATTCTGGTCGTTTCTCGATCAATGCGTGGTTCAAATTGATCATTTGTTGTCGGTAGCGATCAGTAGGTTTTAGGAGCTCGTGGTACACCACACCTTTCTGGTCCCACCAAACACACAGCATTGTCTTCTTGCCGAATCGATCTGGTTGTCTGGTTGCAGTCGATGTTGATGGTTGTCCCGGATTAACCCATGATTTTTTCCGTTTAGGATTCTTAAAATAAATCCATTTTTCATCGCCAGTAACAATCTGATGCAAAACCGATTTTCTTACGTGTCTTTGAAGCAAAATTTCACAAGTGTTTTTTCGGTTTTCCATCTGTCTTTCATTCAATTCATGTGGCACCCATTTTCGACACTTTTGGACTGTAGGTCCCTTCCACTCGTGAGAGAACAATAGCACGCACAACACGAGTGGTTGCTGAGAAGCTTGGCCCTGGCCCCCTACGGGCTGTAGCGCCACCCATATTATTACTATTATACAATTTCAAGAAAATGAGGGCTATTTGGAACAAAGGCTTGGTATTTTTACAGAAAATATTCCCTCAATTTGTATATAAGCAAATTGCAACTTCAAACGCCCTCATCCCGACTTACGCCACATCTGTCAGTAAAGACGTAATTTTGTATGAAGGGTGGTATAAGGAAATTATTGTCATATCTTTGTATTATGATAAAGGCATGGTTAGCATGGCATGGTTCACTTTGTATGGAACAAAATATCAGCCAAATGGCTTGCCGCGACCCCGGCGGCACACCTCCATCTGATGGTCCAAATTTTCGATGACGCTGAAGCATAATTGAGGTTCTTTGCCGTATATGTGCCGAATTATCTCATCCTTTTGCTCTTGAATTATTGCTGGCTTATCGGCGACCCAAAGAAAAGACAGAAACGGTGTCATATCACATGATCTTGGCGCCCAATTGACATCGCCACCACGTGAGATAACACGGCCATTGTATTTGTCGAGCAAAAGAGCCATTGTTTTGTTAGCCTTGTGGCAAGTGCCACCGTCTTGTTAAAACCACATATCGTCCACATGCATATCTTCCAATTCGGTCCATAAAAAGTTCGTTATCATTTCACGATAGCGAGCGCCATACACAGTAACTGCCTGACCGGCCTCATTTTGGAAAAAATACGGCCCGATGATGCCGCCAGACCATAAACCGCACCAAACAGTCACTCTTTGTGGGTGCATTGGTTTTTTGCCCAAATGCGGCAATTCTGCTATTGACGAATGCACTGAGGTGAAAATGTGCCTTATCCACTGTTGCCATTTCCTGCCACCATTCGGACCATTGACGACGCTTGAAATGGTCAAGAGGCTTTAGTTCGTGAGTCAATTGCACCTTGTAAGCGTGTAGATGCAAGTCTTTATGCATACTGTTCATCAACGACGAGCGTGGGAGGTGCAGTTGTTGGGCACGACGACGAGTAGAGGTGGACGGCTCTTCAGCCACACTATCGCCAACTTCTTCTTCTTTGTGTGGCGCTACAGTCCGGGGTGGATCTGGGCCTCAACCAACAAGCCTCTCCAGCTAGCGCGATCTCTGGCTAGCTGTCTCCAGTTTCGCACACCAAGTTGGTTGAGGTCCTTCTCCACTTGGGTGCGCCACCTTAAGCGCGGGCGTCCTCTGTTGCGTTGCCCGACAGGTTCGGATTCGAAGATTCTTCGGGCCGGAGCTGTGGTGTCCATATGCTCTACATGACCTAGCCACCGCAGGCGTTGGATCCGAAGACGCCTAACTAGGCTCATGTCGCTGTACAGCCCGTACAGTTCGTGATTGAATCTTCTCCTCCAGAACCCGTCAACACAAACAGGACCAAAGATCGTGCGTAGAACTTTTCTCTTAAACAGACCAAGGACTTCTTCATCCGCTTTCGAGATTGTCCTTGATTCCGCGCCGTATAGCAGGACTGGGATGATCAGGGTCTTATATAGAGTCAACTTGGTGCCGTTTACTCGGGAGCCGAGGTAAGTGAAGTCCTTGACTACCTCGAAGTTATAGCTGCCCATTGTGACGCTCTGTCCAAGACGTCGATGTTGTATGTCCTTTTTTGAGGGCAGCATATACTTCGTTTTGCCCTCATTCACCGCCAGACCCGTTTTAGCCGCTTCCGCTTCAATGCCAGCAAACGCCTCATTGACGGCTCGCTGTGTTCGTCCAATCACGTCAATGTCATCGGCGTATGCTAACAATTGCACGGACTTCTGGAAGATCGTGCCTCTAGTGTTGGCGTGTGAGTTTCGCACGATCTTCTCTAGGACGATGTTAAAGAAATCAAATGACAGCGCGTCGCCTTGCCTACAACCTTTTTTGACATTGAAGGTCTCGGTGAGTTCGTTACCGACCTTGATGGAGCAGCGAGTGTTCTCCATCGTCATCCTGCACAGCCTGACGAGTTTGGCAGGAATGTCAAAACTAGACATGGCGTTGTATAGCTCGTGTCTATGCACGCTGTCATATGCGGCCTTGAAATGACACAGGTGGTGAGTGTCGATTTGCATTTCTTGGGTCTTTTCCAGGATCTGCCGTAGTGTGAAGATTTGGTCTGTTGTGGACTTTCCTGGCCTGAAGCCACACTGATATGGACCTATCAGATTATTAATGAACGGCTTCAGGCGGGTACACAACGGCAGAGAAGATCTTATACGCGATGTTCGATAGTTGGCGCAGTTGAAGGGGTCTCCTTTCTTGTGGATCGGGCAAACGATACTGAGATTCCACTCGTCGGGCATGCTTTCCTCAGACCATATCTTGCAGATGAGCTGATGCATGCGCCCTACCAGATCATCTCCAGCTGCCTTAAATATTTCAGCGGACAAACCGTCCGCTCCAGCAGCTTTGTTAGACTTCAGTCTTGATATTGCTGTATCGCCAACAGCGGCAATATTTTCTGCAGTACGAGCAGTACGAGCAGGCACTGGTATTTTCACATCTCCAACAGACCCGGTTTGCTCAAATTTTCGCATGATTTTTCCGATTGTACGCACATTTGGACGATTAAATGACCGAAAAAATAACGAAGTCCACGATATGCATTCTGATTTGCACGCCCATTTTCATAATAAGCCTCAATAACTTTAAAGGGTTGCTCGATTTTGTATCTCCCCATGGTTCAAATTGAGTTAGTCTGAAATTGAAAAGTGTCAAATGAAATGCAGAAAAAAGCTTCACATTAAGGTGTGGTTCACATTCAACAGCGGTCCCTAAAATGTAACCACCCTTTAAATCATTATTGGGTATTCTGACAAGAAAGCTCACAAGAATACTTACCTTTGTGTGGTGAATTTATGTTTATGTCATTTTCGCGGTTAAGAAGATCTGGCGGGAAGCCAGTGTCCTTTTTTGCGACTTCGTAGGCCTCTTGCTTAAGTGTACTTGCTGTCGAATCTGTGGGCGGGTGAAACTCAGTCTTTCGACGGCGACATCTTATATGGTTTTTGGCAATGGTCTTCATTGGAGTAGGTGTAGGACACGTTATGTTATGTTATATCGATCATCCAAACAAATCCCCCACACGTTGCTGACAATGCCCACAAATGTCGCCGTTCAGAGTCAGGACTGGACTATAGCTCGTAAAAGGACAGCAGCACGGTAGAGCTGCGTCCACATCGGACAATACCTTCCTACTCTTTCATAATAACTAACCTCGCAGATCAAAATGCACATTTCCTTCCTTGCATCCAGACTACAGGCTCACCGACACCAAGGATTGGCTCGATAAAAGAAAATAAATATTATAATTGCCACGATGAAAATATTTTGCTTGTTGACCTGCGCCAGTGAACGTCTCGAACTCGGACTTCACAGCCTCGTGGCTATGTGTCCACCAAATGGCAGGGATAAATGCAACAGAACGCAAATCCCATGGCTCCAGTGCAGGTATAAGCGATCGTAAATTCGCCACAAAACATGAAGCAAATGAACGCACAGCGCTCGCTTCTTCACTCATTTGAATGTGAACGTCGGCCCGGTTTGGTTGTATCACTGACTGCAGCAAAGAAGAGACTCAGACTTGCATTCAGAGCAGCAGTGCGTCTTCCTAAGGTTGGGTGTGCAGTTTATTTTATGTCTTATTCGGCGAACCGGTAGGGCTGTGTTGCGTTTGACTTACATGGCGCACGAGGGAATTGAAATGTAGTCGCTTACGTCGAGGTGCTGCTACAGTCGTAGACGAATGTTGGTACGCACTTACTTATTTTCTTTTATTTTTGTTATTTTGAGTTCATCAACGACGGATCCACAGTACAACTCTCTCCTTGTGCGAACGGTGTACACAAGATGAAGACGAAAAAAGGGTCAGTGATTCTCTTGTACTATCTGTAAGCCGCGAATGAACGAAGGCCAGGCATAGAAACGCATACGATCTGCCCCATTGGAAAGCTGTCAAAGCGGAGCAACCGCACAACACCACTCTCTCCATTATTCTCCAAGTAAGAAATGAAAGCACTCGCACTTTAGAGGAATTAGACTGCATCAGGCAAGCATCGCTTCAGCAAACCGGAAAGGAGGCACAAGAACCTAAATACCCAGCTTCCATTTTTCCCGTCTGAATAACCAAGAGGTCTCTTTAGCTACCAGTTGCCAAGTAATACAAATTATAAAAATAATATGTTTGGCGATAGAGGGCCAGAGCCTAGCTTCTCAGCAACCATTCGTGTTGATCGCGCTCGAGTGGGAGGGACCTACAGTTTTATGCCGACTCCGAACGCCCAAGTTTGAGAAGCTTTTTCTAGCCAGGAAATAATCCTTAAGCATTGTCAGTGACCCGAAAGAGGTGACGCCATGGAACCTAGCCGGATTGAACCTAGTCCAAGTGCATTGGCGTCGGCGCACATTCGCACAAAACTACATGCCACACACCATCACCAGTTGCCAAGTACCTAAGTGTAACTTTAGACCCCAAGCTTGAATGGGAGCTTAACATGGCCAGTGTGTGACAAAGGCGTGCAGAGCATTCTGTGTCTGTAGTAAAACCGTCCGATTCTAACATACGGATCACTCGTATGGTTGACGGCCCTTTGTAAAAACTGCAACTTCACGAAACCTAACAAGGTACAAAGAAAAGCGTGCTTTAGAGCCGCAGGCCCTTCGAATCGAATCCTTCAGGCGTCCTAGGGGAAGTGCTTCATCTCTTACCTGTGGACCTTCACATATAAAGCACTACGGCTCACAACGCCATTAGGCTCTGGCTGTCTGGGTGCTAGACATTCAAGCACTTTGATCATAGCACCATCTTAGACCTCCTACCAAAAGATCTCGTAACGTCCTTCACTGATTTGACTCCCCCCGGAACTTAACCTAAAAAACTGCATTGACGCTCCAATTGCACAAAGAACTGCGGGCTTGTGTGCAGGGATTTCAACTGGCTCTAAAATGCGCAGAGGAGTCGATGTGGGTTCTAAACATAGCTCAAGCCTACACATTTCCGGACAAAGGCAGTCAAGAAGGTATGCCATCAAATGAAAATTGCTTACTTACGGTGGCGCTACAGTCCGGGGTGTACCTGGGCCTCAACAAACAAGCGTCTTCAGCCAGCTCGATCTTCAGCGAGCAGTCTCCAGTTTCGCATGTATAGTTGGTTGAGGTCCCTTTCCACTTGCGTGCGCCACCTGAGTCGCGGTCTTCCTCTACTGCGCCGTCCCTCGGGGGTGGGTTCGAAGATTTTTCGGGCCGGAGCATTGGTTTCGATCCGCTCTACATGACCTAGCCATTTCAATCGTTGGATCTTCCCTCTTATGGCTAATTCGATGTCGCGGAACAGCTCGTATAGTTCGTCCTTATATCTCCTCCTCGACTCATCATCTATGCAGACGGGACCGAAAATCACACGAAGAATTTTTCTCTCAAAGCAACCAAAAGCAGCTTCATCCGATTTTGACGGAGTCCATGCCTCCGTGCCATATAGCAGGACTGGGACGATTAGGTTCAAGCGTTACCTTGGTTGTTCGAGAGAGGGCTTTATTCCTCAGTGGCCTTCCGAGTGCGAAAAAGCAGCGATTGATATTCCGTTTTATTTTCGCGGTTGTGTCATTGCTTGAGTTAACTTCGAAGAGACAAGACTTTGTCTACCTAGGTCTTCGAAGTCCAAGATGGTCGATTCACATGATCTCGGTGGCCGCTCCGTAAGATGTGGCGCCCAATGTGGCTTTAGTTGTGGTCCCGTTGACGGTGATGGCATAGCATTTCGTTTGATGTATTATTGATAAGCCCTCTGACTCAGGGACACCAGACCTTCAGTTGCGACGTGCTTACACAGTTGTTGCTTTGTTACACAGTTGCTTTGTTCGTAAATTGCTTTCTTAGCCCAAAGAAACACCAATTGGCAAGAGTTACTATTCGTTTGCTTTCAGCGCCGGTGTCATTGTCTGAATTGATAGCGGTGCCTAGGTAGACAAAGTTTTTGACTGCCTCAGTGTTATATCTGTCGGCTGTGACGTTCTGACCGAAACGTCGGTGTTTGGTGTTCTTTTTCGCATATACTTGGTCTTACCCTCGTTTACCGCTAAACCCATCTTCGCGGCCTCCGATGCAAAACCCACAAAAGCGCCATTGACATCACGCTGCGTTCTTCCGATAATGTCAATATCGTCGGCATATGCGAGTACTTGGACGGACTTCTTGAAAGATTGTTCCTCTGGTGTTGGCGTACGAGTTTTGAACACTTCTTTCAAGAACGATGTTGAATAAGTCACATGACAGCGCGTCGCCGTGTCTGAATCCATTTTTGACATCAAAGGTCTCGGCCTTGATGGAGCAGCGTGCATTCTCCATCGTCATCCTACACAAACAGACGAGGTTGGTAGGGATACCAAAACTAGACATTCCTCTGTATAGCTCGTCTCTATAAATGCTATCATACGCGGTCTTAAAATCGATGAACAGGTGGTGGTTATATATTTGTTGCTCCTGGGTTTTCTCCAAAATCTGCCGAAGTGTTAATATTTGGTCGATCTAGATTGATCGCCAAGCCGCTATCAAATCTATTGCCTCATGTGCCTCAGTCTATAGAAATGCCGAACTGCCAAGGATCTTAAAAAACTGTTCTTCTTAAGAAACTCGAGAGGGATTTAGTTGCATTTTTAAAATATGATTAACAGGAACTGTGGGAACCCTCTAACCACTCGGACTTCGATCAGGATCAATGTGAAATTATAATATAATATAATAATATGGGTGGCGGTACAGCCCGTAGAGGGCCAGGGCCTAGCTTCTCAGCAACCACTTGTGTTGTGTGTGCTATTGTTCTCTCACGAGTGGTGAAATTACCACAACCATCAACGAAGGGCTTCCTTATTGTCAAAGTCGTTATTTTTGTTGCATCTTCGTGTTGCGACGGACGTTTTTATAAGGACGGCATAATTTGTGTGCATTGTGTGGGTGTGGACCCAGGCCTTAACCAAAAATCGTCTCACTTCAGTGGGTTCGGAGGATGTCTTTCAATCAACAAGAGAGGACATGGGATTTGCTTTCTGTTGCACTTATCCCTGCCATTTGTTGGACACATAGCGACGAGGCTGTGAAGTTCGAGTTCGAGACGTCCACTGACGCATGTCAATAAGCAAAATATTTTCATCATGGCAATTATAATATTTCTTTTTTTGTTCGCCAATATGTAGTCGAAAAACCTTTTCGTATTTCTAACCAAACATTTTTTTGTATATTTATAATGAGCGTTTTTTTTCCGATTGCTTGCTTGAATCTCATCGGTTGTTGGCAATGAAGTGTAGAATCGACCAGGCTAGAGCAGCTCATAGTGTATGATTCTTTTCCAATCCCACCGTACACTCAGCATAACCATTCGAGGCCTCAATCCTGGCTTTGCGACCATTTGTTGAGCTTCACCAGGCTTGCACCGTGGTCTTTTTCGTGCATTATTGTCGTTTTGATCCACTTGTCGTCTCCTGTTGCTATTCGCTTCAGAAATGGTTCGATTTCACTTCGTTTCAGCAAAGAAACGCAGATGTTAATTCCGTGCATTAAATTTTTCACAGAAAATTCATGTGGCACTCAAACATCGAGCTCTTTTTCTAGTCAGCCTTTTTCAAGCGGTTCAAAACCGCGATGTCGTGGCTGCTTATGTGACGGTCCTGGTAAATCTTTTCCGAAATATCATTTCGTCGACCAGAGAGAGGTGCATCTTTCACATCGAAATTTCCAGAACGGAAGCGAGCGAAGCATTGCTGTGTTACACGAACTGAAACAGCATCGTCTCGTTGGTGGCTTGCGTGGCATTCTTTCCATTTTTATACAAAAATTTCAAAATAAAGCGAATGTCTTCATAATTTTCACAAATTTTTGAAAAGCTGTAACTTTTTGTCAGCTTCTCCGCTGTCTGGCAGAACGAACCATTCAACCTCAATGAAAGGGACGATGAAGATCAACAATTCCGTCCAGCCGACCCGCATGAATTGAGTATTGCCATATCTAAACTGAAATCCAACAAGGCTGCGAGAGCTGACGGTCTACCCGCAGGCGATGATTTGGTAAGAGCATGCACCAACTCATCTGTCGATTATGGTCGGAGGAGAACATGCCCGATGAATGGAACCTCAGCATAGTTTGCCCGATCCATAAAAAAGGAGTCCCCTTGAATAGCGCCAACTGCAGAGGCATCAGTCTCCAAAGTATCGTATACAAAATCTTATCCGCCGTACTGTGTGATCGCCTGAAGCCATTCGCCAACAACCTGATTGGTACATACCCGTGTGGCCTTAGGCTCGGATTTGGTTCATCATCGACCATATATTCACACTTCGGCGGATTTTGGAGAAAACTCAGGAGCAACAAATATATACCCACCACCTGTTCATCGATTTTAAGACCGCGTATGATAGCATTTATAGAGACGAGCTATATGTCTAGTTTTGGCATCCCTACGCTCGTCCGTTTGTGTAGGATGACGATGGAGAATGCACGCTGCTCCATCAAGGCCGAGACCTTTGATGTCAAAAATGGATTCAGACACGGCGACGCGCTGTCATGTGACTTATTCAACATCGTTCTTGAAAGAAGTGTTCAAAACTCGTACGCCAACACCAGAGGAACAATCTTTCAGAAGTCCGTCCAACTCCTCGCATATGCCGACGATATTGACTCATCGGAAAAACGCAGCGTGATGTCAATGGCGCTTTTGTGGACATTGCATCGGAGGCCGCGAAGATGGGTTTAGGGTAAGACAAAGTATATGCTGTAAACGAGAAAGGACACCCAACACCGACGTCTCGGTTAGAACGTCACAGCAGACAGATATAACATTGAGGCAGTCAAAAACTTTGTCTACCTAGGCACCGCTATCAATTCAGACAGTGACACCGGCGCTGAGAGCAAACGAATAGTAACTCTTGCCAATTGGTGCTTCTTTGGGCTAAGAAAGCAATCGACGAACAGAGCAACTGTGCAACAAAGCAACAACTGTGTAAGCACGCCGCAACTGAAGAACTGGTGTTCCTGAGTCATAAGACATCAAACGAAATGGTATGCCATCACCGTCAACGGCAAGCTTTTTGTTTAAATTATAAATGTGGCGCTACGTGACACACAACTAATGCCACATTGAGCGCCACATCTCACGGAGCGGCCACCGAGATCATGTGAATCGACCATCTTGGACTTCGAAGACCTAGGTAGACAAAGTCTTGTCTCTTCGAAGTTAACTCAAGCAATGACACAACCGCGAAAATAAAACGGAATATCAATCGCTGCTTTTTCGCACTCGGAAGGCCACTGAGGAATAAAGCCCTCTCTCGAACAACCAAGGTAACGCTTGAACCTAATCGTCCCAGTCCTGCTATATGGCACGGAGGCATGGACTCCGTCAAAATCGGATGAAGCTGCTTTTGGTTGCTTTGAGAGAAAAATTCTTCGTGTGATTTTCGGTCCCGTCTGCATAGATGGTGAGTGTAGGAGGAGATATAAGGACGAACTATACGAGCTGTTCCGCGACATCGACTTAGCCATAAGAGTGAAGATCCAACGATTGAAATGGCTAGGTCATGTAGAGCGGTTGGAAATCAATGCTCCGGTCCGAAAAGTCTTCGAACCCACCCCCGAGTGACGGCGCAGTAGAGGAAGACAGCGACTCAGGTGACGCGCGCAAGTGGAAATGGACCTCAACCAACTATGCGTGCGAAACTGAAGACAGCTAGCTAAAGATCGAGGTGCCTGGAGACGCTTATTGGTTGAGGCCCAGGTCCACCCCGGACTGTGGCGCAACCTTAAGTAAGTAAGCTTGAAATGTCACCTTCCCAACACCTTATGGTACGACACAATGTGATTGGTAGCACTGGAGATAGACGACTCCAACGACATCTGTTGGCAAAATACGAAAAGACTTTTTCGTCTACCCATTGTTTGACGGCAGCTCATGTCACAAGTCACTCGTGAACTGTTAAAAAAGGGACCACCGAAAAATCAACCAGCACAAGAATCATCCATTACTTCACTTCAAATCGTCGAGCTATCCATCACAGTACCAGGGTACACCACGAAATTGACAATTACATAGATGCGTGCGTATGTACCCCCACTTTCCGTCATTCCTGTTTTTTTTTTCTTAACGCAGTGTCTTGTTGATGGTGAAATAAATCCCGAATCCCCAACCTCTCCGAGAAAAAACGCAGCCAAACAAATATAACCTCCGTCCAAAATTTCTGAGAAAAAGGACACAACCAGGAATCCCATCCAAGGGAATAAGTAATTAGACGCCCTTTTTTGTTGGCTAAACATTTGTAACCAAAAGTCGTTGTCACAGCCGAATACACTTTGCATAAAATAACGAGACATTTTCCATCTAATTACTCATGCTGCGGTCGAGGGATGTCCTGTCCAGGATGGGGCTGGCAAAAAAAGGGTTCAATCTCCCCTCAGTCAATCTGTCAATCTTCTGCGCACATAAATCCTTGCACACACCCTCTGTGGCACCATGCGCGCCAAGACTAAATTTTTAATTAAATAGGTGAGTCATTTCCACCGCTAGACGCCGGCCCTAGCTTGGTGCGTAAATTACTCCTTGAACCCCGACCGCCATTACTGGGCGATATTACAAACCATATTTGAATCCGAAATTGCCACAAGACCCTTCCCCGCCAACGAGCACAAGTTGTATAATCAAACGGAATTAATACGAACACAATGACACACTGGTATGCAATATCTCCGAGGACGCATCATGCAGCATGCCTCACACAGCCACCGAATCAATATTTGATGTGACCAGTCAAGCTGAAGCCAAGGCTTCTCCTGCGCCTGGAGGAAATTATTTAAATCTGTGCCGAAACACACACACACACCGGGAGCGGATATTCCAGTCCGGTGATGGCCACAGATGATGTTGATTATGTTGTGACATTTAATGTTTGACATGCACAAGCAGGCACAAGCACACACTTTGCCTCGGTCGCTCCGGCCGACTGCACCCGGACGAGCGTTGAGGCACATAACAAAGGAATCAATTTTGGCCCAGAGATGACAAGGTGTGTACATTGGAAATTGCCGAGGAGCCGGTTAATTACCGTTCAACTGAAGCAGGCAGATTAATTGATATTTATGCAGGGGATTATATTTAAGGAGTTCATTTAAGGAGTCACACAATCGATTGGAGTGGTGGCGGGGCGCTGCCATCCCACCTACTTTACAATTCATTACATCCTCGATCCGAGCACACATACGGCTCCAACTGTGTAGCACACCACACACGAGCGGTGGCAGCGTGGCGTATGGAGGACGGATAACTTTTCGACGAATCCTCCCGCCACCCACAGCAGCCGTATGGTGATGTCCTCAGGGCGTATACGTAACCATCAGCGTGCTCGACGGAGGAGGAGGATGTGCCCGCTCCTCGTTCAAAGTGCTTGGCTCCTTCTGTCAGCCTGCTGTTGTACTATTTGTTATTATAATTCACAAATGATTGCTGTGCGATGGTAGCCAACTTCAGGTGGTGCACTGTTGTCTTCATTAAACACGACACTGGAAGGCAATGAGCGAGGGGTGCAGTGTATACTCCCTTCGCCAATTCCAACCAGCACCGGCAGAAGTGTTGGCAACAATTTAAAACGTTTCCAACGAACGACGGTGGAAACATCCGCACCGTATCATGGCACGGTGGAGGAGGTCTGGCTGCTGCCACGGTGGAGGAGGTCTGGCTGCTGCCACTGCCGAATGCCGATGAAGATTTTTCCGGAAACCAGAGCACAGTGTGCTGATGGGTTATGTGTGCACGCCAGCGGATGGGGGTGAATGAAATTGCGGATAACGCTGTGCCAAAACAGGCACCACACCGCGGGTGGCTAGGTGGCAGGGTGGGCGAACGAAATGACGGCGCGGCGATAGTGAATTCGGGATGAAGATAAATTCCCCGAACTGGCTGGAGGTGGTTTCTCAATGTGTCGGCTACGTAGTTAGGGAGCTAAACATTTTCAACTCGTGTGAGCCAGACGCCGGGTGACTGATGAGATTTATTGTTTTATTTGCTTTGAGCCAGCAGCAGCTAGAGCGACGACTGCAAATGTGTGCATAACGGAAGGATCTCTGATACCGCTGTGTCATTGTCTCTCAAGTTGCATCTTCCGACGGCGGCTCCGTGCGACTCTGGGCAGATTCGGGAAAAGTAAACTAATCATTTAATTAGATCCAGATTGGTGTGGCTCGGGGAGTGGCACTTGACGTTAGTGCTTCCGAATTGTGCTTAATGGGAAAGAGGGGTCTAAATGAGGATTTTTCTTAGAGACACGTTCGCTGGCAGCTCTGTGAGTAAGAAAGTCATTTCTTTGTGAGCTGCCATTTGGGGGGTAGTGAGCATCGAGGAGGAAGCGGTCAAGATGGATGCTGTCAATCCACACCGACCTCTTGGACAAACCGCCACTATAGACAGCAATAACATCGGAGTAGTGAGAGACATTCTGTTCAGTCTACCTAGGCTCTGAAGTTAACGCAGGCAATGCTCCATGGCTGTGTATGTGGACTTGGATGGCCCTTGAGGAATAAAAGCCTTCTCTCGAGCGCCTTGACAGTCCCAGTCCTTCTGCATGGCGCAGAAGCATGGACACTAACTAAAGCGGACGAGCATATTCTTGGTCGCTCCGAGGGTGAAAAGTACTAACTGTAGGCTCAGACTGTTAAAAGGCTTTCGCTTGAAATCCGCTATGGCTTCGTCATGGCAGGTGGACGTCGCCAAGATTGCAGGAGGCGTTGTTTGACCTCCGTAGCGGCGGATGTTGGGCAGCTTATTTTTTTATAGCTAGCGCGTGCTCACCTCTTACTTCTGCGGGATCAAGACACAGCATGGGCCGAAGGTATACAGAGAGAGAGGGCGAGGAGGCACCTGTGCACTTCTTCTTCTTCTTCTTCGTGTGGCGCTACAGTCCGAGGTGAACCTGGGCCTCGGTCAACATTCCTCTCCAGCTGCGATCCTTAGCCAGCTGCCTCCAATTTCGCACTCCAAGTTGGTTGAGGTCCTTCTTCAGTTGAGTGCGCCATCGGGTTCGTGGTCGTCCTCTATTGCGTTGTCCCACTGGTTCGGAGTCGAAGACTCTTCGGGCTGGAGCAGTGTTGTCCATGCGCTCTACATGGCCTAGCCATCTTAGGCGTTGAATCCGTAGACGCCTGACTAGACTCATGTCGCTGTACAGCCCGTACAATTCGTGGTTGAATCTTCTTCTCCAGGAACCTTCAACGCAAACAGGACCAAAGATTGAACGCAGAACTTTTCTCTCGAAGAGACCAAGTGCGTCTTCATCCGCTCTTGAGATAGTCCAAGCTTCCGCACCATACAGCAGGACAGGGATGATCAAGGTCTTATATAACGTGAGCTTGGTCTTTCGAGAGAGGGCTCTACTACTCAATTGCCTCTTGAGCCCAAAAAAACAGCGGTTGGCAAGAGTTATTCTGCGTTTAGTCTCGGTACTGATGTTGTTCGCACTATTTACTTGGGAGCCAAGGTAGACGAAGAAGTCCTTTACTACCTCGAAGTTGTAGCTGCCTATGGTGACGTTTTGACCGAGTCGTCGATGTTGTGTGTCCTTTCTTGATGACAGCATATACTTTGTTTTGCCCTCATTCACCGCTAAACCCATTTTTGCCGCCTCCGTCTCAATACAAGCAAACGCTTCATTGACGGCTCGCTGAGTTCGGCCAATCACGTAATGCCATCCGCGTAAGCAAGCAGTTGAGCGGACTTTTGGAAGATCGTGCCTCTAGTATTGGCGTGTGAGTTTTGCACGACCTGTTCAAGTACAATGTTGAAAAAGTCACATGACAGCGCGTCGCCTTGCCTAAAACCTTTTTTGACATTGAAGGTCTCGGTGAGTTCGTTATCCACCTTGGTGGAGCAGTGAGGGTTCTCCATCGTCATCCTGCACAACCTGACGAGTTTGGCAGGAATCTCAAAACTAGACATGGCGTTGTATAGCTCGTATCTATGCACGCTGTCATATGCGGCTTTAAAATCGACAAATAGGTGGTGGGTGTCGATCTGCATCTCTTGGGTTTTTTCGAGGATCTGCCATAATGCGAAAATTTGATCGATAGTGGACTTCCCAGGCCTGAAACCGCACCGATAGGGTGCCTATCATGTTGTAGACGAATGGTTTCAGGCGCTAACACAGAACGGCAGGAAGATCTTGTAGGTGATGTTGATTAGACTTATCCCCCGATAGTTGGCGCAGTCAAAGGGGTCTCCTTTTTTGTGGATCGGGCAAACGATACTAAGATTCCACTCGTCGCGCATGCTTTCCTCCGACCATATCCTACAGATGAGCTGGTGCATGCGCCCAACCAGATCGTCTCCAGCTGCTTTAAACAGTTCCGCGGACAATCCGTCCGCTCCAGCAGCTTTGTTCGATTCAGTCTCGATATCACTACCTTGACTTCGTCTAGATCAGGGGGACGGAATTCTCTTCTATCATCGTCCATTGCGTGGAGTGGAACATTCTGCCTGACAGCGGTGTTGGTGTCCTCTTCGCCGTTTAACAGTCTGCAGAAGTGATCCTTCCAGATTCTCAGTATCGACTGCGACTCTACTACGAGTTGCCCCTCTTCGTTCCGACAGGCTTCTGTCCGATGTTTGTACCCTTTGGATAGTTGTTTCACCCGCTGGTAAAACTTTCAGACATTATTTCTGCCGTACCACCTTTCCATTTCCTTGATCGCGCGCTTCTCATGCTCCTTCTTTTTCTTTTTGAGAAGCCGGTGCTCTTCCCTTCTTTTAAGTTCGTAGAGCTCACGAACCCCTCTCGTCCTTCTATCCAGCGTCGCCTTATATGCTGCTAGCTTCGCTGAATGCGCCTGCCGACACTCATTGTCAAACCATGGGTTTTTTTCTGGGTGGCATTTTAAAACGCAACACATCAGAGGCAGCTTCTCTGATGGCGTTTTGACAACCTGGCACCTGCGCACGCTGGCCTTAAATATCTGCGGATTATTGTTAATGGGAATTATTGAGCTTGGAAGAGCATTTCATATTCGTGTGGTGCGGCTAAAAAACAAGTCTGTAAATTTCACTGAGCGTCCGAAAGTAGGCTTAAGGGTAAACTGATGTGCATTCCTGGTGTATTGCGGGTGAATTCAAGGAGAGGAGGAATGCAGTTGGCTAGCTCACCTGAGCATTGTTTGTTAAAATAACGATAAAACACGGACAAAGAAGACACTGTACGTCGATGTTCGAGCGAGTCTAATAAACCTGCGATATCTTTGTCTCCGATAAGTCTTATCGCTCGCTTTTGGATTCTATCTAGTAGGTGCAGGCTGGTCCTGGGAGCACCAGACCAAATATGAGCGTTGTACTCAAGCTCAGGGCGAATATACGCCTTACGGATTAACGCCAAATCAGAGGGGGTCAAGTATTTCTTGCATCGATTTACTTACTTATCAGGCAGACGAACCATGAAGGGTCTGAGCCTGAGCAATTGCTGCCTTCCATCGGTGACGGTCCTGGGCACGCTGCTTCCAGTCATCAAGGCCAAGCTGTCTTGCATCCGCGATGACTTGGTCTTTGTACCGGAGGTTCGGTCTTGAATCGATTTAGGAAACCTAAACATTTCGCTTTAGTTTTGGCGACCTTGAATATGTCATCGTTTCTGAAGCGAATGGTAACAGGAGACGTACGGTGGATCAATTATGCGAAAAAGATCACACGCGATAGATCGGAGGTAGAAAAAGGATCGACAAGGCGACTTGAAATGCTTAATTTTACAAGATCGCCCATATATCGAAGCATGGTGAAGATCAACAAATGGTCGCAAGGCCAGGATTGATGATCGAAAGGTTATGCTGACTGTTTGGTGGCATTGGAAAGGAATCATCCACTATGAGCTGCTCCAGCCTGGTCCAACACTTCTGTCAGTCAACAACTGATGAGATTGAAGCAAGTAATCGAAAAAAAAAAAAACGGCCAGAAAGGGCTTCGTCTGCCATCAGGACAACGCTTGACCACACACACCTTTGATGACTCGGCAAACACTGGGAGAGCTCGGATGTGAAGTTTTGATTTGTTTCGGTCAATTCAGAACTCCCTTAATGGAGTGAAGTTGGCATCGAGCAAAAATAACTTGACGTAGTTTTTCGCCGAGAAACCACAAAAGAGATGGAATCATGTCTCTATCGGGGAAATGGCAAGAGGTGGTCGACGAAAATGGTACATATTTGGTTCAGTAAAGTTCATTATAAATATAACAAAAATAGTTGAGGTTTGATTAGAAAAACGAAAATACTTTCTCGACGAAGGCAGTAGTGTGATCCACAAAAAATAAGTAAATAAATTTTGAAAAAGAGAAGAAAAAGTGCTGATGCGGCGCTGCACGACGAGGCCAGGAAGCTGACAGATGACTTATTTTACACATGGGAAGTTGATCCGGCCTTGTAACGATCGTTGGTCGAATTGCCTAAGACGGGCGTGGAAGTTACGGGCGTAACAAGATCCGACTAAGTAGGTTCGAGATAGCGACTGCGGGTGGTGTTCGTTCGTCGGTATCATTCTTTTTCCTTTTTCACGATTTCTGTTTTCTCCTGTATACCGTCCTTTGTCAGTGTTCAACAGTTTTCCTATATTTTGTATTATTCTTTAAAATGGAATTTGATAATTGTAATTCAGTGGGTTATGCGTTTCAAACAAGAATCCACGAATTATTGAATTTTCTTTTGATTTTGGGACTCATTTTTGATAAATTTTTAACTGTCATTTCAATTGATTCTGGTGTTTTTTTTGCATGGTTTTGTTTGTTCCTTTAGATTATTTTGGACGCGGTGATCTAATCGCAAGGACTGGACTGGGATGATCAGGGTCTTATACAAGTCCTGCTCTACGGCGTAGAGACATGGACGCTATTGAAAGCGGATGAAGAAGCTCCTGGTTGTTTTGAGAGAAATGTTCTGCGGACGATCTTTGGTCCTGTTTGCGTTGATGGCGTTTGGAGGAGAAGGTTCAACCACGAACTATACGGGCTGTACAGCGGCATGCACCTAGTTAAGCGTCTCCAGATCCAACGCTTAAGATGGCTAGGTCATGTAGAGCGGATGGACACCACTGCTCAGGCCCGAAGAGTCTTCGACACCGAGCCATTGGGACAGCGCAACAGAGGACGTCCTCGCACAAGATGGCGCACACAAGTGGAAAAGGACCTCAACCAACTTGGTGTGCGCAACTGGAGGCAGCTGGCGAAAGATTGTGCTGGCTGGAGAGGCATGTTGGTTGAGGCCCAGGTCCACCCCGGACTGTAGCGCCAATCAAAGAATCAAAAAAGATCTAATAGCAAACCCTTCCTAGTTGTAGTTCCAGTGGTAGAAAGCAACTGCTTGGCGCCAGGACTAACCATCTTTTACGCACGGCCTTTTCCATTGAGCTGCTGGCGTTCTATCTCCCAACCTCAATCGGGCTCGGGGATTTCGGCGATAACATACCATACTGTGCTGACGTTTGTGGCGAAGGAGACTAAACGACGGACTTTACGGGCTCTACAGCGACTAGTTCGAGTCGCTAGTCTCTGATAGCCAGGTCACGTAGAACGCATAGGCAACAATGAACTGGGCAAGAGACTGTTCGACTCCAACCCCGACGGACAACGCGACAAAGGAAGACTACACCTCGTGTGGCAGTTAGAGGGGGACTTAAATATGTTGAACCTGCGTGGCTGGGAGCAACGAGCACAAGCATCGGCCTAAATGGAGATTCATGTTGTCTGAGGCCCAGGATCCACCCGAACTGTAGCGAAGAAGGTTAAATGAGAGATCAGATCGGCTGGAAAGCAAATGGAAGACATTTAAAAAAAGTACTAAGCGCATTAAGTCATCAGTGCCGAAGGAAATCCTTAAAATAAAATTAGCATTGCATGGAATGCACACATACTCCAGTAACGCGTCTAATTAGTCTCCTTCGCATTCGCAATAGCTTCTGAAGACACCTAGCCTTTCTGAATGTTCATCGAAAAAGAAGGTGCCATTGCATGGTTTATTATTGAGGTTCTAATTTGAGCATGTGCAAGTCATTGGAAAAAGCATGCCTCCTCTTCCCTTTCTCTGTATCGACAGCGATGCAGTTGTCATCATCGTTCTCCAAGAAGTACGGACGGATTTCACTGCTGGCTGACAACCCACGACAAACAGTGGCTTTTTGCTGATAAATTGCCACTCGAGTTCTTCACGGGCATTCCAATCGTGCAACCCTTTAACTCAACTCCCATCAAATACACTCGACACAAAAAAAAAAACACACACGCCTGAAATGCAACTCACCCACGCCCACAGCCGTTATTTAAAACATGAAAACTCACTTTAACTAAACAACAACTGGTGCCACTACTACATCCAATTTACACATCACTCAACCTCCGGCACATGAATCATGCAGCACCCAGGCTCTGCCACCACTGCCACCACTGCCCTCCACTGCTCGCCACGATGATGTTATTGCGATTGATTAAATTTAATTACAAATCGATTTTCTCGCATAACGCACTGACCACATTGATTGAGCATATTATACCCTTCGCTGGAACAACCCTTCGCTGTGTTCCCCACCGCGGCGGACACACAATAGAAGCACTTTCGGAGCAATAATAATTAATAGCAGCATGCCTGCAATGACCGTCTGGGATAATCCGCACACACACACGGTGCGGCGCTTCATTTCGCCGAGCTTATGCGCGGAAAAGAGCACTACACTCCATGGTTGTGGTCGCATCGCGAGTATTTAATAATTTTGTATTTTCCACTGAAATGGCGCCCAACGGCGAGTGCGGACGACACTCTATGTTGCCGTCAATGGAATTGCCTTCTCCTGTCAAAAATCACTATCGCTGGACGCAGCTCATTCGCGGAAAGCGTCGGCCCGGAGCAGTGCAACTGTTAATGCAGTTAAATGCAAACATGTGGTCGGGACCGCACAACAGACCGGAAACAAAAATCGCACGGAAAAAATGACAAAAGCAAAAACGGGTGGAGTGTGGGTGAAAAATGGCGAGATCTCCGCTGTGGAAAGGTGAACTTGGGCGAGGACTCGATCCTAGGACCGGTGACCTACTTGTGTGGCTGATGAGCTCGCATTTAATTTTCACGCACCGAAAAATCCAACAACCCGCCTCACGGATACCATTTGAATGGCTGCACTCGTCGGTGGTCGGGCGGTCCGAATGAAAAACCATTTATTTGATTTCAAGCCGAATACACAGAGAGCAAAAAGAGAGAGAAAAAAACGAACTAATTATATTGGAATTTATAATTTAATTAATTTCAATTGCGATTACCGCACGGGGCTGTGTAAAGCAGAGCGCTACACTCGCCCTCGTGCATATGGTGGTGGATAATCAGATGAGCAGTATGGATTGGTATTTGCACTTAATGTGAGCATATGCAACCGACGTGCCGTGCCGCGGCGTGCACGCTTTTTAAAGTGCTCCTGAAATATCGGCTGAAATTTTGTAACCCCCTCGCTATGTAAACATGCGGTGGCGCTAACACATGCGTTCGCTTCATTGAATTGTGGTCAAATTAAATATCTGAACCTTTTCGCGAATCAGTTTTAATCATCTGGAGTGCGAGCTTTCGGATTAGCTGCAGCTGATGCACGCAAGCAGTGTTGCGCTGGATGTTCCTTTTTCCATACCGGAAATGACAGCACCGCCGGGAAAAGAAACAAAGGATAACCCTGGCCAAACGTACTGTCATTGGACCTTGGCGTCAAAAACCTTGATAGTCTCAGTCCTGCTGCCTGGAGCAGAAGCATGGACAATGATAACGAAGAGACGCTTGGTCGCTTTTGGTCGCTTCGAGAGGAAAACCCCTCGAATCATATTCGGTCCCGGTTGCGAAGAAGGTGCTTGGAGGAGGAGATTAAACGACGACCTCAACGAGCTGTACAACGACATTGGCCTAGTCAAACGAGTTCGATTGTCACGACTCAGATGGCTAGGACATGTACAGAGAGATTGCACACTAACACGCCGACTCGGAACGTCTTCGAGGTCTGCGCTGAGGGACGACGTGGGAGGAACGTAGAGGAAGACCTCGCCTCCGATGGCGTAACCAGCTGAAAAGAGATCTAAATCAACTGTTTGTACGAAACTGGAGGCCCCGCCCAAGACCGCGCCAGTTGGAGATTAATGAAATGTGAAAATGAAGACAAATCCGTCCCCCCGATCTATGCGAAGTCAAGGTAGCGATATCGAGACTGAAGTCGAACAAAGCTGATAGAGCGGACGGATTGTCCGCGAAAAAACAAGATCTTCTCTGCCGTTTTGTGTGAGCGCCTGAAACCATTCGTCAACAACATGGTAGGTCCCTATCAGTGCGGTTACAGGCCTGGGAAGTCCACCATCAAACAAGTCTTCACATTACGGCAGATCTTCGAAACAACCCAAGAGATGCAGATCGACACCCACCACCTATTTGTCGACTTTAAGGCCCTATATGGCAGCGTGCATAGAGACGAGCTATACAACGCCATGTCTAGTTTTGACATTCCTGCCAAACTCGTCAGGTTGTGCTGACGATGGAGAACTCACGCTGCTCCACCATGGTCGTGCACGTACTCAAGGAATACTTTAATGTGTTAAAACGATTTAGGGAAAGCGACGCGCTAACATGTGATTTTTCCACCATCATACTTGAGAAGGTCTTGCAGAACTCACTCGCCATCTCAAGAGACACGATCTTATAAAAAGATCTTGCAATTGCTAGCATACGCGGACGAAATTGAAGTGAACTCAGCGGGCGAACTCAGCGAGCCGTCAATGAAGCGTTTGTTGGTATTGAGACGGGAGCGTCTAAAATGGGTTTAGCAGTGAATGAGGGCAAAACAAAGTATATGCTGTCATCAAGAAAGGACACAACATCGACGACTCGGTCAAACCATCACCATAGCCAGCTAAAACTTCGAGGTAGTAAAGGACTTCATCTACCTTGGCTCCCAAGCTAATAGCACGAACAACATCAGTGCTGAGATTAAACGCAGAATAATTCTTGCCAACCGCTGTTTCTTCGGGCTCTAGAGGGAATTGAGTAGTAGAGCCCTCTCTCGAATTACCACGCTCACATTATATCGTAACCTTCATCATCTCTGTTCTGGTGTAAGTGCGCGGAAGCCTGGACTATCTCAGGAGCGGATGAACACGCGTTGAAGGTTTCTGGAGAAGAAGATTCAACCACGAACTGTGCGGGCTGTACAGCGACATGAGTCTAGTCAGGAGTCTACGGATTCAACGCCTAAGATAGCTAGGCCATGCTGAGCGCATGGACAACATTGCTCCGTCGACTCCGATCCATTGGGACAACGCAATAGTGGACGACCACGAAACGATGGCGCACACAAGTGGAGGACGTCCTCAACCAACTTGGCGTGCGAACTTGAAGGCAGCTGGCTAATGATCGTGCCAGATGGAGAGTTGTGTGAGTGCCAGAAGTTCACACCGGACTGTAGCCCCACAAGAAGAAGAAGAAGTCTGCGATCGACTGTGACTGCTATTTCTGTGCAAACATTCTAAAGCGTTTTGTATGTACGTTGCCACGATTATACCGAATGTAAACGACCCAAAATTGAGTGAGCCTGTTGACGAACAACGTGAATTGTTCTCTGTTCAATCATTACTCTGTTTTTTGTTTTATTTTTCAAAAATCGCAGCTAATATCTCTGCGATTAGAAAATCGCAACCGCAGCATATGGAAGCATAAATGCATTAGATTGTTGCTGGTGATGAACAATGGATCCATTACGACAGCCCCAAGTTCAAAAAATTATATGTGAAGCCCGGCCAACCAGCCAACTTAACGGGAAAACCGGCTCTATATTTTTTGGGATCAAAAAGGTGTGTTGTATTAATAATATAATATGGGCGGCGCTACAGCCCGTAGAGGACCAGAGCCTAGCTTCTCAGCAACCACTCGTGTTGTGCGTGCTATTGTTTTCTCACGAGCGGGAGACCAATTTTACGACGACTCCGAACGGCCAAGTTTGAGAAGCTTTTTCTAGACAGGAAATACTCTGTGGGTTGTATTATGAGCTGCTAAAGTGAAACCATCAATGGACAACGCTACCGAACACAATTGATCCGTTTGAAGAGAGCAGTAGCCGAAAAACGCCCAGAATATGCGACCAGACACGACGGCCCCATGTTGCTCTTCCGGTTAAGAACTATTTTGAAACAGTAGGTGGGAAGTTTTACACCGACCGCCTTATAGTCCAGACCTTGTTCCTTCTGAGTACCATTTGTTCCGGTCAATGCAGAACGTCCTCACTGAAGTACGGTTCACATCAGAGCAGAATATCAAAAATTGGCTTGATTCATTCTTGGTTGCCAAGCCGGGGCAGTTCTTTTGGGATTTGATTCAAAAATTGCCAGAATGATGGGAAAAAAGTCATAGCTTCAGATGGAAAGTCTAGAGCAAGACCTCGCCTCCGATGGCGTAACTAACTGAAAAGAGATCTAAATCAGCTGAGTGTACGAAACTGGAGGCCTCGCCCTAGACCGCGGTAGTTGGAGATTAATGAAATGTGAAAATGAAGACAAATCCGTCCCCCGATCTAGACGAAGTCATGGTAGCGATATCGAGACTGAAGTCGAACAACGCTGCTGGCGCGGACGGATTGTCTGTTTAAAGCAGCTGGAGATGAACTGGTTGGGCGCATGCACCAGCTAGATTCAGATCGGAAATACTTTGAATAATGCTACTGTACATGTTTTTTTCTTAAATAAACGTTCAAGTTTCGCAAGAAAAAAAACGCACGAATACAATCTGCGCATACAAGTGGTTCAGTTTAATTGGTGCCCTTTTCTGACTTCCCATTTTATGAAATACCTACTTTCACTAATTTCAGCAGTTAGACCCGCATCTCATGGAGCGGCCTTTCTGTTGATATTTTGCCCTAAACCCCCAAAAAGGTTCCAAAAGTCGCAACATGGGGTATCTTGGGATCTAAATATTTATTTGACATCAATGATTGTGATGTACGTGGTGTAACAGCGTGTATCCCCGATAATTGTAACGCTCTGAGGGACACTGGGCAATGGTCTGCCATCAGAGGGTGCCGTTTAAGGGGTCTCATCCAATACGAACAACTTTGGATGAAAAATAAAATAATGCTGCCGACTGTCAACAATGCTGGATTTAAAAGCAATCACGACTTCCTTCCTTGAACTGCAGCCAAACTGGTGGACGGTATGTGGTTCAGGATTATAAGAACAAAGCAATTCGGACACAAGACGGCGCATGGGGGTTGTGGGTATGTGCGTCGACCCTAACGCACTTCAACTTCGATGTCTTCGAGTCACTGACAATGCTGGAAGAGTACTCCTGTCTATAGCTTCTAAAACTTGGCCCTTCGGCTTCTCAAACGTGGCCATTCGGAATCGGCACAGAAACTGTGGTTCCCTTCCACTCGCGAGAGAACAACACGAGTAGTTGCTGAGAAGCTAGTCCCTGGCCATATACGGGCTGTAGCGCCACTCATGAATGTTAGCATTTAAATAGCCGCACATGAAATTCTAAAGAATGATGGTTCGCAAAACTTTCTATTGGTTAAATTCTCTCAGAAGAATGTGATAACTAACTGCCTCACAACATCTAACAAATTTTCAATTGCCAGTTTCATCTCTAAAACCCCGCAAACCTTAAGACGTAAAGTTTCACAAAACTCCGCACACACACGCGGCTCCACGTTTAATTAAGCATTCAAAACCGCAGTCAGGCAGCATCAGGGGAATCTTGGGGAAACTTTTGCAGAAAGCCCTTCCAACTTGCTCCAGCTGGAACCATTAATTTTCATTAATTTTCCGCATATGTTACCTAGATGTGTGCTCCGCAGCGCCATCCAACACACGAAACTTTTCTCGTTCCCTCTTGAAACATGCGAACAACAAGAGCACCAAAAAAAGGGAGTAACATTTCCCTAATACTAGTATCTCACGGCATTACCGTAAACAGCAATCGGGTTTAATTTGCACCTCCAGTTGTCCGCTCACAGTCCCGAAAACTCCCACTCCACTTCACCACATAAATGCCAGATGATGCTAAGGAGTATTTGTGTGACCTGCAACCCGCTGCAAGCTCTGAAATTTCCGAATCGCCGCCACGGCCACCCCTGATGCACCTCCTCGCCAGTGTCAACCACGACAACTTTGAACTCCAGACGGAGTACAGAGGACAGGGAGCCTCCGCGCCAGCAGGAACGCAAAACGTACGCTGTGCTCGCACACAGGATGCTAGAAAGTGAATAAATCCTGTCAGCAGAGTGTCCTTGCGACACTCGCATCGCACATATGTTCAAATGAAATACAGCTCCCCGCCATGGAGCCCCTGCTCCGCCAGCCATCATTCGTCTTCCTTTCCAGCCAACAAGCTTCGGAAGATAACAAAGCAGAACGAGCAGAACGATAGGGCGGTGTGGGTGGCATAAATGCACACATACACACACAAGTAGATCCTTACATCACAGTCGTTCAGTCCGTAAAAAGGATATACACAATGCAATGTTAATAAAAAAGGACGATGACATACCGGCATACACCACGGCCCGCCACCCACTTCGGCCCCAACTCCCACTGATACGACATAAGGAGGACTTTTATGCCGAAAGGAAACCGATATAAAGTTTTATTAGTATCTCTCTCTCAAGAAGCCATCATGGAAAGATTGCAGAATAACGTAATAAGCTGTGAACACACATCCTGCATGCACACACTCGCGCACAATACGTCCCTGCCGCCCGCACAGACCGCAGGACTCCCACGCCACGGCGGATGGAACGTAAGAAGTATTCTCCCATCTCACCCCGTCTAAGGCGAAAGGACGGGCAAAAAGTACGAAGAAGAAAATCGAAGCAAAAAGTAAGGGAAGTGTTCCACAAACTTAGGGAAGACTCATCGGTATGGCTCCTTGCGAGAAGAAAACGCCCGAAGGCACGGCCATCGGATGGGGTGGCAAAAAGGGAAAAGAACAACAGCAACGATTTGAGCGGAGCTTTTCACTTATTGCAAGAGATCCCGAAAGAACACAAACAAGGCAAATATATTCTCAGCTGCTAAGGATACCGCCTGACATCTCGTGAGTTGAGATTCCGTCTAGGGTATGCTCGGAATTACTTCGATTTTTCGATGGTTTCCTTGCACAAAAGGAGACGGAATCACACGCGGGCTAGGGTAGATGTGCAGGCAATGTTAAGGAGACACGCATAGAGCTATCTAGGAGCGTTGCATTGGACTGAATGGTGGATTCGATGATTAGGTGGACATTTCTGTGAAATCGAATCAAGACGAGATGAAGGTGGTCACTGCCGAAGGTAGGGACTGTAATACGTCACCGGTGCCACTGTAACAGATGTCCTGGAGGCTGTAGTGATCTTGCTGCGAATATGTACATATCTGCACGAAGACGTCCGCAACTAAATGCTCCTTTAGTTCATATCAGCCAATCGCAAATGTGGCTCTAATGGCACATCTTGAATTCTCAAGAAGATCTCCAGGACATCTTTGACTTACTGAAGAAGAAGAATTCGGAATCGGTGGTGTTCCGAATATTTAGTTTAACCATCTTCCCCCCGAGGCAGGGCAAAATTTAGACAACACTGATTAGCAATGCGCTTAGTAAGGCATATTGCCGAGAACATTGGAAAACAGCTGTGGTGCGACCAATCCCTAGGCGGGGCACAGACAGATCAATACCGACAAATCTTCGGTCGATCAGTCTGCTTCCTTGCATAAGCAAGGTTCTTGAGAAGACAGTCATTCGAGTTCTGAAGCAATGGGTTGAGGAACAACCAGTTCGGATTCAGGGCGGGCATGAAACCATGCTTTCCTCTTCTTCTTATGGCGCTGACAATCCTGATCACAATCGCAATTTCATTTCAGAGCTCGACTGAGCTTGGAGGAGAACTGTTACATTATTGTTGGGGACTTAAGCTCCACACACAGAGAATGTGGCAAGAGAGTGCACAACGATAGGGGGACCCCACTGTAGAGCTGCAAAATATTGAGTTCATGCTAAATTTGCTTGCAACCGATGTGCCATCCCATCCCCGAAGCGAGTCCTTTTTAGATCTCCTGCTACTCAACGAACGACTGACGATACTTCACGTGGAAAGACACACGCGGAGCTGCTTAACTAAAATTGAGTACGAGAGTGATCACTGCGGACTCTTCGCGGCTATTCAGGTCCCGAAGGATGTGGAAGAGCTGGAGGAATATGTCCAGAGGCACCCTTATAATTACAACAAGACCCGATGGCCTCGCTTCTCCACAACTTTATCCATGGGATCAATCCTCCGAAAAACAGAAACCTGACAAACGAGGACGTTGGCAAATCTACAATGTAGTTAAACATACGGGGGGCACGGGCTTATGTACACAGGGCAAAGTTGCTGACTGCACCCAACCTGGCAGGATGCCAGCGCGATCCCTGCATAAGTCAATCCTAATTGTGGCACCCCTGGATAGCCATCACAACAACCGTTGTGTGGTGAACCAATGTATGCAGCGATCCCCCTCTGCCCAAGGGTCAAATAATGGGCCTGGCCTACCAGTTGTAGGTTGTGCGAGAGGTTAACCCTCTCACCACATAAAAAGCCGACGGTTACGAACCGACAACAGGCCTCGGATAAGGACGGACTCATAGTAGTTGACGACCCCAGCAAACGATCAAAGGACAATGATTTTCGGTTCTTTCGGCATGTGGAATGTGAGGTCCCTGAACAGACCACGTGCAACCGATGAACTCGCGGAGGCCCTGAGCTGCTACAAAGCAGATGTTACCGCCATCCAGGTGATGCGATGGGATAATAATATAATAATATGGGTGGCGCTACAGCCCGTAGGGGGCCAGGGCCTAGTTTCTCAGCAACCACTCGTGTTGTGCGTGCTATTGTTCTCTCACGAGTGGAAGGGACCTACAGTTTTATGCCGACTCCGAACGGCCAAGTTTGAGAAGCTTTCTCTAGACAGGAAATACTCTTTGAGCATTGTCAGTGACTCGAAAGAGGTGGGGTCGTGAAAATTGTGTTCGTCGCACAGAGCAGGAATCGAACCTACGACGTCGAGGTTGGGGTCGACGCACATACCCACAACGCCACGGGCCACCACAAGATGCGATAGGATGGACCGGGCAAAAGGAAAATGAGAAATTGCGACATCTACTACGGTGATTGCTACAAAGAGGGAAGGCAGCGTTTATTTGGATGCGGATTCGTTGTTCGAGGCAGACTTAGGCAAAAAGTCTTAAGCTTTGATTATGTCAGCGAGCGCCTTATAACAATCCGCATCAAGGCTAAGTTTGGGAACATCAGCCTGATTTGCTCACACGCCCCGACGGAGGAGAAGGATGACGACAGCAAGGATGACTTCTATGATCTCCTAGAAAGAACATACGATCGATGCTCAACCTACGATACCAAGATCGTTCTAGGAGATTTTAATGCAAAGCTGGGCAAGGAAGAAATCCTTGCTAGAGTTGTCGGAAAACACAGCCTACACGACAACACGTCCGACAATGGACTCAGACTGTTGGACTTCGTGACGGGGCGAAACCTCTCTGAAGGCAGCACGCGGCTCAATCACCTCAACATTCACAAAGGGACCTGGCGGTCCCCTGATCAATCAACCGTCAGCCAGATTGCGATCGGCGTCAGACACTCCTCTAGTGTCCTCGATGTCCGAACGTTCCGAGGTGCTAACATCGACTCGGATCATTACCTTTTTGAAGCTAAGGTCAGAACTCGGATATCGATTGTACAACGGAGTAGAGCAAGACCAAAACAGTTTGACGTTGGAAAGCTACATCGCAATCGACCGCTGGGAACTTTTCCGATCGAGTCTCCCTGAAGCTCGCAGAGAGTCCAACCCTGCCAGGCGAAGCAATCGACGAACAGTGGAACCGATGTCAAAACGCCATTAGAAAAGCTGCCTCTGATGTGTTGCGTTTTAAGTTGCCACCTAGAAAACACCCATGGTTTGACAACGAGTGTCGGCAGGCGCATTCAGCAAAGCTAGCAGCATATAAGGCGACGATGGATAGAAGGACGAGAGCGGTTCGTGAGCTCTACGAACTTAAAAGAAGGGAAGAGCACCGGCTTCTCAAAAAGAAAAAGAAGGAGCATGAGAGGCGCGCGATCGAGGAAATGGAGAGGTGGTACGGCAGGAATAATGTTCGAAAGTTTTACCAGCTGGTGGAACAACTATCCAAAGGGTACAAACATCGGACTGAAGCCTGTCGGAACGAAGAGGGACAACTCGTAGTAGAGACGCAGTCGATACTGAGAATCTGGAAGGATCACTTCTGCAGACTGTTTAACGGCGAAGAGCACACCAATACCGCTGTCAGGCAGAATGTTTCACTCCAGGCAATGGACGATGATAGACGAGAATTCCGTCCCCCAGATCTAGACGAAGTCAAGGTGGCGATATCGAGACTGAAGTCGAACAAAGCTGCTGGAGCGGCAGATTGTCCGCGGAACTGTTTAAAGCAGCTGGAGATGATCTGGTTGGGCGCATGCACCAGCTCATCTGCAAGATATGGTCTGAGGAAAGCATGCCCGACGAGTGGAATCTCAGTATCGTTTGCCCGATCCACAAGAAAGGAGACCCCTTTGACTGCGCCAACTGTCGGGTTATAAATCTTAACATCGCCTACAAAATCTTCTCTGCCGTTTTCTTTTTGAGCGCCTGAAACCATTTGTCAACAACATGATAGGCACCCTATCAGTGCGTTTACATGCCTGGGAAGTCCACCATCAATCAAGTCTTCACATTACGGCAGATCATCGAAAAAAACCAAGAGATGCAGATCGACACCCACCACCTACTAGTCGACCTTAAGGCCGCGTATGACAGCGTGCCTAGAGCGCGACAAAGCTTTAAAACGCACTTCTGCCAAACTCATCATGTGCAGAGTAACGATGGGGAACTCGCGCTGCTCCATCAAGGTCGATAACGTACTCAAGAAGACCTTTAATGTCAAATAAGCTTTAAGGCAAGGCGACGTGCTGTCAAGCAATTTTTTCAACATCGTACTTGAAGAGGTCGGGCAAAACTATCTCACCAACTCAAGAAACGCGATCTTCCAAAATTACGTGCAACTGCTAGCATACGCGGACGAGATCGACGTGAATGAACAAACACAGTGAGCTGTCAATAAAGTGTTTGCACAAATGGGTTTGGCGGTGATCCAGGGCAATACGAGGTATGGGCTGTCATTCAGGAAGGACACACAAGGTCGATGACTCGGCCAGAGCATCACCATAGGCTTCTACAAGGCTTTGAGCGGGTAAAGCACTCCATCTACCTTAACTGCCAAGTTAATAGTACGAACAACATCAGTACTGAGATTAAAGCCGGTTTAACTCTTGCCAACCGCTGGTTCTTTGGGCTCAAGAGTCAATTGAGTAGTAGAGGCTTCTCTCGAAGGACCAAGCTCACATTATGTAAGACCTTGATCATCCCTGTCCTGCTGTATGGCGCGGAAGCTTAGACTATCTCAAGTCGGGATGAAGACGCACTTGGTCTCTTCGAGAGAAAAGTTCTGCGTTCAATCTTTGGTCCTGTTTGCGTTGAAGGTTCCTGGAGAAGAAGATTCAACCACGAATTGTACGAGCTGTACAGCGACATGAGTCTGGCCAGGCGTCTACGGATTCAACGCCTAAGATGGCTAGGCCATGTAGAGGCGCCATCAACTCCGAACCAGTGGGACAACGCACTAGAGGTTGAGCACGAAGCCGATGGCACACACAAGTGGAGAACGTCGTCGACCAACTTGGCGTGAAAAATTGGAGGCAGCTGGCTAGGCATCGTACCAGCTGGAGATGCGTTTTGCCTGAGGCCTAGGTTCATTGTGGACTGTAGCGCCATAAGAAGAAGATGAAGGACACTGGTTCGGTCAGGGGCTCTAATTTTATGATCGATCTTCTTTTTTTTTTCTTAGGGCGCTTCCGGGCCTACGCCTCACCGAACATCCCTCTCTAGCCAGCTGTCACAAATTTGGTGGTAAGCCTCAGGCAGTAGAGCCAACTTAAGTAAATAAGTAACCTACAAGATCACGAATGCGACATGATGCTGGCGATGGTAGATGGAATGAAACAAACTGACGTGCCGTGATATGAAAACGAGACCCATAAATGGCTATACAGTGAGTCACAAAAGTAGGTATAGAGCATAAAATTGAGAAAATTTCAATTTGAACGGTCGGAGTCACGTTGAAGTCAGTAAAGTCTCTATCATCAGAGTCAGTTGCATGGACTGATGTACATGCTCGTTTGGCGCTACAGTCTGGAGTGGAAGTGGACCGAGGAATGTCACTGCAGGTTTATTGACGTCGTGCAGTCTGTTGTGCAGTCTTAAACACTGGCGAACTCGGTGTTGGTCAGTCACTATGTAGACTGGCGCACACGGCCTAGCCACCTTTGTCGTTCACGCCTGACTGTTCCCTTGAGAGCTAGAATGTCACATTGCCTGTTAATTTCAAAGAAACAACGATTCGCAAAACTCAGACGCTGCCGCCTAAGAATGACCCACAACCAAAGTGATGCTCGTGAGAGTTGTGAAAAGTCCCTTTCCTCATTCGCTCTCATCCACCGATTAAAGGTGTAGGGTATGTCACACCATGCAGCCGAGGCAATGTGCAGTTTTTCGGCAGTGGTTCGTTATCCTTGGCAGTTGCCATCCTTCCTCTTGCCAAACATCGACACTTTGTCCTTGTATCGCCTGCCCAATCGCATCCCCTTGCTTCAAATGAATGTCTTCCTTCGGATCGATATCCATACGTATGCATATGGTACACATCTCATGGCACGGAGCATCTGTACATGTGCCCATATGTCAGCGCCGAGGAGTGTTGTAAGTACAACAAGAATATCCTTCATGGGAATTCCCACTCCGCTTGTCCTTAGGTGTAGCTATACAAAGGTGAACATAGCTGCTCTTTGATTTGCACATCCCACATCCCACATCCCACATCCCCCAGCCACCCCCACACACACACATACGTACCGAGGACCATGCGTATGTGTGCACGAAAGGCCACGCAAGCAGCGAGAGATAACATCATTCTCTTCGTCGTCGTTGTCGTCGTCGTCATCATCATCAACTCCCAGTCGTGGAATGGGCTTTCAGGGGTTATGTGTGTGATTTAATGCCATCCGTAGCGTATTCCCCCAAGTATGCTGTCGGTGTGTGTGTGTGTGTTCGTATGTCCTTTGGTACGACTGACTCTCTCCTGGTTCCTTCATGATTCCGCAATACAAAAGGAAACTTGAGTTAAGTTCTGTATTGTGTGAAGTTATGAATACCCCAAGTAGGGCGTCTTTGGGGTGGTGGCGCCTTGTATGTATGTATGCGCACCGAGGAGTATGACAAACCTAGGAATCAAGAAACAACCGAAGGAAGTACACTTTTGTTGCCAAACTGAGGATGAGCGGGACGAAGGTGTGGACCGTCTCCGGGTTCATTTGTGGAATTCATTGTCGGTGAAACAAGACGGCACTTAGCTCGGTGAGAAATTGTCCCAAGGCTTTGCCATTACGACGTCATTTCGCTTCTTTCCTCTCCCTCTTGCCTGTCCCCCACCAGTCCATTGTTCCTCTGGACATTCGAACGCCAACGCATTGTATTTCTGTGTGCCTGGATGTTCTAACTTTTTTGGCAGATTGTTTCCAGCAAATCCAAGTTGTGTGAAATACGAAACGAAATACGAGATCTTGTTGGCACCCTCACTGCATGCTGCTTAAGGAGTGTGTTCGGTTTCACTCGTGCTAAGGGCTGATGACAAGTTGGTACCTCTCCTCATTTCAGAAAAAAAAGGGATTTTGCGGTTTAAAATGTGGGTGGAAAGCATCAAGCCGATTATTTGACATCAGTGGTGGAGTAAACATTTGTCGGAGACTTGACAAAGACAAGGAGGCGTAAAACTCATCGGCAGTCAAGTCGAAGAATAGACAAAATTTCAAGTTGTGTGCACAATTGATTGTGCAGCCAGGTATAACCAGCCAGCTAGCTACCACCAGCTACAACCAGCCAGCTGCTACAACCCGCCAGCTGCTAGCACCAGGGAGCTAGCTACCACCAGCCAGCTAGCTACCACCAGCCAGCTAGCCACCACCAGCCAGCTAGCCACCACCAGCCAGCTAGCTACCACCAGCCAGATTGCTACCACCAGCCAGCTAGCTACCACCAGCCAGCTAGCTACCACCAGCCAGCTAGCTACCACCAGCCAGCTAGTTAGCTACCACCAGCCAGCTAGTTAGCTACCACCAGCCAGCTAGTTAGGTACCACCAGCCAGCTGGCTACCACCAGCCAGCTGGCTACCACCAGGCAGCTAGCTACCACCAGCCAGCTTGCTACCACCAGCCAGCTAGCTACCACCAGCCAGCTAGCTACCACCAGCCAGCTAGTTAGGTACCACCAGCCAGCTAGCTACCACCAGGCAGCTAGCTACCACCAGCCAGCTAGCTACCACCAGCCAGCTAGCTACCACCAGCCAGCTAGCCACCACCAACCAGCTAGCCACAACCAGGCAGCTAGCCACCACCAGGCAGCTAGCTACCACCAGCCAGCTAGCTACCACCAGCCAGCTAGCTACCACCAGCCAGCTAGCTACCACCAGCCAGCTTGCTACCACCAGCCAGCTAGCTACCACCAGCCAGCTAGCTACCACCAGCCAGCTAGCTACCACCAGCCAGCTAGCTACCACCAGCCAGCTAGCTACCACCAGCCAGCTAGTTAGCTACCACCAGCCAGCTAGTTAGCTACCACCAGCCAGCTAGTTAGGTACCACCAGCCAGCTGGCTACCACCAGGCAGCTAGCTACCACCAGCCAGCTTGCTACCACCAGCCAGCTAGCTACCACCAGCCAGCTAGCTACCACCAGCCAGCTAGTTAGGTACCACCAGGCAGCTAGCTACCACCAGGCAGCTAGCTACCACCAGCCAGCTAGCTACCACCAGCCAGCTAGCTACCACCAGCCAGCTAGCTACCACCAGCCTGCTAGCTACCACCAGCCAGCTAGCTACCACCAGCCAGCTAGCTACCACCAGCCTGCTAGCTACCACCAGCCACCTAGCTACCACCAGCCAGCCAACTACCACCAGCCAGCTAGCTACCACCAGCCAGCTAGCTACCACTAGCCAGCCAGCTACCACCAGCCAGCTAGCTACCACCAGCCAGCTAGCTACCACCAGCCAGCTAGCTACCACCAGGCAGCTAGCTACCACCAGGCAGCCAGCTAGCTACCACCAGCCAACTAGCTACCACCAGCCAGCTAGCTACCCGCAGTCAGCTAGCTCCCACCAGCCAGCTAGCTACCACCAGCCAGCTAGCTACCACCAGCCAGCTAGCTACCACCAGCCTGCTAGCTACCACCAGCCTGCTAGCTACCACCAGCCAGCCAACTACCACCAGCCAGCTAGCTACCACCAGCCAGCTAGCTACCACCATGCAGCCAGCTAGCTACCACCAGCCAACTAGCTACCCCCAGTCAGCTAGCTCCCACCAGCCAGCTAGCTACCACCAGCCAGCTAGCTACCACCAGCCAGCTAGCTCCCACCAGCCAGCTAGCTACCACCAGCCAGCTAGCTCCCACCAGCCAGCTAGCTCCCACCAGCCAGCTAGCTCCCACCAGCCAGCTAGCTCCCACCAGCCAGCCAGCTAGCTCCCACCAGCCAGCCAGCTAGCTCCCACCAGCCAGCCAGCTAGCTCCCACCAGCCAGCCAGCTAGCTCCCACCAGCCAGCCAGCTAGCTACCACCAGCCAGCTAGCTACCACCAGCCAGCCAGCTACCACCAGCCAGCTAGCTACCCCCATCCAGCTAGCTACCCCCAGCCAGCTAGCTCCCACCAGCCAGCTAGCTCCCACCAGCCAGCTAGCTCCCACCAGCCAGCTAGCTCCCACCAGCCAGCTAGCTACCACCAGCCAGCTAGCTCCCACCAGCCAGCTAGCTCCCACCAGCCAGCTAGCTCCCACCAGCCAGCTAGCTCCCACCAGCCAGCTAGCTACCACCAGCCAGCCAGTTAGCTACCACCAGCCAGCCAGCCATCACCAGCCAGCCATCACCAGCCAGCTAGCTAACACCAGTGAGGAACAACCACCTTCAAATGTATACACTTGCAGATGAGTGCGTAGCACACGGTTCTTCATTCCCCACAGATGAAGTATCCTTCTCCGGAATGCCATACGCAATCCAGATATTTTAGGCACACATTCCGGCAGTGTAGCATTCCATTGAATTCTGAGAGAATCACTTAATTAAGCCATATTCGGATCGTTAGCTGAGCGCACGCCCTAAAGCTTGGAGCGTCTCCATTACCATGCCGTGTGTACCAATTATCCTTTAATTTCTGCCGCAGGCGTGTGTGGGCATGCCGTCTAGTATGCTACTCCGCCATCCGAGCGAACAAAGAATTCAATTGATTACTCCCAAGACGAACCGCACCGCCAGCACGTGTAATTTCCAATTTCTTTTCCGCCAACGAAAGGGATCGCCGAAAAGGAGGTACGAGCCGAGACCTACCGTTGCCGCAATAATTCTCCACAGTCATGTTCATTACGATGTCGTAAAAAAATACTCCTTAGTACACATTAGCAGGCAAAGAGAATGGTACCTTTATGCATAACAATTGCCCGGGACTCCCCGACCGCGGCGGAGACGGACGAAGATGCAGGGAGCAATAGGATACTCCCGGATGTGAATACGTGCGCAAGAATTTTTATTTGATTGCAAAGCAAACGGCATAATTTCGCTTCACTACATACACGCACACGCACACCCGGCAGATGCATGCTCGAGCAAGGAGCGATGAAGGCAAGAGCAAATTGTTCACCAAATTTATTATTAATGCCGAGAGGCGAAGGATCATTATTTCGTATGACACCCTGCGGAAGTTTTCCATGTCAGTGCGAAGGCCGGAGACGCGCAACTCCTACACGAGTGGAAGATGCGGAATTATGTATTTTTATGGCGCACTTAGCATTTTCGGGAACGCGTGGCAACCTCGTGGAGATTGTGAAGTGGGACTACCCTGAGTGATGGGTTTCTGTTGAGCTGGTTGGTAATAGCTGATGACACTGCGTCTGCGGCTGTAGAAGGGCGCTCAAAAGAACTTGGTGTCATTGAACGTCAAGAATGCTTTTGACACCGCCAACTGCTACTTGGACACCCCACTACCTGCTGAAGGTAAACGCCAACTATTTCTCGAGCAGGAAGTGACGGTATGACACGGATGAGGAGGTTAAGTACTATACCATCGCGGCCATTGTACCGCAAGGATCGGGGTTTGGTCCAGTCTTTTAGAATGTACGTCTACGACGGAATGCTGCGATTAAGGTTGCGCTCAGGCCATCGTGGTCGCTGCAACATACAGGCAATAGGTTGAGCCAAGCAAAAACGCCGCCATTTTCTAAATAAAGCTATGCCTCGTGAGTCGTGTCTGTGGGTCTAGAACTGGCGGGTAACAAAACGGAAGTCCTTCTTATTACGAACAGGAAAACCGTGAAATATCTCAAGATTCAACGCGGAAGCCTGAATATCAGATCGAAGGCAGCGGTAAGTTCCTTAAGAGTGATGTCTGCAACCGCCTTCTGTTCAATTGAGTGTATCTCCGCAATTCTGCCGAATGTTTGGATGACCTGGACGAAAAAGGGATAATAATAATAGTATGGTTGGGTCTACAGCCCGTAGAGGACCAGGGCCTAGCTTCTCAGCAACCACTCGTGTGGTGCGTGCCAGTGTTACCACAGGGACTCTATAGAGTCAAAAGGACTAATTTTTTTAGCTTGACTCGGGACTCATCATTTTTTGATTTGACTCAGATTTTTAAGAACAAAATTACTTAGCACCCGACGTAATTTTATTTCACATTTCCATTTTCATAAATTTGCAAGGTCTGAATTATGCCTTAATGCTTTAATTTTCATGAACGCTTCAAAATGCCTGAGCGCATACTAGTACTACACCCAGGAATGGCTCTGGTCAGACTTCGAGAATGAAAACGATTGTAGGCGTATCTCCACAGATGTCTCCAAAACCCATGAAGGGCCCTCATTAAGTTTCATTTTTCTAAGTGGAAGCTTATGTACAATAAACTATATTTAAAAAACAGGTGGAAGGGGGATCGATGGATCTCTCGCCGGCAGTATAGTAGAGCATAACTCCCCAGGATGTAGATGAACCAAGTATTTGCTCCCAATTCAGCGGCTTTCTTCTTGTCCCATGACAGAAAAGACTGCAGACAACTTAGCGGCGTAATAATAGGCCACTTCTCCTTTGCTATGCACTGGGTTTAAGAGAAGATAACCTCTGCCATGCCTGTGGAGAGGACGGCTACAGTCACTGTCTCGTCATTGTTTGCATCAGGTGGCAGGTGCTAATGTGGTTAGAGCTGATTCTGTGGGCCCTTCACCACAGGAGCGCCTGATGATCTTCCTCCTGGTAGTACAATGGACAAGTCTTGAGTCCAGTGTAGTATCAAAACAAATTCGTCATACTGGTTTCTTTTGTGTTTTTTTAGTTCTCACATAAGGAGGCATTATTATCAAAAACCTTTATTGGGACTCATTTATTTTCAAAATTACTCGTTTTTTTAAGATTCTGCGACTCTAAATAATTTAACATGTGGTAACATTGGTGCGTGCTATTGTTCTCTCACGAGTGGAAGGGTTTTACGCCGACTCCGAACGGACTTCTAAACAGGAAATACTCTTTGAGGTGGGACTGTGAACATTATTTTTTGTCACACAGAGCAGGAATCGAACCTACGAAGTAAAGATTGAGGTCGACGCACGAGACAAAAAGTGATACAATGTCCCAAGGGTAGCAAACACTAACACTAACTAACACTAACTAAAGAATTCCGCCTTGTACTCAATTCCCACGCTCATTTACAATGACATCCCAGCTGTCAGCTCTTTGGACAAAGCCAATCTGCTTGCGGCTCATTTTGCAGCCAGCTCAACACTGCCAGAATGTAACTTGTCCCCACCTGTACTCCAAAGCGTTGGTTTTACCATGGGACAAATTCACTTCCGCACTCGTACAGTTGCAAGAGTACTTAAAGATCTCGACGTGCTTCGTCACCCACCTCGTACCGACCCATAGCGCTTACGTCCCTTCTTTGTAAGGTCATGGAAACGCTGATAAATCGTCAGCCTTTGAAATATCTTGAATCGCGGAAGCTTCTTAATGACCGACAGTATGGCTTTCGCAGCAACAGGTTCACTGGTGATTTGATAGCTTATCTCACCGAAAAGTGGAACCAATCTTTGCACAATTCAGGCGAAAGCAAGATAGTTGCGCTTGATATTTCTAAAGCATTGGACAGAGTTTGGCATCAAGCTCTTTTGTCGAAAATGCGTTCCTATGGTGTTGATGAATCTCCGCTTCTATGGATTAGAAACTACCTTTCGAACCGTTCAATCCAAGTTGTTTTGGATGGGTTCAAGTCTGATATCCACAAAATAAATGCTGGTGTCCCCCAAGGCTCTGTTGTGTCTCCGACACTCTTTCTCATTTTTATAAATGATCTCCTGTCTGCCTCTTCTAATCCAATCCACTCCTTCGCTGATGACCGCACCCTCAGCTTTTCATATTCGTTCCAAAATTCACGACCCTGCCCTTCGGACGTAATATTGGAATGGCAGCGTATGTCAAGCACATTGATTTCTGATCTGGACAGCATAATTAACTGGGGTAAGAACAACAGAGCGGAATTCAGTGCCTCCAAATCTCAATGCTGTCTGCTCTCTCTAAAGCGAACCCCTGATAATCAGCCATTATCCATGAATGGCGCTTGTATCGACGAAACCGGAAAACTTTCCATCCTTGGTATGTGCATCAACACAACACTCAGTTGAAACGATCATATATTCGAGCTCGCCAAAAATGCCGCGAAATGTTTAGGTTTCCTAAATCGATGCAAGGAATACTTGACCCCCTCTGATTTGGCGTTAGTCTGTAAGGCGTATATTCGCCCTAAGCTTGAGTACAACGCTCATATTTGGTCTGGTGCCCCCAGGACCAGCCTGCACCTACTAGATAGAATCCAAAAGCGAGCGATAAGACTTATCGGGGACAACGATATCGCAGGTTTATTAGACTCACTCGAACATCGACGTACAGTGTCTTCTTTGTCCGTGTTTTATTGTTACTTTAACAAACGATGCTCAAGTGAGCTAGACAACTGCGTTCATCCTCTCCTTGAATTCACCCGCAAAACACGAAGATTAACACGTCACACTATCAGCAATGTTTCCCTTCCGACTCATATGACACGTGTATCAAGAATGAAGGACCACTTAAATCGTCTAGCCTCTTTTCTGGTTATTTCTCTGAACGAACTTCATTTAAGACTAGATTGGGAAGGAAATAAAGTGGTAGGGTACGCGGATGGTGCAGTGATCTTGTTATCAGGTTTGGAGATTATGGAGTGCCCGCACTTGGGCTACACCGTGCACCATGACATCAACCCAAGCAGGAATTGTGGCAAGATATATTTGGAGCCAGGACAAAGAACTCATGTACCTCGAACCCATAGCCAAGCGCAGCAACATCTTTCAAATGGAAGTTTGTGCCAGAAGAGAGAAACTATTCCAAAAGCGGCACAGTCCGATAGTCGAGTCAATATCATGGCACTAGACTCCAAAATCAACATCAAATCCAGGCTTGGATGGAAATGTCTGTCTATAGTGGCCAGGCGGTGATGCAAGCTAACGAAGTGAGCATCAGAGCCTAACCATTCAGAGTTCAGGTAACTAGAAAGAAGGAACCGGAACCGGAACCGCAAAGGTCCTGCTCTTAGGTCAGTATCACCGAAAGATGCTTGACGCATGTACAAAAATATGAAAGAGCCAGAGAGAGTTAGGATACATGCCTCCTAGGAGGTCTCTGAAATTCTGGAGCACTTACTGGAATTCTGGCTGGAACTGAATCACAGACCAAGGATTGGCTGTGTTTTCGGAACTCATTAATATTTCCACGGAATACAGGCCAAGCGAAAATATGTCCCAATCGGAATCATATTGTCTTGTGAAAATATGTGCGTCCAAATATCTTGCCAAGGCAATTGCCGTGTGTGTTGACAGCCAAGCATCCATCTAAGTTTTTGCCTTATATTATCTCATGGCAAACTTTGAATTCCCAATCACATCTCAAAAGAAAATGAGCAGCCCGATGAACTGACAAGGCAAGGTACTTCCCTGCAGTGCTCGCTTGCACAGGCGGTAGTCGAGGGTAATAAATATATAATTGATGCAAAAGAAGTGACCTCCTTCTGCGAACTCGTCATCTTAAAACTAGATTGATGGTGGTCTGTACGGGACACTGGCTGATAGGAGGTGAAGCGATCAGACTAGATGCGGCACACAACACAAATTGGCGGAACACAGCTGAGAGGGAGGCCTTAAGACAGCCTTAAGCTAGAACCATGCTTTGACAGCTTGGCGAACCCATGAAATTCCGGAAGAAAACCTTATGAGATTTACACGAAGCATGATTTTTAGAAGTCCGGACAAGTGTTTGCGTAAGTCGATGGAATAAACGGGGGGAGTATGCAGGCCCTGAGGCGGGAGCGACCAAAATGCATGCATCATTAAACGGGGGCTGAACAAGCTATCAGCTGTTGACTAATAAAGGCCTCTCTTAAATGGTCATCCACAAATAAGAAAGCCGTCCTTCCGTGTGCATTATATCGCTCCAATCCAGCGATCGAAACTCTAGGGCTTCCGCAAAGAGCACACTCTAATACAACACTCAAAGTGGAAATTATATACTCTTTATATAGCTCATGCTGTGGGGGTTCGTGGCGTTGTGGGTGCGTGCGTCGACGCCACCCTAAACGTCGTATGTTCGACACTCACAATACCCAATGAGTACTTCTGTCCCGAAGAAGCTTCTCAAACATGGCCGTTCAGAGTCGGCATAAAACTGTAGGTCACTTCCACTCCTGAGAGAACAATACCACGCACAACACGAGTGATTGCTGAGAAGCTACACCCTAGCGCTGCCCATATTATTATTAAATATTTCATGCTGCTGAGGTTATTTATATAAAACTATTCATCTATTAAATGCCACGGCTGGTGGAATACATTTTGCGAGAGACGATGCCCTGGGCGGCAGGCCTTTAAATAATTCATGACCAAAATATTTCGCATACTCTGTGAATTATTCACAATCCATTTTCAAAAATAACACCGAATTAGATCCACGCAATTATCGCGGGCTTAAAGGTTCGCGAGAGTGTAGCCTTTCCCAAAGTGTGCTTATAAATGATACAGTCTGTTGTTCAAGGGATTTATCAAGCATAATTTGTGAGTTGTTCGCAGAATGCAAGCGAGGTTGATTTTATTGGTGTTTACTCCTTTCTCTGGGTCAGTGTTGCGGTCAAACTGCTTGAGCTCTATACAACTACGTGACAATGGTAATTCGTTGCGCATAAATATTCATTAGCATGCAGAAGCATTGTGATTGATCGAAATCACAATCGTCGTCGATACGACCAGACTGTCATCAGAGTTACGTTTATCTACTTGTATGACTTCTTAAGAAAACTTTTGACATTGGACGCTCAGGCACATCGGAGATTGCCAAAGCCTACGAAGAGCAATTAAGTGAGAGACTCTCCGGTATGCCTACTTCAAGTGCCAACGAGATGTGGTTGCATTGCCGGTCGGCCATCAAAGAGGTAGCGGAAACTACATTAGGCTACCTACCACCCCCGACAAGAAACCCGTGGTATGATGGCGAGTGTGAGCAGAAAAACCGTGCAACCGACGAGGCATACCAAAAAGCGCTGCAACGGAAAACAAGAGCAGCGCAAGAGGAGTACCGGGCTAGAAGACGGCAGGGAACTTCTACGGCTAAAGAAAAGGTCTCTCGCAACCTCCCAGCTCAGGGATGTCGAAGAGTCATTTAACAAAAAAGACAAAAGTCTGCCCACAGGCTTTAGGAAAGGCACCCAGGCTCTTCGAAATTACGCGGGTAACCGAGTTAGGGACCCACAGGGAATAGTGGATGTGTTTAAGCAACACTTCCAACAGCTGCTTAGTGGGCCTGACCAGGAGAGAGTGATAGGGAACCAGGAAATCCCAACTCCAGTCGACGAAGAAGTCCTCCCACCTAGCTTTGAAGAAGTCGGTACAGCCATTAAAAGGCTGAAGAACAACAAAGCCGCAGGCTCAGATGGCTTACCATCGGACCTGTTCAAGGCTGGGGGCAATGTAATGGTAGGGAGCATGCACCAGATCATTTGCCGGATTTGGGAAGATGAAAGCATGCCCGACGACTGTAATATCAGCTCCATATGCCTCATCCACAAAAAAGGCGATCCTTCCTCCTGCAAGAACTACAGAGGTATATCCCTGCTCAATGTCGCCTACAAGATCCTATCCAGCGTACTGTGTGAACGTCTAGAGCCGTTTTGCACCGCACTAATCGGCACGTACCAGTGCGGCTTCCGGCCCGGCAAATCGACAACAGACCAAATCTTCACACTAAGGCAGATCCTGGAGAAGACCAGCGGGTTTCAAATCGATACTCACCATCTTTTCATCGATTTTAAAGCCGCATACGACAGCATTCATCGCAAGGAGCTATTCGAAGCGATGGCCAAATTCGGGATCCCGGGAAAACTGATCCGGTTGTGTCGCACCACGCTAACACATACGCGATGCACCGTGCAGTTCGGTTGAAAAACCTCTGAACCGTTCGAAACCTGCACCGGATTTCGGCAAGGAGATGCGCTGTAGTGTGATTTCTTCAATCTGGTACTGGAGAAGATAGTGCGGCGGGCAAAAGTCAACACGGAAGGCGCTATTTTCTACAAGTCAGTCCAGCTGTTGGGATACGCGGATGACATCGACATTGTCGCGCGGTCCCAACGTGCCATCGTGGAAGCTTTCACGGCAATTGAGGAACAGGCGAAACGAGCAGGTCTTAAGGTCAACGAGGACAAAACAAAATATATGCTGTCGAGCAAACAACGATCCGCCGCACACCACCTAGCTACAATTTCGAGGTAGTAAAGGAGTTTGTCTACCTCGGGGCAAATGTAAACTCCACGAATGACATCGTAGTGGAGATCCGACGTAGAATCGCCCTTGGCAACCGATGCTACTTCGGTCTGTCAAAACAACTGGGCTCGAAACTCCTGACTCGAAGGACCAAAGTCATGCTCTACAAAACCCTTAGTCTGCCAGTCCTACTTCATGGAGCCGAAAGCTGGACATTAAGTAAGGCTGCAGAGCTGATTCTTGGTGCCTTCGAAAGAAAAATTCTACGTCGGATATATGGTCCCGTCTGCGAGGAAGGCGAATGGAGGAGAAGACACAACCGCGAACTCTACGAGCTGTACAAGGATGTGGATGTAGTCCGGAAGGCAAAAATCCGTCGACTACACTGGCTCGGCCACATCGAGCGAATGGACAACAACGCTCCAGGAAAGAGGGTCTTCGAATCCGAGCCTCCTGGTTCGAGAAGGAGAGGAAGACCGAACCTCCGGTACAAAGACCAAGTCATCGCGGATGCAAGACAGCTTGGCCTTGATGACTGGAAGCAGCGTGCCCAGGACCGTCACCGATGGAAGGCAGCAATTGTTCAGGCTCAGACCCTTCATGGTTCGTCTGCCTGATAAGTAAGTAAGTAAGTATGCCTTCTTAAGCCATGTAAGAGACCAAGTCATTCGTAGAAATTGAAGAAGTGCCGTCGTCATTGGAAGGACGGGATAGCTAAGATAAACAACTCAGAAGCTCCGGCGGCCAGGGCCCATCTCCATCCTATCGACCTTCACATTCATAATGTACTCACGGCCAGTCGATCCCCATTCATTGGCCAAGTCAAGCAAAACGTCCAAAACTATTAAAGGATTGTTTGAAAGGAAAATGTGTGCAGGTAGTTTTTGCATTTTCATCTAATGGCGCTACAATCCGCGGTGAACCTTTGTCTTAGCGAACAAGCGTCTTCAGGTGGCACGATCAATATTCCATTCAGCAATTCACAGATGGATTCAAGAAGGCGGGTGTAATCAGCAGCCAGCCGCCCCTTCGTTGTTGGTACTATTAAACAAAGGTCGATGCTGCCTATGATCCATGTTGTGTGTCCTTTCTGAATGACAACATTTAGATCTTTTAGGCGATGTCAAGGAGACTGATCCGCCGATAGTTGGCGCATTCAAAGGGGTCTCCTTTCTTGTGGATCGGGCAAACGATGCTAAGATTCCACTCGTCGGGCATGCTTTCCTCCGACCATATAATACAGAGAAGTTGGTGCATGCACGCTACCAGCTCATCTCCAGCTGCCTTGAAGAGTTCTGCAGACAGTCCGCCTGCACCAGCAGCTTTGTTCGACTTTAGTCTCGATATCGCTATCTTGACTTCGCCTATGTCGGGGGCACGAAATGCTCTTCCATCGTCGCCCACTGCGTGGAATGGAACCTCAACTGGGGCAGGTCTTAGCTAATCGTCATATCTTCCGCTTGGAAGACGAAAAGACTCCTTAAACTAAGTAGTTCAGATAATATGCCATTGCTGTCTCCATCTGCCTTCTTGAATCCGTCTTTCTGGCATCTGATTTTCGAATTTTCTCTCTGGGATGTAGGTGAAGTGAGGTTTAGTCAAGATTTGCGGTGCTAAGATTATGCCATTGAGAGCAGCCTTTAGGCGAATCACGCAGTTGGATGCTAGATTCAGTACAGTTTCAAGTGCATCCGTGGGAGTAGTCTCGCGGCCCCACTAATGTACACGCACTTTCCTTAAGACGTTTAAATATGAGCTGGTGTTGATTATGGGTTACGCCGCATAGGAGAATTGATCTAATCACTGCTCTGAAGATCAAGTGCGCCTGATGTGGTTGTAGACCCCCCGTGATGGCTTTTCTCGGTCTTACCGCTGTATTCAGTTTCCAGTGTAGTCCAATATATAGCCAAGGTATTTCGACTTATTGGACAAGTGTCGTCTGGTGCTATGTAGGAGGGCGGGTCGATTTGAGATATATTTCCTAAAAAGGACGATTTAAGTTCTCTGTGCATTTATGCTTTGACCATTTTCAATCGCCCAGTTGTTGAGTGGCGTGAGACCATGTTGCATTAAGTCTTGGGGTTGTTTTTATCCGAGCAGACAATGGCAACATCATCCGAATCATTCTGCAACATGCCTCTTCTAGTATTAGTAGTAAATTGTTCACTGCTATGTTTCAAAGAAGGGGGAAAGTCTTCCTCGGCATGCCTATGTTGCTGTCTTACCAAATGGTAAAGTAATCAGGGTCGCTTTGAAACTATCTTGTTTATAGCTTTTACGATACAAGCAACATCAGTTCAGGTCAAAGCACCAAGGTGACAGCCTTGAACAACATCAATCAACTGCCGAGCAGTTGGGTATCTGAAGAATACTCTGTAGTCACTGCCACAGTCAAACTTGGTTGAGTCAATATAGGAGAGAAACTAACAGGGTTCTGTTTGAAGTAGAAAACTGGGTGGCTGATTTTGTCAAAAGCTCTGCTGATTGTCTGTATTTTTGAGGAGGATGACAGACCATTGGTAATCATTTCTGACACCTTTATTAGGTCCATAACTTAATTCGGTCCACAAGAAAGGAGACCCCTTTGACTGCGCCAACTATAGAGGGATCAGCCTCCTTAACATCGCTTACAAGATACTCTCTGCCGTTCTGTGTGCACGCCTGAAACCCTTTGTCAGCAACCTGATAGGTCCTTATCAGTGCGGTTTCAGGCCAGGAAAGTCCACAATAGACCCAATATTAACACTCCGGTAGATTCTGGAAAAGACTCAAGAGATGCAGATCGACACCCACAACCTATTTGTCGACTTTAAGGCCGCATATGACAGCGTGCATAGAGACGAACTATACAGCGCCATGTCTAGTTTTGACATTCCTGCCAAACTCGTCAGGCTGTGCAGGATGACGATGGAGAACTCTCGCTGCTCCATCAAGGTCGGTAACGAACTCACCGAGACCTTCAATGTCAAAAAAGGTTTTAAGCAAGGCGACACCCTGTCATGTGACTTCTTTAACATCATACTTGAGAAGATCGTGCGAAACTACTCAAACGTAAACACCCGAGGCACGATCTTCCAAAAGTCCGTTCAACTGCTTTCTTACGCGGACGAGATCGACGTGATTGGACGAACACAGCAAGCCGTCAATGAGGCGTTTGCTGGCATTGAAGCGGAAGCGGCTAAAATGGGTCTAGCGTTATAATATAATAATATGGATGGCGCTATAGCCCGTAGAGGGCCAGAGCCCAGCTTCTCAGCAACCACTCGTGTTGCGCGTGCTATTGTTCTCTCACGAGTGGAAGGGACCTACAGTTTTATGCCGTCTCCGAACGGCCAAACTTGAGAAGCGTTTTCTAGACAGGAAATACTCTTTGAGCATTGTCAGTGACTCGAAAGAGGTATGGTGGTGAAAATTATTTTTGTCGCTCAGAGCTGGAATCCAACCTACGACGTCGAGGTTGGGGTCGACGGACATACCCACAACTCCACGGGCCACCAGCGTTAAGCCAGGGCAAAACAAAGTACAAGCTGTCATCACGAAAGGAAGGACAACATCCACGTCTCGGACAGAGCGTCATATTGGGCAGCAGAAACTTTAAAGTAGATTTCGTCGCCCTAGGCTCCGGAGTAAATAGGGACAACAACACCAGTACCGAGATCAAGCGCAGAATTACTCTTGCCAATCGCTGTTTCTTTGGGCTCAAGAGGCAATTGAGTAACAGATCCATCTCTCGAAACACCAAATTGAGCTTGTATAAAACCCTGATCATCCCAGTCCTGCTCTATGGCGCAGAGACATGGACGCTACTGAAAGCGGATGAAGAAGCTCTTGGTTGTTTTGAGAGAAAAGTTCTGCGTACGATCTTTGGTCCTGTTTGCGTTTATGGCGTTTGGAGGAGAAGGTTCAACCACGAATTGTACGGGCTGTACAGCGACATGCACCTAGTTAACCGTCTTCGGATCCAACGCTTAAGATGGCTACGTTATGTAGAGCGGATGGACACCACAGCTCCGGCCCGAAGAGTCTTCGACACCGAGCCATTGGGACACCGCAACAGAGGACGTCCTCGCACTAGATGGCGCACACAAGTGGAAAAGGACCTCAACCAACATGGTGTGCGCAACTGGAGGCAGCTGCCGAAAGATCGTGCTGGCTGGAGAGGCATGTTGGTTGAGGCTCAGGTCCACCCCGGACTGTAGCGCCAATCAAAGAAGAAGAACTTATTTCGTGCGGCTTGCTAATAGATGGCGTAACTTGTATTATTCCATTGGAACATGCGTTGGAAAGCTACTGTCATTGTAAAAAGTTGTCATTAAAAATGTCATGGATTCAGATGGGCAATACTTTGAACGACACTATTGTACATGTTTTGCACAAAATAAACGTTCATAACCCAGACCCATTTACTTAAGGGTATTATCTAACTCCCTCCACAAAGAGTAAGCTATGGAGCAAAACTATTTGGGAAGAGCACCTTAATGATGCACGCACCTCCTCTCTGCGGAATCTTAAAAATATTTCAACACCAGCCATCACCTCCAGATGCACAAATCACATTTTCCCCCGATGGAGGTGCGCTGACGTCTCTCAGAATGATTTCACAATCGAAGTCGGAACACATCTCACACTTCGAATTTGCCCATCAAGACTCACCAATCAATGGACCACCACCTTCTGGGTAGCGCCACACATCGTTGCCTAATGGGGAGTCCTAATTTCTTGTATCCTTCCACGCAACCCATTTGATTATGTGTGTGCTCATCGCAAATTCCATTACAGATTTAATCATTTGCATAGTTTCGGATTAAGCATCCGTTCGCTTGACTCGGCCCTCGTGCGGCTCCAAAACGCACATAATTGTAAAATCGTTCCGGCTCTGACCCCTCCCACGGCCCGATACAATTGTGTTCGACAATAATCTCATCGCCATCGTCTCGACCGCCCGCTGTGGCCGACGCACAACAATCGCTCCCTGATCTCCGCTATCACTGGCTGCTGGAATGTCGTTCACATGCCACGCTCGTTAGAGCGCTGCTCCGGGGGCTGTGGAGGCGATGCCACCGCCATGAGTGTAGTAAGCTTGTACGTGCGTTTCGGCGTTGCTTTGTTTTATGTATGCGTGTAATGTGACATAAACGTGTCTATAATGCAAATTACATGACATAACGACGACAGCCGGGGCAACGGGACAACGGGACAACGGGGCCACGAGGATGGCATTTCTCCGCACTGCAACCTCGGGGAATTCCGTGGAGGACCCAGTTCTGCATGCGCACGGACTCATCACTTAATCATTGCCCAGCATGTGTGCGTTCGTGCGTGTGTGGGAGTGTGTCTGTTTGTTTTCGTATTGATTGGGGGAACATCCTGTCGACCAGTGTTCAGCAGTCAGGAAGAGGCAAATATTTAAACACCACCGCATTCGGTCTCTCTCGCTGGAGTTGTGCGAAATTGTGTCACAGAGGGTAAATGCCCTTCGATTGTGCTTCGGCATCGCATACTGAGAGGTGACGTCAATTTTGAGAAGAAAGAGACAAAACAAAAAAAAAAGGAGGCGCGCATTTAATAGGTTATTGGGGTGCGCTAAGGGTGGCCAGCGAGGGGGGTTGTAGTCAACTGGTATTCTGAAGGGCTATGGGATGATCATTTAATGCTCTGTCGTGCAAAAAGGGGTTACTTTGCTCCTTGTCAGTGAAAGCTTACGCACAGTTTTCGATAAGCTTGCTGCATGTTCACTTAAGAGGCCTGGTATGATACTTCTGGGTTACAGTCGAATAGGCTTGTCCATGTCGCCGTACTTGCGATGGTGGAGGTCTTCAATCTCGTGGTGGTTCATCCCGTTCTTCAGATTGCTTGGAACTCGTTTACTCGTCGGCAATTTTTAACAGGTAGCGTCGGCATTTCTCCGCACTGAAACCTCGGGGAATTCCGTGGAGGACCAAGTTCTGCATGCGCACGGACTCATCACTTAATCATTGGAGTGTGCTTTTGCTGAGCCTAAGAAGCTAAGCTGGCCATGCTAGGTGCATTGGAGAGAGGTACTGATGTAGGTATTCGAAGAAAAACGATTACTTTATGAAGCCAATGGAAGTTCCAGCTTTGTGGGATCACAAATTTAGCTCCGAGTTAGAGCGATCGGTGCTAGGCATTTTAAAGCTGCCTTCGTAATGATGCAGATATCGAGGTTGAATATCACGTTCCACCTCAACCTTCCTCTTCTTCTTCTTATGGCGCTACAGTCCGGGGTGGACCTGGGCCTCGGTCAACAATCCTCTCCAGCTGGCACGATCCCTAGCCAGGTGCCTCCAATTTCGCACTCCAAGTTGGTTGAGTTCCTTATCCACCTGTGTGCGCCATCGGCTTCGTGGTCGTCCACTATTGCACTGTCCCACTGCTTCGGAGTCGAAGACTCTTCGGGCTGGAGCAGTGTTGTCCATGCGCTCAACATGGCCTACCCATCTTAGGCGTTGAATCCGTAGAATCCTGACTAGACTCATGTCGCTGTACAGCCCGTACAGTTCGTGGTTGAATCTCCTTCTCCAAGAACCTTCAACGCAAACAGAACCAAAGTTTGAATGCAGAACTTTTCTCTCGAAAAGACCAAGTGCGTCTTCATCCGCTCTTGAGATAGTCCAGGCTTCCGTGCCGTAGTGCATGACAGGGATGATGAAGGTTAGGATAAAATGTGAGCTTGGTTCTTCGAGTGATGGCTCTACTACTCAATTGCCTCTTGAGACCGAAGAAGCAGCGGTTGGCAAGAGTTATTCTGCGCATAATCTCGGTACTGATGTTGTTCGTACTATTAACTTGGGAGCCAGGGTAGATGAAGTCCTTTACCCCCTCGTAGTCGTGACTGTTTGACCGAGTCGTCGATGTTGTGTGTCCTTTCTTGAAGACAGCATATACTTTGTTTTGCCCTCATTCACCGCTAAACCCATCTTAGCCGCCCCCGTTTCAATACCAACAAACGCCTCATCAACAGCTCGCTGTATGTGATCGATGACGTCAAAGGCGTCCGCGTTTGCTAGCACTTGCCCGGAATGTTGGAAGATTGTGCCGCTTGAATCGGCGATTGGGTTTTGGACGACTATCTCAAATATGATGTTGGAAAATTAATATAACAGCGCGTCGCCTTGCCTAAAACCTTTTCTGACGTCAAAGGCCTCCTTGAGTTCGTTACCAGTGTTACCAAGGGGACTCGATAGAGTCAAAAGGACTCATTTTCTTTAGTCTGACTCGTAGACTCATAGTTTTTATATCTGACTCATTTTTTTCGCTTAATATACGAAAAAATAATACGCTTTATTATTACCCAAACGCTTTCGTTTAAGATGCCTGAATACTAGTACTGCACCAGGCCAGACTTCGAGCCAGGAGAGGAATGTATGTGGAGGGTGACAACATTAGATCGTACACCTCTTTAGGTAAAACTGCGTCGGTTTTCAAAGCAGAAACCTATGCAATCTAAATGGCATGAAATTGTGTGAATTGTGAAGGACAAGTGGACATATCGACACACCTGTGTTTGTAATGACAGCCAGGCTGTTCTTAAGGCCTTACACAACTCTTTAACCACTTCCGCGATAGTTCAGGAATGCAAATAGTCTCTGAATTGGCAGTTGGCAGTTGGCAGTAAAAAATTCACTGAAACTCATCTGGATCGCAGAACACCAGGGAATCGCTTATGAACTTGCTGGACAAGGATCAGAGGTAACTCTCTCAGGACCTGAACCTGGCCCAGACTACCTACGGCTTCCATTGATGGTGGTAACACTGTTCGTTACCTACCTTTAGGGAGCAGCGAGAGTTCTCCATCATCATCCACCATAGCCTGACGAGTTTGGCAGAAATGTTAGAACTAGACCTGTTGCATAGCTCGCCTCTATAAATGCTATCATACGGGTCCTCGAGAACACCTACATTGTGCATCGCGTGTGTGTTAGCTTGGCGTGACACAACCGGATAAATTTTACCGGGTACCCTAATTCGGTCATCGCTTCGAATAGCTCCTTGCGATGAATGCTGTTGTATGCGGCTTTGAAATCGATAAGAAGGTGGTGAGTATCGATTAGTAACTCGCTGGTCTTCTCCAGGACTTGCTTAAGTGGAAAGATTTGGTCTATAGTCGATTTGCGGGCCGTAAGAGAATCTTTAAGGCGACGTTGAGCAAGGATATACCTCTGTAGCTGCTGAAAGAGGGTAGGATCGCCTTTTTTGTGGATGGGGCATATGGAGCTGATATTCCGGTCGTCGGACATGCCTTCGTCCTACCAAATTCGGCAAATGATCTGGTGCATGCTCCCTACTAGAACATTGCCAACAGCTTTGAAGAGCTTTGACGGTAAGCTAGCTAAGCCTGCGGCTTTTGTTGTTCTTCAGCCTTTTAGTGGCTGTGCCGACTTCTTCAAGTCTAGGTGGGAGAACTACTTCGTCGACTGGAGTTGGGATTTCCTGGTTCTCCATTACTCTCACATGGTGGCGCGTGGCGTTGTGGGTATTTGCGTCGACCCCAACCTCGAAGTATGCAGACTCTCATCTGCACAAAATGCCTACAACAAGGGCAAATCTGTAGAAACAGCCCTCCACTCTCTGATACGCACCATCGAAAAATCTCTCGAGTTCAGAGAATACACACTTGTGACTTTCCTCGACATCGAGGGTGCCTTTAACAATATCAACCCGGAAGCAATTTCACTTACGCTTAGCAACCTCGTGATCGGAAAGCCCTTAGTGGCCTTCATTCATCAGCTACTCACCAGCAGAGTAATACACTCTCAGATGGGAGACGCTAAGATCCATAGAGGAGTTAATAACGGCACCCCACAAGGAGGTGTTCTCTCGCCCCTTCTTTGGAACGTAGCGGTAAATGAACTGCTACTAATACTGGAAGAGGTAGGGTGCAATGTTATTGCATATGCGGATGATATTGCCATAGCGGCGTCCGGCAAATTCGTCTCTACTCTAAGAGACATAATGCAGAATGCCTTTGACAAGCTAGAGGCATGGACACAAACATGCGGACTTGGCGTCAACCCACAAAAAACGGATATGGTACTCTTCATCAGAAGATACAAAATCCCCCACTTCGACCCCCCACTGCTGTGCGGCACTACACTACAGCTAACCACCAGTGCGAAATTTGTGGGTCTCACTCTCGAGAGCAAGCTTAATTGGAAGCTCAAAAAGCTTCTTCTGCCCTTTTGAGCTGCAAAAAGGCCATTCGATGCAAATGGGGCCTACACCCATGCATCGCGCACTGGATTTACATCTCTATGCAGTCTCAGTTTGGTGGACAGCACTAAACAAGGCTATCAACTGCAATGCACTCAACCGAGTACAAAGACTGGCCTGCCTGTGTATCAGCGGGGCACTGAGAAGTACTCCGTCAGACGCACTGAATATTCTCCTCCATCTCCCACCTCTGGAAATATTCGGGAAACAGGCAGCAGCAAGCACAGCACTGAGACTCAGAACACTTCGATTGTGGTCCGAACTCAACACTGGCCACTCAACCATTCTCATCCACGCCATCTTCGAGAAGAAATTCTCAATCAGTATTCCCTCCAGATCGGACTGGATGACTGACATGCAAACACTGAAAGATCCTCTGCGCATCTTCACAGATGGATCAAAGTCAAAAGAAGGGGTGGGTGCAGGTGTCTATTCTCAAGACCTCAACATTGCTGTCTCCGTGAAGCTCCCTGATCACTGTAGCGTTTTTCAGGCAGAAACCATAGCGATTAAAGAGGCGCTGTCTTGGCTTGAAAACAATGTGATATCAAAAAGGGATATCACCATTTGTTCCGATAGTCAGGCCGCCATAAAATCTCTGGACAGTGTCAGGTTCTACTCAAAAACATACCTCACTTGCAGACTGTCTCTTTACGAGATGGCTGAGCATTTAAACATTCACCTCATGTGGGTGCCGGGACACTGTGACATACCAGGAAACTTCAAAGCCGATTGACTCGCCAGGTGTGGTACAACCTCATATATATCGATAGTAGGGGTACCACCTTCCACGTCGATCGCTACAGCCTTCCATCTGCTTATGATCTACACAACTAAAGCCACTAATGACAAATGGCTAGAAGGCACCACCTGCCTTAAAAACAAATCTGGCCATCACTTAACCTAAAACGGTCACTCAGTCTACTTGGACTCAGTAAGCCCACATTAAGGACCCTCATAGGAGTCATAACCGGGCACAGTGTAATTGGCACTCATGCTCACAATGATTTTTGCAGAAGCTGCATGGAGGAAGAAAATACTCATCACCCTCTCTGCTCCTGTAGTGCTCTTGCCAGTCGTAGGTTCCTGCACCTAGGAGCCTACTACTTCAGCGGCCGTAACGAGGTAAATAGTGCCAGCATTGGCTAACTAAATCGTTTCATTAGCAGCACCAACTGGTTCCAGCCTTAGGAGAAGTCAATCCGCGTGGTATCACAATGGGCCTACTCTGGCCAAAGTGTGACTGCTCTTTAGCAGTCAGCCGCTACAACCCAACCTAACCTACACGAGAGCAAAACGTTGGTTGAACCTCGGATCTGCACCGCAGCCTTCTAGTTTCGCTATAATTTTTTCTCTTTTGTGGTATTTTCTCTCTGACATCCGCTGTTCAGTAATGAGATCCCTTCTTTGTATTGAATTTATTTGCAAATGCCCGATACACGGGCAGTACGCAAAGTGCTCCCAGATTTTCTTCAATCGCAGTTCTGATTTGACTGTAAAACCGGACAAGTTCAACCAAAAACTTAAACTCTGTTCTAGGTTCTGCTGAACCAAAGCTTAAGGATAGATAGATCATTTATGGTGGTGGCCCGTAGCGTTGTGGGTATGTGCGTCGACCCCAACCTCGACGTCTTAGGTTCGATCCCTGATCTGTGCGACAAAAATAATTTTCAGGGCAGCACCTCTTTCGAGTTACTGACAATCCTCAAAGAGTATTTCCTGTATAAAAAAGGTTCTCAAACTTGGCCGTTCGGAGTCGGCATAAAACTGTAGGTCCCTTCCACTCGTGAGAGAACAATAGCACGCACAGCTGAGAGGCTAGGCCCTGGCCCTCTATGGGCTGTAGCGCCACCCATATTATTATTATTATTATATATCTCTTATTTCGCATAATATTGAAGACATGAGTATTGTTACCGCACAATTTACAGATTGGAGATATGATATTGTGACATGGACACAAATAACTCTTAAGCGCCATCTGAAGGAAATTTTCGAACACCATTCGGAGTAGTAGCTATAATCAGTCGCTATAATAATGCTACACACAAACCACCACCACCACCACCAAAGTCTATGGAGTAAATGGGGTTCCTGTACATAGTGCCGCAGGGGTGGTTGTTGTGTTGCAAGCGAACGAGAAAGCGCCGCGCCGGCGCCATTGAACAGTTACACATAAACTATCCCCAATCTAATTCCACAGGCAGATGGCTACAGACTTTTCTAGTAAGAATGCTGACTGATATAAATATCGGAACGGCGACCGAAGCAGTGACAGTTTTAGTTTTGGATTTGGTAAACAAGTGATCAAAGTGTAAAAAGTGTGAGCCTGAAAGGCAATCAAGAAAAGTGTACTAAAGTAAATGGCGCAAAATGATAGTCAACTACACTTTAAATGTTTAACTCCGAACTAGTTATAAGCTACTTTGAAACTAAAAGCGTGCTTTAACTTTTCTTCAAAAACAAACGCTTTTTAAACTGCTGCCAACTAGTCTGTACTTTACAACGTACTTTTAAGTAATTTCAACCAAACACTCCTTAAAATGACAGGACGAGTAAGCAAATTCATCCGAGCTATCAACAATCGTAATTTCACCGCTGTCATTGGGTCTTAAATTCAATCGCACGAAATGGACACAACGTATAAATTAACGTTTACATAATTTAAAATTAGAGATGATGATGAAACCAAATGATTTAATTACAGACTTAACAAGAAAAGGCGTATAATTGGGTCGGATGTAATTATCAAAAAGAAGTCATGTGAAAGAATTCACTTTTCAGGGAGCTGCACTTCACTGATTGCATGTGCGTCAAACAGAAGCTGTGGATTTAAAAGGAATATATTGAACGTGCCAGAAAAACGCATCCACTGAAGATTGCACAGCGAAAAGGAGTCTTTCAAATGAGACTGAGAAACACTGAAGGCTCTGAAATCGAAGAAAGTTCAAAGTTCGTGCAACTGCATCGAAGAGTCTATTTATCAAATATGTCCCACGTTTTCGTATTAACAATACTTCAAAAATATAAAATCTTTATCTTCTGAATATTCATTGACATGTACCATTTCTTTTTTTTTTAAATAAAATTATTAAAGGAAAAGTAAAAACATTTTATTCAAAGAATTGTTTTCTACACATTTTGACCACCTTTCTGGCAATGTGTGAATACCACGCCAATAAAATTGTTCGTCCTTTAAAGCAAACAAATCTTCTTCTTTTTCTTCTTCTTGGGGCGCTACAGTCCGGGGTGAACCTGGGCCTCGCTCAACAATCCTCTCCAGCTGGCACGTTCTTTAGCCAGCTGCCTCCAATTTCGCATTCCAAGTTGGTTGAGGTCCTTCTCCACTTGAGTGCGCCATCGGGTTCGTGGTCGTCCTCTATTGCATTGTGGCACTGGATGGGAGTCCAAGACTCTTCGGACTGGAGCAGTGTTGTCCATGCGCTCTACATGGCCCATTCATCTTAGGCGTTGAATCCGTAGACTCCTGACTAGACTCATGTCGCTGTACAGCCCGTACAGTTCGTGGTTGAATCTCCCTCTCCAAGAACCTTCAACGCAAACAGAACCAAAGTTTGAACGTAGAACTTTTCTCTCGAAAAGGCCAAGTGCGTCTTCATCCGCTCTTGAGATAGTCCAAGCTTCCGCGCCATACAGCAGGACAGGGATGATCAAGGTCTTATATAACGTGAGCTTGGTCTTTCGAGAGGGGGCTCGACTACTCAATTGCCTCTTGAGCCCAAAGAAACAGCGGTTGGCAAGAGTTATTCTGCGCTTAGTCTCGGTACTGATGTTGTTCGTACTATTAACTTGGGAGCCAAGGTAGATGAAGTCCTTTACCACCTCGTAGTTGTAGCTGCCTATGGTGACTGTTTGACCGAGTCGTCGATGTTGTGTGTCCTTTCTTGAAGACAGCATATACTTTGTTTTGCCCTCATTCACCGCTAAACCCATTTTTGCCGCCTCCGTCTCAATACAACCAAACGCTTCATTGACGGCTCGCTGAGTTCGGCCAACCACGTCAATATCGTCCGCGTATGCTAGCAGTTGAACGGACTTCTGGAAGATCGTGCCTCTAGTGTTGGCGTGTGAGTTTCGCACGATCTTCTCCAACACGATGTTGAAGAAGTCACAAAAAAACCAATCAGACACCCAATTTTCGACTTCTTCGTAGGAATCGAAGTGCTGCTCAGCCAATGCGTGTCCCATCGGAAGGAGCCAAGTCTGGCGAATACGGCGGGTGGGGTAGCTGATCCCAGCCAAGTGTTTTGATTGTATCCTGAACCGGTTTTGCTTCGAGTGCAGGTGCATTGTCATGCAGCACAATTACCTTGCCGTGTCTTGTGGCCAATTCTGGTCGTTTCTCGATCAATGCATGGTTCAAATTGATCATTTGCTGTCGGTAGCGGTCAGTATTAACGGCTTCACCTGGTTTTAGGAGTTCGTGGTACACCACACCTTTCTGGTCTCTCCAAGCACACAGCATTGTCTTCTTGCCGAATCGATCTGGCTTTGCAGTCGATGTTGATGGTTGTCCCGAATTAATCCATGATTTGGATTCTTAAAACAAATCCATTTTTCATCGCCAGTAACAATCCGATGCAAAACCGATTTTCTTACGTGTCTTTGAAGCAAAATTTCACAAGTGTTTTTTCGGTTTTCCATCTGTCTTTCATTCAATTCATGTGGAACCCGATTTCCACACTTTTGGATCCATTCCCATAGCTTTTAAACGGTCAGAAATTGTTTGTTGTGCAACATTTAACGTTGCTGCCATTTGCTTTTGACTCAAAGTGTCTCCATGCAATAACGTTTGCAATTCGGCGTCTTCAAACTTGCTTGTTGGTCTTTCACGTTCTTCATTTCTCACATCAAAATCATTATTTCTGCTTCTGATAGCATGATCACCATACGCCTCGACAAGCATTCGATGCAACTCTGCAGCAGCAGCACTTCAAACGAAAACAAAAAATTAATGCTTTCCGCACATCATCACTTTCCAGTACAAAATTCGACATTTTTAACACGATGATTTGATGTATACTAAATAATTTCCACAGATGTCATAGCAAACAAACAAATAAAAAAACACACACAACAATTGTTCCCTATCGAGACATTTGTATCTTGGCGCTCACTTCATACTGGTACACCTGGTACACCAAATGGCGGAGGAAATATTGTTCTAAAGTTCTAAAGTTATTGCTTCCATCTTTTTCATCTGTGTTGATCCCCGAGTCCGATTGGGGTTGGGCGGAAGAACGCTAGCAGATCAATGGAAAATGACCGTGGATAAAAGATGGTTAGTTTGGGCACCACGCAGTTGACCATCCGCTTAACACGCTTTCTATCTCCAGAACTACGACTAGGAGGAGGAATCCAATTTCCGATCAGTCTCGTTGCTACTATTTAACTCTCCTAGATTTTCGCACTCATCTCCCGACACCCCAGACAACCCATTCCATCCCGATCGGATGATCCATCTCTCAAACAAAAGGCAAGACGATAAGCCTGTTGGACCGATGAGTCCACCTTGGAGTTCGCTTTGTCTCCATCGGACTACACACGAGAAGCAGGAGCACCTGACGGCCACTCAAGGCACCATAAAGAGAAAGAGGAGGGAAAAAACGATTCAGAAACCCGCAAACCCATGCACTTGGGCCGACCACACATCATCCTGGGCTACCTAGGTTATACAACGACCCCTGCAATCGACGTCATACGCCCGCCCATACGCCCACCTACCATGACGAATCGATAGTCTATTTCTGGGCGAAAAACTTTCAACAGTGGGTACCCATAATAAGCGCTTCATTCCGTCGGGTACCTTAGCGTGAACCAACAAACGTCTCCACTTGCCGCTGGCTTATGTCGGTCCCCACTTAATTGCACTAACTTTGAAACGAGCGTCCATTGTTGCCGTCGTCGTCTCCCTCGGGTTTGATATTTCTGCAATCAGCAAGTAGCCTCCCTGGCATCTCTAGCTAGGCCTGAACACGGCATCGAATCGACATGGAAAGATGTATCTCCAGAAATGCACACGCATCCCTGCCAGAATTATGTTTCATTTCCACGCTTCGGACTGTCACTTAAACCGAAGGCTAAAGTTCGCTTTTAGCTTACATCCGCCCTTGAGAGACCCCACGGGCCTGGCAGTCAGAAGAGGACGCCTTGGCCTAACGATCACGGATAAGGATCATCCCTCACCTGTTGTCATATTAAACGGGTACACGTAATTGAACCCCACTAAAGTGCGCTCGTTAGCAACACCCCTCGTCGTCGTGCCCACAAAAGTCTGCATCCAACTCCATGACGTGCTCGCAATGTATACCATCAGCAGCAACAATGTTAAATTTCATCCTGTTGTCCGGTCGACTTTTTTAAATTATCATTAATAAATAATTCAATTCATCCACGATAAGGAGTCAAGTGAGGGTAGGGTGCGTGGATTACGCCCCGTCATGAGCAGCACAGGCAAACAGCCACCGCACTCTCATCATCGTCACAGTCCGTTATGGCCGTCATCGAGGAGCGATTTATTGACTGGTTGTTGATGACGACCCCGGTGCACGGTACACGCTTTCAGCCTTCAATCTGACAGAAAATAAACAAGCACTCACCCACACGGCGCACCGACACGGTGTGTATATTTACGTACGAAGGTGGCTGTAAGTGGAAGCTATTACCTGCTTAACGGTCATCCCTTACGTTCATATGATTAATTAATATTCCTACAAAGAGTTATTAGCAATGAAAACACGGCCAGTGCGGCGCCCCCCGTTATTCAGCACACCACGATTCCGCCGCAATGATGATGAAACGAAGAAGGGCTTGCGTCTGCGAACCGCCATTGCAGGGGGTGGCAGCGTTGAAGTGGTGTTTGTTCAGGTTGCACTGCGGCCAGTGCCTTAAAGAGAGAAAACCCAAGCGGATGGTCAGTGCCGGATATGCGCGAAGTTTGATTTGGCGATTGTGTTGCGGCGGACATTAATTAATGTCGTTCACAGTGCGACCTGGATAAACAGGACCTCAGTAGTGGCACGTTTTATTGAAAATTCAATTAATTCGCTCGAGAGAGTAGCCGTACGCGCTTAATCCGCGACTGTTGATGGAAGGTGGTTAAAGTGATGGATCCATAGTCGTGGTGGTGGATCCTCGCCACAGGTTAAACATACGTAACTATGTGGGTAGCCACGTCCCAGAGCAGGAGGTCTAATCAGAATGCTGTATGCCCAGACCGAAGATTTACTTTTGCTTATTTTGTGCAAGTATGGTACATCGAGTGGAGCAAACAAAACTGATTTGTACTTGGCTTCACTGCCTTGACCGCACTTGGGATGTGTTGCTATGAAACGGACTGATAGTTCTGTGTGTTCTTGCGGCTTATGTGTAAGTATTTACATGGAGGCCTTGTTACGGACACACAGGGAATAGTGGATGTGCTTAGGCAGGTCTTTCTACAGCTGCTCAGCGAGCCTGACCACGAGAGAGTTATGATAATAATATGGGTGGCGCTACAGCCCATAGAGGGCAGGGCCTAGCCTCTCAGCTGTGCGTGCTATTGTTCGCACACGAGTGGAAGAGACCTACAGTTTTATGCCGACTCAGAACGGCCAAGTTTGAGAAGCTTTTTCTAGACAGGAAATCTCTTTCAGCATTGTCAGTGACTCGAAAGAGGTGGGGTCGTTAAAATTGTTTTAGTCGCTCAGAGCTGGAATCCAACCTACGATGTCGAGGTTAGGTTAGGTTAGGTTAGGTTAGGTTAGGTTGTAGTGGCTGACTGCTGCAGATCAGTCACACTTAGGCCAGAGTAGGCCCATTGTGATACCACGCGGATTGACTTCTCCTAACGCTGGAACCAGTTGGTGCTGCTGATGAACCGATTTAGTTGGCCAATGCTGGCACTTTTTAGCTCGTTACGATCGCTGAAGTAGTAGGCTCCTAGGTGCAGGAACCTACGACTGGCAAGAGCACTACAAGAGTAGAGAAGGTGATGAGTGTTCTCTTCCTCCTCTTCATCCATGCAGCTTCTGCAAAAATCATTATATGGAGCACCCATCCTGCGAGCATGAGTGCCAATTACACAGTGCCCGGTTATGACTCCTATCCCTTTTTGAAAACACATTGTTTTTAAGCCAAGACAGCGCCTCTTTAATCGCTGTGGCTTCTGCCTGAAAAACGCTACAGTGATCAGGGAGCTTTACGGAGATAGCAATGTTGAGGTCTTGAGAATAGACACCCGCACCCACCCCTTCTTTTGACTTCGATCCATCTGTGAAAATGCGCAGACTGTCTTTCAGCGTTTGCCTGTGGGAAATCCAGTCCGATCTGGAAGAAATGCTGATGGAGAATGCCTCTCGAAGATGGCCTGGGGTAATAGGTGGTCAGTGTCGCTAGGAAGAAATTTGAATTCCTTGAGAATGGTTGAGTGGCCAGTGTTGAGTTCGGACCACAATCGAAGTGTTTTGGGTCTCAAGGCTGTGCTTGCTGCTGCTTGTTTCCCGAATATTTCCAGAGGTGGAAGATGGAGGGGAATATTCAGTGCGTCTGACGGAGTACTTCTCAGTGCCCGCTGATACACAAGCAGGCCAGTCTTTGTAAACGGTTGAGTGCATTGCAGTTGATAGCCTTGTTAAGTGCTGTCCACCAAACTGAGGCTCCATAGAGGTGTAAATCCAGTGAGCGATGCGTGGTTGTAGGCCCCATTTGCATCGATAGGCCTTTTTGCAGCTCAAAAGGGCAGAAGAGGCTTTTTTGAGCTTCCAATTAAGCATGCTCTCGAGAGTGAGACCCAGAAATTTCGCACTGGTGGTTAGCTGTAATGTAGTGCCGCACATCAGTGGGGGATCAAGCTGGGGGATTTTGTATCCTCTGCTGAAGAGTACGATATCCGTTTTTTGTGGGTTGACGCCGAGTCCGCATGTTTGTGTCCATGCTTCTAGCTTGTCGAAGGCATTCTGCATTATGTCTCTTAGAATAGAGACATCCACATAGGCAATCACTTGCACCCTACCTCTTCCAGTAGTAATAGCAGTTCATTGACCGCAACGTTCCAAAGAAGGGATGAGCGAACACCTCATTGTGGGGTGTCCCAGTTAACTCCTCGATGGATCTTAGCGTCTCTCGTTTAACTTAAATGACAAATTAAACTCAGTTCAAGGCTTAAGCGAATCTGTGAAACCGAATAAATGTCTGAAGTGGAGCTCACAGGAACACCGTGAAACTGGGTATAAGTCTAAAACTTTCCATACCACTCGTCATGCAGAGCATGATGAATGATTTCAAAATTCTTGCCAAGACTGAGGCTATCAGTTCTTTTACTCTTAAAAGTCCGATCTGCTTACAGATGCGAAAAGTCCACCACATTTGCGTCTGGTTCACTTCACTGCAAGCGCATGGTCGATAATTCTTTCCGTGTGACTGCCTCAACTCAATATTTTATCAAATGAATTTCCGAAACGATAATTACCGAACAACGTGTGTGCAGAGGAAAAAAAATACGTTAAATTGTTATTTCACAGATTCAATGATCCCTTGATGGGGGGCATCGTTTGCACACTCGTGTGAAGAGAATATACCCTTTTCACACATACATGCATTTCCATGTAAACAGGCTGCTACTCTGGCGGCAGGCTGATGTAAGGCCACCCACCGCACACTATCGTCCGTGACAGATTTAATTTAATTACATTTTCGAATACAATATTGAATTTTCAGAAAATGAAAATTATTGTTTATATATAATGGGAAAGGATGGGTGGGTGGGTGGTGGGAGGTGGGAAAGGGCTGTCGAAAGTGGAACGAAGGGAGATGGTTCGACGACCACTTTAGCGATGAGTTGGCGGCACAATTAAATTGAAAATTATATCTGTACACGGTGGAGGTGGGGGTTGTAACCACAATAGGTACAGACAATGGACGTTATGTGACACGGCGACGCTTAACTGACGTGCAATATCACCTATGTGCCTGTGCACGTGCATGTATCTGGTCACGCATACGACACAGTAATCATTTTAATTCGATAAAGCACACTGAAAAGAAACGTTAAATGTGGAGACGGAATTGATGCTTCATATAAGGGCTCTGTTACGTCTAAACCAGCACGTACGCGGCATCCAGCGCGACAAACTTTAGACCAAGTCACAGTAGGAGTATTGTGTCTAAAAATATTTTTCCTCCAAGAAAAATTAACGAAATTAAAGAAAATAAATTATTCTTTAGTATTAAATATATAAAAGCAAAAATAGTGCAACGCAACATGGCATTTAATACATTTTTGATGCATTTTGGTTACATACACGGCATCGTGTCCGTTTATCTTGCTTTATTATGATGTGATTCATTTGGTCGTATCTAGTAGCAAGATTTTCTACAGCAGAGGAGCAAGATACCATATTGAAAGGGCTATGATTTTCTTCTATAAGACTTAGAACAATACGACGACGGAAACCTAGCTGATCAAGCCTTCCCCCATTAAACTTGTGTTAATAACTGCCATTTCTATGCAATGGGTCATTAAAGGGAAATACCACTTCTTTTTTAGAATCTCACACCTGTAAAGGCTTATGCTCTGATCTGATCGATCTACGCCACACTTTTCCTCATTGTACGTACTTATATCTTTCGGCTTTTCAATGGTAATATATTTCTTATCCGATATACTGAATCGTTTGGCCATTTGTGTGGGTAGAGCTTGGAGGCAATGTGGACCTCACTGTTATCATTCCATTGAATATGTACAAGCTTAATCATAGAAGCCCCTTTTAGATTTTGAATTAATTTTGTTGAAAGGATAATTTCTAATCCTATTCTTTCTTATGGTCCCAATGGCCCCAATATTTCTCGATGTTAATTCGTCCAAAAGTTCGATAGACGTAAGAGTTGTCGAAAGACAGTTAAGATTATATGGTCTATCCTTACATAGAGGTCGCAAAAATTTAAAACTACCTTCGAGCCAAGTGGGTGTCCGTTGTAAAAATCATTCATAGTGGACTACTTTCCTTGATAAGGATCAAACCAAACTATGCAGCCATTAACAGTTGCACCTACCCAAAATTTTTGTATCCCCATCTTATAGGTTTCTTCTGCATAAATTGTTTTGTGCTATGGTGACCAAAGTATGGCACCATGGCTTCGTCGACACTATATGCAGTTTTTAGTGGGACAAGCTTAAGAAACTTATTATTCAGTACATCAAACAAAGGTCTTGGTGGTGGTGGACCGTGGCGTTGTGGATATGTGCGTCGACCCCAACCTCGACAGCGTAGGTTCGATTCTAGCTCTGAGCGACAAAAATAATTTTAACGACCCTACCTCTTTCGAGTCACTGACAATGTTCAAAGAGTGTTTCCTGTCTAGAAAAGGCTTTTCTCAAACTTGCCCGTTTGCAGTCGGCATAAAACTGTAGGTCCCTTCCACTCGTGTGAGAACAATAGCACGCACAACACGAGTAGTTGCCGAGAAGGTAGGCCCTGGCCCTTTATGGATTGTAGCGCCACCCATATTATATATTATATAAATAAAGGTCTTACTTTGGCGAACTTATCACTGCTTTCAAAATTATTGCTATCGCAAACATGTAATGGCGACATGATAAAGTTAAATCGATCGCGGGACAAAGATTCTGCAGCTCCTTTGGAGTAAGTATACAGACCTTTCTCCAAATACATTGATCGCCTGGAAAATCCATTGTAACCGCTAAACAAACGAATTCCAACTTCATTTCCGCAAGAGTTACATTTCCAACCAATTTCTTCTACTTCGGTGTCAAAAAATTGCGAAAATTCGTCAATTGGAAATAGTTGATTTTTTTCAACATCATGAATTCTTACTCCACTCTTCAAGTCAATTTGTGTATTCCATTCTGGGATTCTTGGAATGGAAGTCTTGAGAATAGCTAGGGGAATTTCATTTTCAGATTCCCATTCACTCTCACTGTCATCATCTCTCACCTGTACAAATAGCGCCGGGGCTTAGAGGTGTTGCCTTGGTAAATTATTAGCGGTCGCATTATCGTCATCACCGGAATCTTAATGTATTATGCAGTCATTTGCATTACTGGGCGGCAAAATGAAAAAATGTTCGTTTTCTAACTCATTGTCGTCTTCTAAAACATCCTGAATTTCGTGAACTTTTATAAATCTTAAAATGTAAAAAACGAAAAAGAAATGGCAGTACTCCTACTGATTCATTGTGTCACAGTAATTTTGTAAGCGCAATAGCATAAGAAATATTAACTGCATTGAAAAAAATACTTTTTGAATTTAATGTTGCATTGTTCATAAATATAATTACGATCTTCAATTTGCACGAAAAATACTGAATTCTGAAAGATGGACAAACTGCGACAGAAATTTGAAAAAAAAACAAATCCTACCATGGTGGTTTGCGAATCAATTTATTTTGATGTTACATAAGGTATCGGTAGCAGGATGTGGGTTAAGTCCAAGTCCAGGAGAAGACCAGCGAGTTTTAAATCGATACTCACCATCTCTTTATCGATTTCAAAGTCGCATACGACAGCATTCACCGCAAGGAAGCATTCGAAGCGATTGCCGGATTCGGGATCTCGGCAACCATACATATGTAAAGCTCCGTCCAATTCAGCTCGAGGACATCTGGGCTGTTTGAAACCTTCACCGGATTTCGGCAATGAGATGAGCTGCCGTGTGATAGAGCGGTGAACTGCACGGCGGCTGATATCGACGCACACGGTCTCCTTCCACGGCAATTGAGTAACAGGTCAAGTGAGCTGGTCTTATGGTCCACGAGGGCAAGACAAAATATATGCCATTTAGCAAAAAACGATCCGCCGCACACCACCTAGGCCAAACTATAATAATCGACAATTACAGTTTTGAGGTGGAAAAGGGGTTTGTCTACCTTGTGCCCAATGTGGACTTCGCGAATAACATCGTAGTGGAGATCCGACGTAGAAGCCAGGGTGACAACCGATGTTACATTGATCTGTCGAAACTGGGCTCCAACTTTGCCAATCCTGACGCAGAGCTGATTCTTGACTCCTTCGAAAGAAAAATTCTGCTTCGGAAACATGGTCCCATCTGCAAAGAAGATGAATGGAGGAAGGGACAGAGTCGCGAACTCTACGAGCTGTTCAAGTATGGGGATGTAGTCCGGAAGGCAAAAATCCGTCGATTAGACTGACACGGCCATATTGGGCGCATGGGCAAGAGTGTGTTCGAATTTGAGACTCATGGCTTGAGAAGGAGAGAAAGATGGAAGTCCGGTATAAAGTCAGGTCTTGGTAACCGAAAGCAGCATGCCAAGGACCGTGAGCGATGAAAGGCAGCTATTGCTCAGACTCGGACGCTCTATGGGTCGACAGCCTGATATGTAAGAAAAAAAAAAATGGCGCTGTTGAGTGTGGGTGACAAGTCACTGAATGCTTGTCAGAAAGAGGATGAGAAAAAAAAACCGCTGGTTGAACAACAGATCTAGGTTAGGTTGACGCAGGAAAGTGGCGAAGTTGTCCATTAGCAGATCCTCGCGCTAGACTTCCCTTCTCGCCAAATCATTTGTAGGTTATTCCTATAAAAAGTCCCTAGGCGACTCGTTGTAAGTGCTCGTAAGATGAACAGTAGTCTCCTTGTTCATGCAGGTTAGCCATTCTAAAGGCAAGAGTTATGTGTGATCGTTTCATATTGAGAGTAGCTCATGTCACAATGTCCAACATACTGAGAGAGTATAGGCGCCCCAGAGAATCCAGATGACAGAGGACCTAGATGACTCCGAGGACGCAGATGATAGTGGACGCAGATTACAGAGGACCTTGAGACGTAGAGGACCCGGAGGACCCAGATAACAGAAGACGCAGAGGCTGTAGAAGACTCGGAGGACACAGAGGATGCCAGGGACAGAGCACCCAGAGGACCTAGAGGACCTAAAGGACCTAGACGATCCAGAGAACCTAGAGGCCGCACATGACACAGGAACCGAGAGGACTTAGGTGACTCAGAGGATCCAGACTAGACGGTTCGAACCACCCTTCTTCTCTTAACAGAGGACCCAGAGGACGTGGAAGATATACAGGACGGAGATGACAGAGGAACCGGGAGGACTTAGATGACCCAGAGCACCTTGAGGACTCAGAGGATCCAGAGGAACCAGACGATTCGAACGACCTAGAGTGCTCAGAAGACTTAGGGTAGCAAGAGGACAGAGGACTCAGGGGACGTAGAAGACTCGGAGGAAACAGAGGGAACTGAGGATCTATAGAGCGGCGCACTCAGAGGACCCAGAGAGCCTAGGCGAACTGGAGAACCTAGAAGACGCAGATGACAGAGGAACCGACAGGACCTAGAAAACTCAGAGCACCTTGAGGACTCAGAGGATCCAGAGGAACCAGACGTCAGACTACGGGTACAGAGTGGACAGAGGACCCAGGGCCGTAGAAGACTCAGCGGACACAGAGGATGCAAGGGACAGAGCACCCAGAGGACATAGACGATCCAGAGAACCTAGAGGCCGCACATGACACAGGAACCGAGAGGACTTAGACGACGCAGAGGACTTTGAAGGCTCGGAGGATACAGTGAACAGGGAGCGGCTTCAGGCGAAGCCAAGGAGACCTCCTACAGACAAGTGAGTGGGTCGAACGAGTTGGAGCGGTGAAGCACGAACGTTGTTCGTCTGCGGATCGTGGCAGAGGCGTCCACTACAGCTCGGCGGTCATATGCCTATAAATTCGATTCTACACAACTATGATCGGATGGACTCGTAAGGAACACACGTACATCTCTCGCTCACGACATTCTTTAACAGAGTGGATGTGTGTTCAAATTGAGCAATTTGCAAACGTAAGGCGCACTTTCGCATTCCGATGTCAGCCAGTTGAACGCAATCATTCCCGCTGAATAAACAAATATTTTCTCTCAGTGCACCAATCAACAGAGCACTTTGGCTTTGGCCAGGATAATCTACTCGCCGATAGAACAAGAGACACTGCTAATAGCTATGTGCACAAGTTATGTTGGCTTAATTCGAACCCACTTATTGCCACCGGTGCTGCACTGGCATGTGTGTGAGTCGGATCCATCGAAGTGTGCGATTGCAAGGGTTGCCAATGATATGAGTAAAATATTTAATGCCGCCCATTTGATGATGTGAAAATGCATTGCCCTGGCTGCCATGAATGAACACATACCCATCTGCACGGGTGTGTGTATGTTGATGTGACACTTCTCATGGCAGTAATTTATTTATTTACATACACACACAGGTGAACACATCGAACGGGGCAGGGGCGCGCTGAAGGGATTTGCGACTGTGATCCCGATCCGGCGAGTTGGACTGTGGGGTAATCGAAATAAGTAGACATCCGGTTGGTTTCGCTATGAAACGGCAGAGGGTTGCACGCCTAGTGTTGCACGGGCTGGTTGGAAGTGGTGTGTTGTTAATTAATGCTTTGTTTGTTGATTTCTGTGAAATCGCTGCTCGCTGGGGCTGCGGTGTCGGTGGTATTTAGCAATGAATTAATTTATAGTTTAATGGAATGTGTGCGAGTGCATATTGCACATGAATATACTCGCACACAAGTGCACAGCGATTGGCTGGGTTTTTCTTTCGCATGTCAAGCTCACTGGAGTGCATACGGAATGTTCATGAAGAAGCTAAAGGGATGCACGATGCTACAGGGAAACGATGATAAGAGCAATAACAGGGCACTCGGCTCCGTTTGAAAGTCTAAGGTTGTTCCACATAATGCGAGGAATCACCTCGCACCACCGAATTCTGGCAGTTACAAGAGAAGAATTGTACAAGGCATGTATCTTACAAAACTGGACTACAAGACTGCATTGGACGGAGTCCCAAACAATGCCAGTCATGATGAGACCAGAGCTCTTTGTAAAAACGATGCAAAGGTGTCCTTGGAGAAGGTATATATTCCATTAATTATGGAAACTGCAAACATATGCTGCCAACGCTCAAAGACAATTAACCACCAACCAAGAGCCCTCGGCCAGCCTGGAAAGCAGCACATAAGGCACGCTGATCGCCGTACACAGAAGTATTTCACTCGCCAAACTGGACACAATTGTTCTTGTAAGTTGCTTGGAATTGCAATCAAAACAATTGTCTTGTGGTTTTATGCAAAGTTACTGATCGCTCTCAATTTGGCGGGATGCCAGCAATGATCCTTGTCAATGCTTGGATCAAGTTGACATGCAGCTTCAAAGCGGCGCCCTCTGGAAGACTCTCACGACACCCGTTGTGAGGTGAACATAGCATGCAACGTTGCCCCTGAGGTTGTGCCGAGAGCTAACAACCTGGCCACAGACACATATGCTACGCAAGAGCAAGCAGCCTCGGAACAGCGGACGGACCTTTAACGACGACACCGCGCGAAAGAGGACAACGATATGCGAGTGTGCTCCTCGAATGTAAGAACACTCTACACTGCAGGAACCGCCCAAGAACTGGAAAATATCCTCACGCAGTAAAAGGCGCATATGACTGCGTTCCAGATAATACGCTGGATAGGACAAGGGATAATGAAAAAGAAAGAGTGTGATATATGTTCCAGCTGTCACAAAACTTTGCACATCTGAATGCAGATTGGTCGTGGAAAAAACGACTAAGGTCAAACGTCATCGACTTTAAACCGGGTCTAAAGGGTTCGAAGAGGGAGTTCCTTCACACCTCAGCCACCAGCATTTTCGGCGCTGCCTTGCAACATCCCGAACATCGCGTCTTGAAACCGCCATACTAAAGCGGAGGAGTCCTTCCTCAGCTCGTTGTGCGACGGAACGGTCGTGGTTGAGTCGCCCATCCACAGTTGACCTGGCGATGTGATATAAGATCGGTACCGCATTTTCATTTTGTATCAGACCGTGCTTGTCGTAATGGAGGAATGCTTCTGGGGGGACGAAGCCGTTATAACGTACCCTCTCGTGGTACTGAGGGTTGGGGTAGTGAGCTCTGGGGCTTACTCATCAAGTTATTAACCGAGTTCATAGCTCTCGCAATATGGCCGCGAATCAACTTCACTAGGAAATTGTCCACTCGTATCAGGCTCGCCCTGTTGTATAAAACTCCAGTGGAATAGAATTTTCTGAACTGGGTCTCTGGTGTTCTGTAAAGGCGAAGGCAAGCAATAAGGCAAGCCCTTTCAAACACCCGAATCTTTTCCATCAAGCTTGCACTCACGTTGAACCACACGGGACAGCCATATGTGAGCATTGGAGGTATGAGGGCCATGTAGCAGATTACCTTCACCCTCGCATCGAGTTGGCTATTGTAAAACAGTCCCTTTGTAAGAGCGAAAGCGCCTCGGGCCCTGGCTAGAGCAGCATCTACGTGTTTGTTAAAATATAGATACTGATCTAGCCAGATCCCCTCCTTTGCGCCAGCGGTTGCCCGTGCCGTCCCACAATTGAGAACTTTCGCCAATTCTTTTTCGTGCGCGCCGAAGCTTTATACAACGGCGTTCTGAACAGTATGGTTTCCGACTTCTGAAAGTTGATATTCAACTTCCAGCCATCGCAATCTCTTATGAATGAGTCGAAGTCACCCTGCGTGAGACTGGTGATGTCCTTAATCTTTTTGCCTGATCTGTACACAATCAGGTCGTCGGCATACGCAATTGCGTGTGGCAGAGAACTTATTAGATCGCTCAAGAAAATGTTGAAGAGGATCGTTGTTGGAGACCACTTTTAATTTCAAAAGTACCTGTAGAGGCCACGTTGCCATTCTTGACTACGAACCGCTTACCGGTAAGCAAGCTATATAGTAGGTACCGCAGTGGTTTACTGATGCCTAGCCGATTGAGCTTATAGTAAAGACCTTCTAACCATACGGTGTCGAAGGCCTTCTCCAGGTGAATCAAGCAGGCGCCCGTGCATTGTTTCTTGCTCTTGTTCCAACAAAAACCGATACGCGATCGCCTGGTTATGATCCGCATCCAAGGCAGATTCTACAACATCAGCCTCATATGTGCACACGCCCCTACTGACGAAGCTGAAGACTGTCAAAGAGGATTATGACGACCTCTTGGACGTTGCTTACGGCGCCTGTCCGGAGTGCAATGCCAAAGATTTCAATGCTAAAATCGGCAATAAAAACATCTTGATCGGAAAGCACAGCATCCACGACACGACAGCAGATAACTGCTTGCGACTCACAGACTTTGCGATAGCACGTAATATGCTCATAAGTAGCAAGCAAGGTTCCCTTGCAAAAAAATCACACAGCCGCCTGGCGATCCCCGGACGGTCGAAGCGCCAATCAAATCGACCATGTGCACATTGACGGAAGACGCGCGTCAAATATACTGGATGTGCGAAAATTTTGGGAGGGCAATCGTCTACTCTGACCAAGATTCGAGCCCGAATTTCCAAAGCCAGCCATCAAAGACAAGCTTTGACATTGAACGCCTGAGCACATCGGAGATTGCCAGAGCCTACAAGGAGCAAATAAGCGAGAGACTCTTCAGTATGCTACGTCGAACATCAACGCCAACGAGATGTGGTTGCATTGCCCCTCGGTTATCAAAGATATAGTGTGGGCTACCTTAGGTTACCTACCAACCCCGACACGAAACCCTTGGTATGATGGCGAGTGTGAGCAGAAAAAACGTGCAACCGACGAGGCATACAAAAAAGCGCTGCAACGGAAAACAAGAGCAGCGCAAGGGCAGTACCAGGCTAGAAGACGGGAGGAGAAAAAGCTTCTACGCCTGAAGAAAAGGTCTCTCGCAACTTCCCAGCTCAAGGATATCGAAGAGTCATTTAACAAAAAAGACAAAAGCCTGCCCACAGGCTTTAGGAAAGGCACCTAGGCTCTTCGAAATTGCGAGGGTGTCCTAGTTACGGACCCAAAGAGAATAGTGGATGCGTTTAACCAAGCCGCAGGTTCAGATGGCTTACCATCAGAGCTCTTCAAATCATATGTACTGCTAGGGAGCATGCATCACATCACCTGCCGAATTTCGGAGGATGAAAGCATGCCCGACTGAAATATCAGCTTCATAAGCCCCATCCACAAAAAGGTGATCTTACCTCTTGCAGCAACTACCGAGGTTTATCCCTGCTATCCAGTGTGAACGTCTAAAGCCGTCTTGCACCGCACCAATTCGCACGTACCAGTGCGGCTTCCGGCTCGGCTATAGGCCAAATCTTCACAGTAAGGCAAGTGCTGGAGAAGGACAGCGAGCATGCATTCATCGCAAGGTGGTATTGGAAGCGATGACCGAATTCGGGAGCTCGGCAAAATTCATTCAGTTGTTACCACACTCGCAATGCAGAATGCAGTTCGGCTCTAGGACCCCTGAGGCGTTTGCAACTGGCACCGGATTTCGGCAAGGAGATGAGCGGTCGTGTGATAGGAGTTTGTCTACCTTGTGGCAAATGTGAACTCCACGAATGAAGGAAGGCAAACATCCGTCGACTAGACTGACTCGGCCACATCAAGCGAATGGACAACAACGCTCCAGCAAAGAGGGTCTTCGAATTCGAGCCTCCTGGTTCGAGAAGGAGAGGAAGACCGAACCTCCGGTACACGGAGCCAGTCATCGCGAATGTAAGACACCTTGGCCTTGATGACTGGAAGCAGAGCGCCCATGACCGTCGCCGATGGTAGGCAGCAATCGCTCATGCTCGGATCCTTCATTGGTCGTCGGTCTGACAAGTATTTAAGTAAGTTTATGCTAAAAAGTCGAACAATTAGGTATTGATGCAAATATAAAGCAGATGATTTTCAGGATCAGGCACAAAAGCAAAAGCCTACCCTTAACATTTTTGCAAATAAAACCGTACATTAGAGGCTATTTCATTAATTTATTTTCTCTAAACAGTCTTATAGGAAGGCATGGGCCTGTGCATCCAGGGCAAAGTCGCTGATTGCTCTCAACTTGGCCCCTTGTCCGGGGGTTCAAGCCAGGACCCGGTTCTCCAGGTTCGGGGGTCTTGCGTTTGGCTAACTTCCCCACCGTGTAAAACACACATTAGTTCAGAAACGGCAACAAGCCTCGGATACGGATGACCCTACTGCTGATGACTACGGACAGCGAAACAAGGACAACGATTTTCGGTTCTGCACGTGGAATGTGAGGTCACTTAACAGACCACGAGCGGCCCTTGCAGAGGACCTACGATGGGATGGGTCGGGTAAAAAGAGGATGCAAACCAGCGACATCTATGATGACATGGTGACTGATACAAAGAGCGAAGGCAGCGCTTGTTTGGATGCGGTTTTGCTGTCCGAGGCAGACTTAGACAAGATGTCTTAAGCTTTAGATACGTAAGCGATCGGCTCACAACAATCCGCATCAAGGCAACATTCTGCAACGTCAGTCTAATCTGCGACAACGCCCCAACGGCGGATAGAGACGCCCATAGCAGGGACGACTTCTATGATCTCCTAGAAAGAACATACGATCAACGGCCCAGCTACGACACCACGAGATATTAAATCAAAGCTAGGCAAGGAAGACGTCCTTGCTAGAGTCGTCGGAAAACACAGCCAACATGACAATACGGGCCACAATGGACTCAGGCTGTTGGACTTCGTGACGGGACCAGGCGGTCGGAATGGATAACATTGCGTCAGACACTCCTCCAGTGTCCTCGATGTCCGAACGTCCCGAAGAGCCTACATCGACTCGGATAATTTCCTCGTTGTAGCCAAGGTAGGGATGAGGATATCGGGAGAAGTACGGGGTCGAGACTGGACACTACGGTTTGACGTCGTAATCGAGCGCTAGGAACTTTGTCGACCGAGTTATCCATGTCCTCTCTGAAAGTTCGACCCTGCCTGCATATATGTTGTCAAAAAGCCACCAAAAGAGCTGCCTCTGATGTGCTGGGACACCTCTAAAAACAAAGCCGCGGTGTGAGGTTGAGTGCAGGCGTGCACATGCAGCCAAACAGAACTTCGTCCCCCTGACTTAGTCGAAGTCAAGATAGCTACTGGAGCGAACGGACTGTCCGCCAAACTGTTAAAAGCAGCTGAAGACGATCTGATAGAATGCACCAACTCATCCCCAAGATATGGTCGAAGATAATGATGCCGGAGGCCGATCGTTTGCCAATCCACAAAAATGGGGACTCTCTTAGCTGCGCCAACGATAGAGGCATCAGTCTTTCAAGCATTGCGTGTAAAATCGTATCTGCCGTTTTATTTGAGCGCCTGAAACCATTCGTCACCAACCTGATGAGTCCCTATCACGGCGGTTTCAGGCCAGGGGAAGTGCACCATCGATCCCATTTTCACATGACGGCAGATCCTCTAAAAAACCCAAGAGATGCAGGTCGACACCCGCCACCTATTCTTCGACTTTAAGGCCGTATATGGCAGCGTGCATATAGACGAGCTATACAACGGCAGATCTAGTTTTGACATTCCTGCCAAACTCGTCAGGTTGTGCAGGATGACGATGGAGAACTCAAGCTGCTCCATAAAGGTCGGGCACGAACTCAAGAAAAACTTTAATGTGTGAAATCGATGTAGGGAAGGCGACGCGCTGACATGTGATTTTTCCACCACCACACTTGAGAAGGTCTTGCAAAACTCACTCGCCAGCTCAAGAGACACGATCTTTCAAAAATCCGTCCAATTGCTAGCACACGCAGACGAAATTGACACGATTTGGGAGAACACAACGAGCCGTCAATGAAGGGTTTGTTGGGTTGAGACGGAGCGGCTAAGATGAGTTTAGCGGTCAATGAGGGCAAAACAAAGTATATCATGTCTTCAAGAAAGGACACACAACACCGACGACTCGGTCAAACAGTCACCATAGGCAGCTATAACTTCGAGGAGGTAAAGGCCTTCATCTAAATTGGCCGCCAAGTTAATAGAACGAACAACATCAGTACCCAGATTGCCAACCGCTGTTTCTCAAGAGGCAATTGAGTAGTAGAGGCCTCTCTCGAAGGACCAGCTCACATTACGTAAGACATGATCATCACTGTCATGCACTACGGCGCGGAAGCCTGTACTATCTCCAAGCCAGATGAAGACGCCCTTGGTCTCTTCGAGAGAAAAGTTCTGCCTTCAATCTTGGGTCCTATTTGCATTGAAGGTTTCTGGAGAACAAGATTCAACCACGAACAGTACGGACTGTACGGCGACATTAGTCTAGTCAGGCGTCTACAGATTCAACTCCTAAGATGGGTAGGCCATGTAGAGCGCATGCATAACACTGCTCCAGCACGAAGAGTTTTCGACTCCCGACCAGTGGCACAACGCAATTGAGGACGACCACGAAGCCGATGGCGCACTCAAGTGGAAAAGGATCTCAACCAAATTGGAATGCGAAATTGGAGGCAGCTGGCTAGGGATCGTGCCAGCTGGAGAGGCTTGTTGGCTGAGGCCCAGAATCACCCCGGAATGTAGCGCCACAAGAAGAAGAATCCCCGAGGAGTAGGTGGCGGAAGGTGCACGCGTTTTGACTAAGGACCTTTTGTTTTATTGTTAGCTTTTAATGGGTGGCTTGTGAAAAAAGAGGAGAACGTCCTGTGGTACGATACAAAGCGAAATCGGAATCATTCATATGATAGAAGTGCGATCATGCTGAGTAGCTCAGTTCGAGACAATAGCTGAGGAACATTCAGAACTAAAAGAACAACCGAAAAGCATATCAGAGCAATTTCTCGCATTAACTGCGCGTTAGGTTCTTGCATTTTCCCATATCTTTGGAAGATTGTGATTGGGAGCGCGACTGCGATCGGTCGACAATTGTCCAGACCAGTGAAAACCGCATCAAGCTACGAAAGAAGATAAGGGGTCTGAGTACCACACGGCTACTTTCTTCCATTTCTGCCTTGCAACGTACATCATCGTCGAAGGCGAAGACCAACAAGGACGCAGCTAAAACGGGTCCCATTCGCACTCTTCGCAGTGCATCGTGGTGCATCGGGCTAACGAATCATCGAATCGCTGACTTCCACTGCCAAGTGTTGCTGTGTTTCAAAGTATTCACAAATGAATACTCACACTTTTGCCGAACTGACCACACCACAGAGGACCCTTACCTCGCAACAGTTTAGTTACCGCACACGCGGCGATAATGTCTGAGTCTTCAGAAAACATGAATGAGTCTAACAGATTTCCAGAAGCGAACGCATTTTGCATTCACAGGCAATTCAAAGTACGCTGCCAGCAGAAAAGCAAAAAGGCACACAGAACTGAACATTTGCAAAAAAAACAAAATTTGCAGAAGTACAGTAACCCAACACCGCGTATGCACATAGGTCATGATCCAGGTCGAACGCTGCGTAACGCAGTTTTCGCAACCACTTCCTTCGCACATCGCCACAAGTCAATGCATCCGTAAATAAAGCGCGCGATTGATTTGCATTTTCACAGTGTCATCATGTTCGCGCGCCACCACCCAGGGTTCATGCATGGCACCGGCTTCAGTTACTTTCAGTGAATTCAGCAAATTTTGATTAATCAACACAAAATGTGGGTCGATTTGCACGATATGTGTGCTGCCGCTGCCGCTTCCACTTCCACTTCTGCATCGGAGACAAACTTCAGCTCGGAATCAATTGAAAACTTTGAGCACGACGTGCAGCCGGCTTAGTTCGAATGTACAACGCGCGCGGTTACCACCACGGACAGCGGGTCAAGTGAAGTTGTAACTCTTGTCAAGTGAATTATTCATTAGAAGCTGCCACCGTTGGCTTCTCCCGTCTGACGCGACGATCCCCGAGTGGATCTCAAGTGCCAGTGCAAAATACTACAGTGAATTATTATCATACCCATGTTTGAGAAATAGTGCCCAGTGTCGAATTGCACGATGACAGCGAAGACTCACATCCTACTCGGCGAAGGTAATGTGCATAGTGTGTGGCAGGCAAGAGGATTCCCGGAATTTTCGACACACACGGATGCTTGCATTTATTTATGGAAATTGAAATTTGCTTCTGCTTTGGATTTCGTTTCGATTTCGTGTGGAACTTCTCGGGAAAAAAATGTGTGCAACTCAACGGAAGTGCAGAAAGTTGGGCGTCACCGGAAAGGAAGTTGCATAATTTTGAAATTATTTTCCATCGCTCTCCCATATGTGAATAATTGTCATACAGCTCGGCGGAATATGCATCAAAATTAGGTTATTCCAAGTAGAAGCTTTGTCTCCTCTCGACTTGTAGGCCTGCAGTCCTCCCTTGTGAATGCATCGTCGGTTATGGGGTTCCGCCATTCGTCTAATCGCTCTCCCCATCGTAGCACGTATTTCTTATCGAAGTGGCAATTAGAGGGAACCTGGGAACGCAACTTGTACTCCGCAAGTCTTCTCTTTTCTTATGGCGCTACAGTCCGGGCTGAATATTCATTAGCATGCAAAAGCATTGTGATTGATCGAAATCAGAATCGTCGTCGATACGACCAGACTATCATCAGAGTTACGTTTATCTACTTGTACGCCTTCTTAAGCCATTTAAGAGACCAAGTCATTCGCAGAAATTGATGATGAAGAAGTGTCGTTGTCATTGGAAGGACGGGCGAGCTAAGATAAACAACTCAGAAACTCCGGGGGCCAGGGCCCATCTCCATCCCATCGACCTTCACATTCAAAATGTACTCACGGTCAGTCGATCCCCATTCAGAGGCCAAGTCAAGCAAAACGCCCAAAACTATTACAAGGTTCCTTGAAAGGAAAATGTGTGCAGATAGTTTCTGCTTCTTCTTCTAATGGTGCTACAGTCCGCGATGAACCTTTGATTTTGCCAACAAGCATGCTCATTAACCAGCTGCTTCCAATTTTGCACGCCCAGTTGGTGTCCTTCTCCCCATGTGTGCGCCATCGGCTTCGTGGTCGTCTATTGTGTTGGCCCACAGGCTCATAGTCGAAGACTATTCGGGATGGAGCACTGTTGTCCATGCGCTCTACATGGCCTAGTCATCTTAGGCGTTGAATCCGTAGACGCCTGGCTAAACTCATGTCGCCGTACAGCCCGTACAGTTCGTGGTTAGATCTTCTTCTCAAGAAACCTTCAACGCAAACAGGACCCAAGGTTGAACGCAGAACTTTCCTCTCGAAGAGACCAAGCGCTTCTTCATCCGCTCTTGAGATAGTCCAGGCTACCGTGCCATAGAGAAGAACAGTGATGATCAGGGTCTTATATAATGTTAGCTTGGTTCTTCGAGAGAGCGCTCTACTACTCAATTGCCTCTTGAGCCCGAAGAAGCAGTGGTGGACAAGAGTTATTCTGCTTTTAATCTCGGTACTGTTGTCGTTCGTTCTATTAACTTTGCAGTCAAGATAGATGCAGTCCTTTACCCCCTCGAAGTTGTAGCTGCCTACGGTGTCGGTTTGACCGAGTCGTCGGTGCTGTGTGTCCTTTCTTGATGACAGCATATATGGTACTTTGTTTTGCCCTCATCCACCGCTAAACTCATCTTAGCCGCTCCCGTCTCAATATCAACAAACCCTTCATTGACGGCTCGCTGTGTTCGACCAAATCGTGTCAATTACGTTTGCGTGTGCTAGCAATTGGACGGATTTTTGAAATATCGTGTCTCTTGAGTTAGCGAGTGAGTTCTGCAAGACCTTCTCAAGTGTGGTGGTGGAAAAATCACATGTCAGCGCGTCGCCTTCCCTAAATCGATGTCACACATTAAAGTTTTCTTTGAGTTCGTGCCCGACCTTGATGGAGCAGCGTGAGTTCTCCATCGTCATCCTGCACAACCTGACGAGCTTGGCAGGAATGTCAAAACTAGACATGACATGACGCTGGACGCTGCCATATACGGCCTTAAAGTCGACGAATAGGTGGCGGGTCTCTTTGGTTTTTTAGAGGATCTGCCGTCATGTGAAAACGGGATCGATGGTGGAAGTCCCTGGCCTGAAACCGCCGTGATAGGGACCCATCAGGCGCCGAATGGTTTCAGGCGCTCACATAAAACGGCAGATACGATTTTGCACGCAATGCTTTTAAGATTGATGCCTCTATCGTTGGCGCAACTTGGAGGGTCTCCATTTTTGTGGTTCGGGCGCGATCGGTTCTCCTCCGACCATATCTTACTGATGAGTTGATGCATGCACCCTACCAGCTCATCTTCATCTGCCTTTAAGAATTTTGCAGACAGTCCGTCAGCACCTTGTTCAACTTTAGTCTCGATATCGCTATCTTGACTTCGTCTAGGTCTGGGAAACGAAATTCTCTTCTATCATCGTCCGTTGCGTCGAGTGGAACATTCTGCCTGACAACGGTTTTGGTGTCCTCTTCGCCGCTAAGCAGGCTGCAGAAGATAAGCAGTATCGACAGCGACTGTTGTAAGGCACTCGCTTATGGATCCAAGGCTTAAGACTTCTTTCCTAAGTCCGTCTCGAACCGCATCCAAACATACGCTGCCTTCGCTCTTTGTAGCAATCACCATGTCATGATAGATGTCGCTGGTTTTCATCCTCTTTTTACCCGGCACATCCCATCCAGCACCACACCAGGATGGCAGTGATGTCAGCCTCATAGGCTTCTAGGGCCTCCGTAAGTTCATCGGCTGCAAGTGGTCTGTTAAGGGACTTCACATTCCTCGTGCAGAGCGAATATCGTTGTCCTCGTTTCGTTGTTCATAGTCGTCAGCAGTAGGATCATCCTTATTGCAGGCTTGTTGCAGTCTCTGGACTAGAGTATATTTTACACGGTAGGGCAGTTAGCCCCACGCGAAACCCCCGAACCTGAAGGACGTTGTATACATTGGTTCAACTCCAAGCGATTGCAGTAAAAGCTATCCAGAGGGCGCCACGAAGAGGCTGTATGTTAATATGACCTGTACATTAACAGGGGTCATTGCGGGCACCTCAACAAGGTGAAAGCAGTCAACAACTTTGCCATGGATGCACAGGCCCATGTCAGACCTCCCTTAATTGATCTTCGAAGGCTCTGGCAATCTCTGGTGTACTCAAGCACCCGCTGTCCAAACTCTTCTTGTTGGCTGGCATAATTTTCTAACAATGGCCATTCCAGCTCTGAATAGTGCTGCTAGGAGGAGTTGATCAAAGTCAACACTTGGAGCCCTGAATGCTCACACTTCACTCACATTAAAGTATCTGAGCATAATTTTGAAACGCACCCCAGACAGTCTCAGGTGGCAGCGTGCGTCGCAAGAGTCCTCTTCATTAGAGACTCCAGCCTCGTCGATAGGGCCGTGTGCACATATGTATGCGGCTGATGTCGTAGAATCCGCCATGACGTTCACTTTCGGTTTCAAGTCGATGAACTTAATCGTTTTCCTACAGCGAAACGATAACAACCACTTGTGACACATCTGAAAGGTTATGTCCCCTTCTTCATCCACCTTCCTCGCAGACCGGAAAGCACATGTATCAGACGAAGCATAGATCGGGCTGTGCTGTTCAGCTTAACATCCAACATTGTCCTAGCGTTTTGTTCTTCGTTCCTCGAGTTAGGACATCTGACATCTGAATCAAGGGCGATTCCACATCGGATCCGCACTAAGATGTCCTTTGTGAAGTTAACGTTTGTTGCGTAGCTTGTCGCTTGTATGATGGGACGTTTCTTGGTTGAAAGTTGAAAGAAGCTAACCAGCTTGACTCAATTGGAGTACAAGTAGGGCAGTTGATCGCCAATTTGGGAGCACACCACAGAGGACCAGGTCTGTTAGGGTTGGCTAAACCAGCCTGTGGACTATTATGTATTTATGTGTGAGTTGCCTTGGTTACCGATCTCGGAGAGATCACTTAGGAGGGGTTTCCCAAACGCGGTATATCTTTGCCTTGATAGTGGCGGACATTCGTAGACAACAGTGAAGCAGACATTCCTCTGAGTGGGCGACGATCTGAGTTAAACGGTTTTCCGAGTTTGGCAGCGTGGATGCCTATGGGGCAGTGCCCCGTGCTTGCATCCACACCATACCTATTTCGAAGGCCTTCAGTTCTAGTTTTCGAGTATTATCGCTTACTTAACTTCGTCTAGATCTGGGGAACGGAATTCTATTCTATCGTCGTCCATTGCGTCGAGTGGAAAATTTGAGAATCTGAGTATCGACAGCCAAGGTCTAAGGCTTAAGACTTCTTGCCTAAGTCTGCTTCGAGCAACAAAAATCATATTTATCTTCGGGTGTTGGATCAAGACAACAACATACACACACATTTGCTAATGGCTAAGACCCGAGTAGCGCCAGTGAAGACACAAACATTGCCACGACTAGAGCTTTGCGGCGCGGTACTTCTAGCAACTCTTTTGGACTACACGGCGAGAGTTCTCGATATTCAAGAAGCAAGACAATATGCGTGGTGCGATTCAACGATTGTCTTAGCCTGGATGGCAGCACCGCTAAACAAATGGAGTACCTTCGTCAACAACAGAGTCTCAGAGATCCAACAACGGGTGAAATCGGAGAGTTAGATGCACATTCCCAGCGAGTTGAATCCTGCGGACTTGGCTTCAAGGGGAATGACGCCATCAGCGTTGCAAACGAATACCCTCTGGTGGAAAGGTCCTGAATTCTTGACAGAATCATGGGACTTTCAATGCCCTACACAGCCGACGAGCCTAGGAACGGAGGAGGAAAAACCTACTGTCAAAGTACACACAATCCGACAGGCCAAGAACGAAATAAACACGTTAATCTCGTGGGACTCCAATCTAGGCAAGCTACTCAGAATAGTCGCCTACTGCCAGCGCTTCATAAAGAATATGAGAAGTTCACCTGAAGTTCGGAGAGGGAAGGCATTGTCACCGGAAGAAATTCAATCAGCGCTGGTAGCGTTAATAAAAATCGTTCAATCGGATATGTGCCATGGGAGTGAGAAATTCGAGGTTCCAAAATCTCTATGCCATTTTGCAGACAACGATGGAGTCCTGCGAGTGGGAGGAAGATTGCAAAACTCCGAGCTCCAATCATACGCTGCTTTCGCTCCTTGCAGCAATCGCCTAGATAGATGTCGCAGTTTTTCATCCTCTTTTTACCCGGCCCATCCCAGGTTTTCCAAAAGAATTTGTACTTGGATGACCTAGTCCAACTTTTACAAGCCAAGGATAGGAAGTGCTATTTGAGATGGTTGATTGGGGGACCCACCAACTCAGTGAGGACTTCGTCGGCGATATCCCTCTATGTTCCTATGGCCTGGAGTCCAAAGAGTAATGCTGCATCCACTACTTTGAGTTCTTCCTTGCACTGTTGCACCAATTTTGTCGTGACGCCCCATATGGCAGCTTGGCTGCCGCTGCAGATCACTGTAGTTCTTCCACAAGGACAACTGCTGCTGAGAAGCCTGCACGCCGCCTTGATCTCTAGTACATGCCAGCTTTGGTCAATCTGTGTAGATCAGAAGTTGGCATTCTGAGGCGAATGATTGGGTCTTCCAGTCCCCTCTGAATGGAAACGGGGGTAATGTAGTCCGTTGATGAGTTGGGTTTAAGTGCTCAGGTAGGAGTTGCAGAGCTCTGCTACGGCCATGCGGTCTCGATGACCAACCTCAATCTACTCTGAGTCTAAAGGCGCTGCACGTGACTACATGAAAAGTCTGCAAAGAGGTTGGTTAATTGCGCGTGGGTGGCAGCATTTCGAATGCTGCACATGTTCCGTGTAATGTTAAACATCCTCTCGTTCTACCGGAGAACCACCGCGTTACCCACTTGATTCTCGTTGATGCACACAAGAAATTTATGCATATTGGAGTATCGGGACTGTTCGCGGTAAATTGCCAAGCATTCTGGATCAGTGGAAGCAGAAGTCTTATTCGTAGATGGCTGCATTACGTGTTTTCGCCAACGACAGTCTACGTTTGCGCAGCTAATGGGAAATTTGCCATCCGAACGGGTAAATCCAGGCTTAATGACTACGCAGGTCCAAAAAAAACTACATTTGCTTGTTCATTTTGCATGACTACAAAGGCACTCCGCCTGGAGATGGTTTCGGATCTTCCTACGGATGCCTTTCTGGCAGCGCTGAAGAGATTCATCGCGGGGCGTGGTAAATGACGATAATGGAACAAATTTTCAAGGAGCAGCTAGTATTCTATCCGAAATGCAGGAGTTGGTGCAATCGCAAGCACATATAACGAAGGTTCCTGAAACGTTGGCCGCTGGGAGCATCGAATGAAATTTCTTTCACACTTTGGAGGGCTGTGGAAAGCGGGGGTAACTGGCAGTAATACTTTAACATAACCTGAGGTTGCGACTGCTGTCGATCTCTGGGCTTTGTTAGGTTAGCTTTGATTGTAGTGGCTGACTGCTAAAGAGCAGTCACACTTAGGCCAGGTTAGGGATTGACTTCTCCTAACACTGGAACCAGTTGGTGCTGCTAATGAAACGATTTAGTTGGCCAATGCTGGCACTATTTAGCTCGTTACGGCCGCTGAAGTGCTAGGCTCCTAGGCGTAGGAACCTATGACTGGCAAGAGCACTACAAGAGCAGAGAAGGTGATGAGTATTTTCTTCCTCCATGCAGCTTCTGCAAAAATCATTGTATGGGGCACCCATCCTGTGAGCATGAGTGCCAACTACACTGCGCCCGGTTATGACTCCCATTAGGGTCCTTAATGAGAGCTTGCTGAGTCTAAGTAGACTGAGTGACCGTTTTAGGTTAAGTGATGGCCAGATCTCGTTTGTTTCAAGGCAGGTGGTGCCTTCTTGCCATTTGTCATTGGTGAACTTAATTGTGTGAATCTTTAGAAGATGGCAGGCTGTAGCGATCGACGTGGAAGGTGGTACACCTACTATCGATATATATGAGGTTGTACCACACCTAGCGAGTTAATCGACTTTGCAGTTTCCTGGTATGTCACAGTGTCCCGGCACCCACATGAGGTGAATGTTGAAATGCTCAGCCATCTCGTTAAGAGACAGTCTGCAAGTGAGGGATGTTTTTGAGTAGAACCTGACACTGTCCAGAGATTTTATGGCGGCCTGACTATCGGAACAGATGGCTACTGGTGGCTATGCTTTCTGCCTGAAAAACGCTACAGTGATTAGGGAGCTTCACGGAGATAGCAATGTTGAGGTCTTGAGAATAGACACCCGCACCCACCCCTTCTTTTGACTTCGATCCATCTGTGAAGATGCGCAGAGGATCTTTCAGTGTTTGCATGTCAGTCATCCAGTCCGATCTGGAGGGAATACTGATTGAGAATTTCTTCTCGAAGATGGCGTGGGGTAGTAGGCGGTCGATGTCGCTAGGTAGGAAATTGAATTCCTTGAGAATGGTTGAGTGGCCAGTGTTGAGTTCGGACCACAATCGAAGTGTTCTGAGTCTCAGGGCTGTGCTTGCTGCTGCCTGTTTCCCGAATATTTCCAAAGGTGGGAGATGGAGGAGAATATTCAGTGCGTCTGACGGAGTACTTCTCAGTGCCCCGCTGATATACAGGCAGGCCAGTCTTTGTACTCGGTTGAGTGGCTTGCAGTTGATAGCCTTGTTTAGTGCTGTCCACCAAACTGAGACTCAATAGAGGTGTAAATCCAGTGCGCGATGCATGGGTGTAGGCCCCATTTGCATCGAATGGCCTTTTTGCGGCTCAAAAGGGCAGAAGAGGCATTTTTGAGCTTCCAATTAAGCTTGCTCTCGAGAGTGAGACCCACAAATTTCGCACTGGTGGTTAGCTGTAACGTAGTGCCGCACAGCAGCGGGGGCTCAAACTGGGGGATTTTGTATCCTCTGGTGAAGAGTACAAAATCCGTTTTTCTTAGGCTAGTGCCGAGTCTGCACGTTTGTGTCCATGCTTCTAGCTTGTCGAAGGCATTCTGCATTATGTCTCTTAGAGTAGAGACGAATTTGCCGGATGCCGCTATGGCAATATCATCCGCATATGCAATAACTTTCCTTCCTACCTCTCTGGGCTTTGTTTAGTGCGCCTAAGTTATATATTTTGGTTAAGGCGGACCACCACACTAGAGAGCCGTAGGCCAGAATGGGACAGGCAAGAGGTTTGTACAACCAAAGGGCTTGACCCCTCACTTTCCTCTGAATGTTGTGCTGCAGACGTCGAGCACTGCACTGACTTTCTTGATCCAGTCTAGACTTCCAGTTGAGCTTGGATCTGGAATGACGCCGAGGTACTTGACACTGTAAAAAACTGAGGGAACAGCATTGTTGAGCCAAGGGAGTCTAAAGGCTTGTATCTTGGTCTTCGTGGTCAACAGTATGAGTTCTGTCTTCCTAGGACCGCAGCTTGTAGCCCAATAGTGAATTCTAGATAGAGCCCCCTCTGTGATTTCGCTGAGCAATGAGGGAAACGTACCCCAGTTGAGAGCATAAATCTCAGTTTATCTTCAGTGACCTTAACACTGACTTGTTTCATATTTCCTTCGACGTTGTGCGGGGACACAGCTCTATACACGTTGCAAGAGGTGCGGTAGCCTTTTATGCATGTGGTGCATATGGAGCTGATATTCCAGTTATTGGGTGGGCTTTTCGAGCATGGTCCCTAGCAGATAATCGTTACCGGCCTTGAAGGGCGATGATTCTTCCTCTTCTACCCCGGTACTCGTCTTGGGCTGCTCTAGTTTTTCACTGCAGCGTATCTCGGTATTCCTCCTTGGGTGCAGGCTTAATATGCTAGTAGTGTGCTCCCCCAGCATGTGGCTTGAACTCGTCTAGCTTGGGAAACACACACCATCGCCCAGATTTAATGGGACAACCTAACTGGCACCGAAACACGATTCCTGATCAATGTTCCATCATTAGGCTACGATTCGACGACCAGTAGTCCAGCTTTGAATCACACAACTGCTTCACTCTTTTTTTCGGTTCCAGATTACGAGTCATACGAAATTCGTCCTCGACGAAAATGGTGGAATCAGAGTTTATTCAAGCTCAGCATCTTTGCGGTGGCCGCCCTCACAGCCATGATCCTCACCGCAGTCTACTTTGGAATCGTCTTTGAAAGCGAAGGTAACATCTGACTTCTGAGCAAGTATCTCCATTTGCCGTGCTCACAGCCCTCCTTTTCCTCCACAGAAGTCTTAGAAAGAAACCACATTCCCTTGGAAGCCCTGAACGAACCACGAGCCACATTCGATCAGAGCCCATTCGTAAGCAAGCAAACCGTGGAGCGACATCGATCAGGCACGCGTCTTCGTCGAGATGCCCGGCATGGACGCGACACTTCCGGGGAAATTCTTCTCAATCCATTCGAGGCGGAATTCGTTGACATTCGCTCGAAGATCCGCAACAAACGGACCAAGATCGAGTTCTCGAAGCTGGAGCGGGACTATGCCAAGTGCAAGCAGGAGGCTGCCAATCACACCGAGTGCATGGACACGTTCAGGAAAATGTACAAAATCGCCATGGACATCAGTGAGAAAATGGAGAAGATGAAGGAGATCCTGCGGGACAGCGAAGTGCCGCAATTATACCCGATGTCAATGTCGGCGTCGATGGAGAAGTTCCTAAAGGTGGACAAAGCAGACGAGACGGATAACTCGAGCTCCGGCGACAGTCCATGCACGGATGGATGCGATTTTCGGGATATATTCGGGAAGAGGAAGAAGGGCAAGTTGATCGACCTGGTCACCGAGTTGGATAGTTCGAGTGAAACGACGTCGACTACTCGGAGGTTGGACGTCTTTCCCGCACACTCTACACTGAGTACGACGGAAGCAACGAGGACGGATTCCAGCACTGAAGGGATTCCGACAGAGCGCACGGATGGAACGAGTGCGAGCACAAGGAAGCTAATCGATTCCACAACTGAAGGGTTGCCTGTGCACGGTGGCAGTTTGGGGACAGAGAGCACGATTGTAGGAACAGATTCAACCACTGAAGGCGCACTGACGGCATATACAAGCACGAGCACAAGCACAACCATTGAGACAACAACTGAAGGGGTGCCGGTGGATGATGGTGGTTCGAGGACAGACTCCACCTCGCAGGGTCCCACCGAGACAACTCAGGGAGTGGACGACGTCGAGGAACATGAGTCCAGCACCTTTTTAAGTTCGACGGATTCACCAACATCGACTCCATTAGCCACCGACGATGCAAGCCCGGCATGGGAAGAGGCTACTGACTTCGAGACCGATCTTGTGACGATCCCCAGTGATAGCTTAACAACCGAGCCCACACTAAATGGCCTCACTACGATCTCAATTGACATTGCCAGCGTCTCAGCCAGTCCCACGGAGGCAGCAACGGAGCGCGGTGGCCATGGGCAGCGGTCCTTCGAAACGATCAACCTGAGTCCGAACTTTCGAACGACGATCACAAACCACACGAGCGACGTTCAGATCGCGTATCGCGGCAAATGTGGCGCAACCAACTGGGAATACAAGACTCCCCCCGAAGACTGTCCGCTCCGGCCGCAGGAGCAGAACACGGAGACGCCATCTCAAATCGAAGCCACGCCCGAGACGTCCGTCAAAAAGAAAGATCAGCCCAAGCCAAACGAAGACCATCCGCTGGACTTCCCCAGCAGCAGGGAGAACATGGTCGACGACCAGCTGAACCAATCGACAACCACCGACGAGAGTCCCACCAGACTCCAGGAGGAGTGGAGGAAGATCTTCGCAAACGGCACAGCCGGTCGCAATCAGTCCGAGATCGCTCCGGCGGACACCTTCGGGGACTTCGACCAGATCACCGTCGACAAGTTCGGCCCGAAAGCGAATCCAACCAACCACACCTATGGAGGTAAGTTTGCGCACAACCCCATTTCTCTCTCACGAGCTATGCTCCACTCCACTCTCCAGCCGACAACCGACAGCTGATAAGCATTTGCGAGCACTTGGCGAGGCAGTTCCGCAACAAGGGCAGCCCCGTGCCCGAGAAGAAGGAAACCATCACGCCATCGCCGAATGTGCAGTTCACCAGCCGCGGCCCCGGCTTCCCAGTGACCGGCGAGACCATGAAAGCCTCGGCGCAGTTCCTGATCAACCCGAACTTCGGATCGCCCTCGATCCCGGTGTGCTTCTACATCACGCCGGCCAGCTTCCGCATGATGATGCAGCCCTTCTGGTCGCCGTTCTTCGGAATGCAGGGCATGCAGGGCATGCAGGGTGTGGGCAGCGGCAACGGCGGCAACTCCGGTGGCTCCAATGGCGGCATATTCATCATCCCCCCGTCCTTCGGCAACATGCACAACAACGCAAACTTCTTCGGACACACCAGTCCGACGGGAACCGGGTAAGTGAACCCGCACTCCGCCTCCACGAACACTGATCACATGCCCTCCCCGCTCAGGTCGCAGGGCAACATCCCGAACATCCCCAACATCTTCTCGAAGAGCGCCAGCCCCTATGTCCAGGAGCAGAAGCAACAGCAGTTCTTCTGCACCTACATGCAGAACGTCGACAAGCAGACGCCAAGCGGGGGCTTCAGCAACGCCAACTTCAAGCTGCGCAACTCGTCGGGGAACGACTCGTCGCCGATCGAGACCATCTACTCGTCGTACTGGAGCAAAATGCCCGACTACTACGGATCGAATCTAGGCCAGGAGGATCGGTTCCAGTGTCCCATCGAGGGCGACGTGCCCTGCTACGGCGGCAACGAGTGCGTGCCCGAGAAGAAGTGGTGCGACAGCACTGTCGACTGCTCCGACGGCAGCGACGAGGCGGCCTGCACTTGCCGCAATCGAATCCCCAGCGAGCGAATATGCGACGGCTACCCGGACTGCCCACTCGGCGAGGATGAGGTACGTCAAGCAAGTTCTAGTGCAATGGTGCACGATTTAACGACAGCTCGTTGACAGATTGGCTGCTTTGGCTGCGCTAAGTTCATGTATTCCTGCTACGACAACAGCGAGGAGTTCGAGCGGGCCAACCGGTCCACGCTGGCCATGTGCTACGGCTCGGCGGAGCGCTGCGACGGCATCAAGAACTGCATCAATGGCCGGGACGAGCTGGGCTGCAACCTGATTGTCAACGATTTGACGCATCACATGGTGAGTGACGTCCCTCCGGACGCATGATGTCAGTCATGACAGAGCCTCTTCGTTTCAGTCACACGCGGCATCCAGTTCCGTGGGATTCCTGTACCGCAACCACCAGGGCACTTGGTATCCCGTCTGCAACAACGCTCTGCAGTGGGCCCGCGAGGCGTGCGCCGAGGAGCTGGGCGAGCTGCGCAGCAATCCCCTTGTGACGTTTGAAGAATCCGAGCTGCCGGGCCCGTTCATCGAGCCCCATCACCTGGCCGAGGCCCACTTCCCGCAGTCGTGCCAGAAACGTGAACGCGACGTGCTCACTGACCACGCGGCGCACGTCCGCTGTCCCCTGCCGAAGTGCGGCGTCGTCCAGGAGAACACGTCGCCGCTGATGCGGTCCCGGAGACGTCGTCGCCGACGCACCATCGACGACAATGAGTCACGCATTGTGGGCGGCTCGTACAGCAAGCCCCTGCAGTGGCCCTTCATAGTGGCGGTCTACCGAAACGGGGACTTCCACTGCGGCGGCACCATTTTCGACGAGCAGTGGGTAAGTAGGCACGCCCGCACTTCGCACGTCTCTGTTTGGTTGATTTCGTTGAGCAGGTAATCACGGCCGCCCACTGCACCATCGGCTTCCGGAAGTACTTCTACGAAGTGCGTGCGGGGATGCAGCGCCGCTCGAGCTTCGCCTCGTCCACCCAGATATTCCGCGTCACGCACGTGGTGATGCACCAGGAGTACGAGCGCCGGACCATGAAGAACGACATCGCCCTGCTGCGGGTGGACAAGCCCCTGCGCTACAACAGGTGGGTGAAGCCGATTTGCCTGCCGGACATTGGCCGAACCACAATGGGCGCCGATTGGATTTGGGGCCCGGAGGAGGATACCACGTGCACCGTGGTCGGCTGGGGTGCCGTCCGCGAGATGGGCCCTGGAAGTGAGTGTGCACAGCGGAAGTGCGTTTCAATCAGACTGACATTGCATATTCCCCCCGACTAGGCGACTCGCTGCGAGAAGTCCACCTGCCGATTCGACGACGATGCACGGAGAGGGAGGACCAGGAGGCCGAGGACATTTGCGCGGGGGAAGCGATCGGGGGCCGGGACGCCTGCCAGGGTGACTCGGGCGGGCCACTCTTCTGTCCCAGTGTGTCGAACAAGAAGGAGTGGTACCTGGCCGGCATAGTGAGCCACGGGAACGGGTGCGCCCGAGCTGGGGAATTCGGCGTGTACACGAGGGTGGCGCTGTACCTAGACTGGATTGCGATGGCTGTGAGGCCGGAGTTCCTGCCCAAGGATCAGCCGAGGCAACTGTGTCCCGGATTCGAGTGCATTTGGGGGGGCAAGCGTTGCATTTCGAATGCGAAGCGATGCGATCGCATCGTGGACTGCCTCGGCGGGGAGGATGAAGTTGGCTGCATTTACAACTTCATCTCCGACGTGGGCGCTGCGTTGAATGCCTCCACGACTGAGGGCATCGAGGTGGACGAGTCTTTAATTGACGCCAGTGGGCAGGGACCCATGGAGCCGATTGTAGGCCCTCTAGACACTTTCGGCGGAGACACGGACCCCACATCGTTGGAGCATGCCGATGGCGGGGAGACCGCGTCCAGTGCAGCGCCCGAGGGAACCACGGAGCTATTCACGCCGGGAGCCAAGCTCTTTGGCTGGTTTGACGAGGACGAACCCTCGACGGTCACGACATCCGTGACCACTGAAAGTGAGACAACGACCGAGAGGCCAACGACTCTGGAACCAACGTCGACCATGGAAGCTGAGAGGCCGATTGTGACATTCCGGCAGACCACGATGGAGTCCACCACCACAAGGCCACTCACCAGCGCGGCCACTTCGGCCACATCTCAGACCGGGTTCGGGGACTTCAAGGCAGACCTGGCCGACGCCAGCTCCGAGAGTCCCACGTCGATTCACAAGCGAGAGAACGCGACGGAGGATGCCCCGCCTACGGCCCAGCCCAAGACTATGCCGAAGAAAGTCGCCCAGAAGTTCGTGTGCAATAAGTATGACGAGTGCCAGAGGCGATGGTCGCAGGGCTTCCACTGACTTGAGTCTCTTTCCAGAATCCCGCAGATCATCGACATCAACAACCGCTGCGACCGAATCCCAGACTGCGAGGACGGCACCGACGAGGAGGGCTGCACTTGTCGCCAGTACTTGAAGGTGAGTCCTCCCACCTCTGCGGCTGATGCCGGTGTGAACTAATCTCGTTTCAGGGTCCATTGAATCTGCTCATCTGCGACGGCAAGGTCGACTGTGAGGACTTCACGGACGAGGACGACTGCGGTAAGTCAGCTCGGCATCTCGCGGAGCCCGATTTCATCCTTTTCTCTGCTCAGGAAACTGCACCGCCACAGAGTTCCTCTGCCCCATGTCCAACACGTGCATCGACGCCAAGAAGCGCTGCGACAACTTCGTCGACTGTCAGTTCAACGAGGACGAAAAGGACTGCTGTAAGGACCCTCTCAGTTCACCCTTCTCCGTGCACGTTCACACTTCAACTTCCACTTTTCAGTCGCCCTTACCAACGGCAAGGAGATCCACCTGGACGCCACCAGGCAGGCGAGTCTGCACAGCGCCGGTATATTCTCCCGCAACCTGCACGGAGTGTGGCGCGTAGTCTGCTCCCACGAGACCGCATTCCACATGCACAGCGCCCGAACGGCTGGAGAAATTTGCGCCCTCCTTGGCTTCAAGGGAGCCAAAGACTACGACACCCTAAACGTCACCCACCACACCATCGTGCCCATAGATCCCGTCCTAAAGGCCGCCTACGCGCGAGACTCCCTCGCAGTGGGCGATGCCATTCACTTCACCGACGACGTCAAGCACCCGTCGCACATCACTCTGCCGTCCACGCGCATCACCCACATCGAGAAAATCCCCGACAACTGCCTGGGCATCCACGTCGAGTGTGTGCCCAAGGCCAACGGAAGTGCTCCCCTGAAGACGATTGCGGCGGGCGATGAGATAAGTCCGCACATTTTGAATGTGCACGGACACAAACCCGGCGCGGATAAAGTGAAGAATGAACTTCTGGATAAACTGACGAAACTCATCGAAACCAAGAAGTCGGTTCTGGTCCATGATAAGCTGCACGAGGGTGTGGAGATGTGGCACTGGCCGTGGATGGTGGATGTATACGCTAATGGCGTGCTGACGTGTGTCGGGGTCTTGGTGGATAAACACTGGGTTCTGGTACATGAATTCTGCTACGACGGTCTGAGGTGAGTTATTCAACTTGTGCGAGCTTTCGTTGTGAAGTTTTTGAGGAGTGTTGGAGTGTGAAAGCGGGCAGTCGGGAACACATTTATTTTGTTTAGTAGAGTGGTTCAGGATGTTTCTTTTGGTTTTTTTTTTCATTCATTTAGTTACATGCTAGACAAAAAGTTTTGTTTTTATTTTTTTGTATATTTTACCTTACGGCTACTTTATGATCAACTATCGCTCCATTTAGAAAAGCTGGCTGCGCCGGGAACTGGTTTTGGTTTAACCACCAGTAAAATTGCCGTTCCTTAGCAGACTCCCAAGAACAGAGATCGCTTTCTCCAACAGGGATCAAAACCGGAGATGATCCTTGTGATTGCGAGCGACATCCCGTTCATATTCTAGTCGATTGTCAACGGACGGCATGAAAGACTACAGGACCTCCGCATGGATCCTGCATTTGGCCAATTGTGTCAATAAACTAACGCCTAGGGAGGAATAAGGCTGGTTAGGTGCCCTCTCTCATGGTACTTAACATTGGAGTAGTAAACCCCAAAAGTCAGACTGTTGGTTGAAGTCATAGCTCGTGCCATGTGCCTCCTGGTCAGCTTAATAATAAATATTATCTACCCTGTTGGGATAGGACTAGTACGCTACAACCGAAGACAAGTCCGAAAACACTGCCTTTCGAACAACCTCAACTCCCATTGAACCGCAGTGGACAACCGCATGCTAGGAAGGCCATGTAGCAGATTACCTTCACCTTGCTACCAAGTTGGCTGCCGTAAAACAACCTCCAGAGCAATATCTATATGTTTGTTAAAATACAAATCTTGATCCAACCAAATGTCAAGATACCTAACTACACTTTTCACATATAACAATCGTACCCGTGGGTCAACACTGCCGAACTTACGCCAGTTTGTGAGCCTATGCCATGATGCCATGTACAAGGGGCCCTTGATAGGGATAGTTTCACATCCTTCCAGTCGTCGCAAAATCGCTGTTTGTTCGAAGTCACGCCACTAAATCGTCGGCGTACGCAATCAAGTGTGGCATTGAACCTATCAGATCTGCAGTGAATTTTGAAAACAGGATCGGCGAACCAACCGCTCCCTGTTGCAGACCGTGGAAGAAGTTACATCGCCACCTTTCACGACAACATTTCTGCCGGTTTTCATTCCATAGATCATGTATAGCGATGGCTTGCTTATGCCGAGCCTGACCAGCTTAAGGAAGAGGCCCTCCAACCAAACGGCGTCGAACGCTTTCCCCCAAGTTAATCAGGCATACACCCGTGCATTGTAATTTGTCTTCTTCTTCTTCTTCTTGTGGCACTACAGTCCGGGGTGAACCTGGGCCTCAACCAACAAGCCTCTTCAGCTGGCAAAATTCTTAGCCAGCTGCCTCCAATTTCGCACGCTAAGTTGGTTGGGGTCCTTCTCCACTTGAGTGCGCCATCGGGTTCGTGGTCGTCCTCTATTGTTGTCCCACTGGTTCGAAGTCGAAGACTCTTCGAGCTGGAGCAGTGTTGGTGTCCATGCGCTCTACATGGCCTAGCCATCTTAGGCGTTGAATCCGTAGACGCCTGACTAGATTCATGTCGCTGTACAGCCCGTACAATTCGTGGTTGAATCTTCTTCTCCAGGAACCTTCAACGCAAACAAGACCAAACATTGAACGCAGAACTTTTCTCCCGAAGAGACCAAGTGCGTCTTCATCCGCTCTTGAGGTAGTCCAAGCTTCCGCGCCATAAAGCATGACTGTGATGATCGGGGTCTTATATAACATTAGCTTGGTCCTTCTAGAGAGCTCTACTGCTAAATTGCCTCTTGAGCCCAAAGAATCAGCGGTGGGCAAGTGTTATACTGCCTTTAATCTCGGTACTTAACTTGACAGTCAAGGTAGATGAAGTCCTTTAACCCCTCGAAGTCTTAGCTGCTTATGGTGACGTTCTGATCGAGTCGTCGTTGTTGTGTGTCCTTTCTTGATGATTGCATATACTTTGTTTTGCCCTCATTCACTGTTAAACCCATTTTTGCCGCCTCCGTTGCAATGGCAGCAACCGTTCCACCAATCACGTCAATGTTATCGGCGGGTGCTAACAGTTGCACGGACTTCTGGAAGATCATGCCTCTAGTCACATGACAGCGCGTCGCCTTGCCTAAGACCTCTTTTGACATTGAAGGTCTCGGTGAGTTCGTTACCGACCTTGATGGAGCAGCGAGAGTACTCCATCGTCATCCTGCACAACCTGACGTGCTTGGCAGGAATGTCAAGGCTAGACATGGCGCTGTGCAGTTCGTCTCTATACACACTGTCATATGCGGCCTTGAAATCGAAGAACAGATAGTCTGTTGCGCATCTTGGGTCTTTGCCAGGATCTGCCCTAGTGTGAAAATTTGGTCTCTTGTGGACTTTACTTGTCTGGAGCCACACCGACACTTACCTATCAGTTTAATAATGAGCGGCTTCACGCGAGTACACAAAACGGCAGAGAAGATCTTATACGAGAAGTTAAGAAGACTAATCCCTCGATAGTTGGCGCAGTCAAAGGGGTCTCCTTTCTTGTGGACCGGACAAACGACGCTAAGATTCCACTCAGCGGGCAGCATATCCTACAGATCAGCTGGTGCATGCGCCCAACCACATCATCTCCAGCTGCCTTAAACAGTTCCGCGGACAGTCCGTCCTCTCCAGCAGTCTTGTTCGACTTCAGTCTCGATATCGTTACCTTGACTTCGTCTAGATCGGGGAGACGGAATTCTCTTCTATCGTCATCCATTTCGCGGAGTGAAACATTTGTCTTTATTCAATTGAATGTCGGACACCTGGTTGGACGCGGCATGTATGGTTTCATGTCCCGCCCTGAATCAGAACTGATTGTTCGCTATGATGTGCTTCTCCTCAACCCATTGTTTCAGAACTCGAATGGCTATCTTCTCAAAAACTTTGCCTATGCAGGGAAAAAGACTGATCGACCGGAGATTTGTCGGAATTGATCTGTTTGTGTCCTGTTTAGGCATTGGTTGCACCACAGTTGCTTTTCAAAGTTCTGGGTAATATGCATAATTCAGCGCATTGTTAAACATTGTTGTGTAGATTTGCACAGCTTTAAGGGGTAGATAATATTTCGGGATACTCTCCTACGCGATGGCACTATTTGCCATGTAATCGTCATTGAACCTGGTGAAACGGGGATTCGCAGATGGCCCTAGACTTATCTCATCCCGAAGATTACTGTGGCTTAGCAGGGCTTCGTTCTCCAGTTCGTGATTGGGCCTACGAACCTCGTTGACCGTATAAACTCGCTGGAACACATTACCAATTGCTTTTACCTTTTCCTGAGGATCTTCAACCTCGAAGAAGTCATTGTCTAGCACTGCCCCATCTGGATCGATGCCAATTTTAGTGAGTAAGTGTTCGTTATCTGTCGTCCTAGGAAGTCTAACGCACTGATTGTCGTTTTGATCTTTTCTCCGAAGTATTTTATTTACTTGCGGGAACAAGCCCGGGTTGTTAGATCGTACAGCCCGGGTTTTATTGCCCCAGGGCAAGCCTATAGCCAGGCTATAATTTATTCTGATTAACTGTTGCAGGTTCTTGATCTCCGACTTTAGTGCCCTGACTTCCGCGTTTTGTGGACCGTCTGCACAAGAGTTTCAGTGTTGACAGCAGCCTACTATGCACATGTAGTGCGTCAATGGTAGCATTCCGACTGTCATCGATTTGTACTACCTTCGGCATAGTTTTGTCCCTCGTATCTTTAATTACGTTGTCCATTTGTCTACCTCCTCATTTGTCAGGTTTCTGTTTATCGGAGGATTTATCCCACTCGAACGTAGTTGTGCAGAAGCGAGGCCATCGGGTCGGTGTGCCTCTGGACACATTCCTCCAGTTCTTCCACCTCGTTTGGGAGCTGGATGGCTGCGAAGAGACCGCAGTGATCACTCTCGTAATCAACGGTAGTTAAGCAGTTCCGCGTGTGTCTTTCCACGTCAAGTATCGTCAGCCGTTTGTTGATTAGCAGTAGATCTAAGAAGGACCCGCTTCTGGGATAGGATGGCATATCGGATGCAAGCAAATCTAACTTGAACTCAATATTTTGCTCTATCAACCCCATATACAGTAGGGTCCCGGTATTGTCCCATTCTCTGTGCGTGAAGTTTAAATCCCAGCAATAATGTAATAGTTTTCCTCCGAGCTCAGTAAAAAGTGTGTCGAGCTCTGAAATTAAATTGCTATTAAGATTAGGGTCAGGATTGTCAGCGGCACTGATCGCGATCACATATAACCGCTTTCCACCTAGGAGCGGAAGGCGTGTCTCTTTGTTCCTGCGACGGTTTGGACAGGTGTTTGATAACCGTGGAATGTGCGTTGCATTGCCAGTCTTTTTTAGCTTGTCTGTGCTAGCGATCTGATAATAGGCACATAGGCACATAAACACTCGTTTGGAGTGACTGATTTGCATTCATCGGTCGGGAGTTGTCAAAATATGGTAAAAGCATGTTCGTCTTCTTCTGCGAGACTGCTTCGGACTCCTCTCCATGACACCAGTTTCAGAAGCAAAAATAACACACAAAATGTGTCTTCATTCGTCAAGGCCACAGACGAATTTAAACACATTTTCGTTAACTCGCATACAAGTTGTGTGTCTCAAGCACGGTTGCATGGAGAGGTAAGTGATGGAACCTACAAATTAGAAGGCTTTGAACTCTTCCGATCTGATGGAGCGGTGGAGCGGTGGAGCGGCGGTTATATATACCGCGTAAGGGACTTAAATACAAACATCCAAGCAAAACAAATCCGAGCTGTCGACTAAATCGTTTTGGAAATCACGCTAGGCAATGAAAAATATACGGTAGCGGTTATTTACAGGCCGAACAAAAATATTGAACTCTGATAGGTGGCCAGTGGCGTTGTTGGTTATGTACGTCGACCCCAACCTCGACGTCGTAGGTTCGATTCCTGCTCTGTGCGACGAAAACAATATTCACAACCTCACCTCTTTCGAGTCACTGACAATGCTCAATGAGTATTTCCAAGCTTCTCAAACTTGGCCGTTCGGATTCGGAAATAAGCTGTAGGTCCCTTCCACTCGTGAGAGAACAATAGCACGCACAACACGAGTGGTTGCTGAGAAGCTAGGCCCCGACCCCCTACGAGCTGTAGCGCCACCCATATTATATTATATTATATCACTCTACAGTGTCCTAGAGGAGTTGACCTCACACAACATATTAATCTGTGGTGATTTCAATTGCGACCTGATGCGCTCTGAATTTCATTTGCAGTCAAAAAGCACTGAAACTAGTCTGGGTCCCAGGACACCAAGGAATCGCTGGAAATGAAATCGCCGATGAACTTGCTAGACAAGGATCAGGGAACCTTAAACTGCGCTCGGACTACCTGCCTCCATGGTTGGGGATTCCACTGATGATTGGGTATCTCCAGAGCACACTCAAAGATGACACGGCGCAGGATGTAGACAGACCAAGCGTTTGCTTCAAAACGTTTGCAAGAAATCCGTGGCATTCTTGTTGTTCTTTACCAGAAAAAAACCGCAGACGACTTACCGGCGTAGTAACGGGTCAATTTTGGTTTTTATTCATTCAAAAAGTTCAGTGATGAAACACTAGAAGGTAGTCTCCTTGTCAGCTGCAAGTTTATTTTTTTTTACTACAACTATGGTAAGTGAAGTACTTAACCAGCTAACGCGGAATACGCGATTGTTTCCTTCCGTGACATAGAGAGAGCTCTCAAGCCACGGTCATTTTGAAGCGATATGAAATCTGAAATGTACCCAAGGATCACTTTATAATAAAGCGCTATGAATGTAAGCAAAAGATGAACAAAAGGACCAGAGTGAGTTGGGCCGTTGCTCCCACTTTTTGTTTGCAAGTTCTGTGTTCGAATCTGGGTTTATATTTTTAGGGAACAACACTTTTTTGGTGTTTGTTGGACCTGTGCTTAAAAATTATGTCTTAAGGTCCAGGAGGATGTAGAAACCTAGCTAAGAAACTACTGTGCGAAAAGGAGAGTCTTCCAACAAGGACTCTGTGCTCTGGATCATAGCAATCAATGATGTTCGTAAGAGATCACACACGATCGGATGGCTACGCCATAGTCGTCATGGAAAACAACCCATTAGAGATGCGATGGATGATCTTCCCTTTAAAACTTTAGCAAACTGAACAGACAACATGGGATTTGATATGGATTACCATTCAACACTGAACTCGTGTTGTTCACAAGGAAATGTGAAATTATACCAGAGTTTAGATGGACCGAACAAACTTTCATTGATGGAATGACATAGAAGACATAGATGACACCGGCCGCAATAGTATGACTAAACTAACAAACGGTGTGCAGGGCTGATGGGTAACAATAAACAGTGTCTCTCAAATCTAAGGCAATTTGGACTTCCACAACCATTTCTATACTAGTCAGTACCAAATGGCAGCCTTGCATTATTCCCATAATGGGTGTGTTTTTTTGTACGCGTATATGGTACTCGCTAAGTCCTACGTGACGACAAAACCAATTCTGCCAGAATAATTTAATTATTCGGTAACTTTTCATTCACTTAAATGTGTGGTGGTGAAAATGTCATAAAAATATATGTGCTGCCAAGTTTTTTTCTCACAAAACCGATAAGTGGGGCTTGGCGTTGTTAGTGCTATTAATGCTTGAGTTAGCAACCATACAAAAATTCACAGCAAAAATGTATGTACTTCAATGAAGAACACTGAACATAATAAGATCTAATTAATAGATTGGTCAAAACTGAATCAATTTCATTCTGCACTGAGGGGGAAACCAAGAATATGTGGATAGACTCAAGGATTCCGCTTACTTATGTCAGGTTGGACCCATTGTTATGCCCATAGGGTTGTGGGTATGTGCATCGACACCAACCTCGATGTGGTAGGGGCGATCAGTGCTCTGTGAGACAAAAACAGTTTTTAAGGCTCCACCTCTTTCGAGTCACTGACCAAGGCTCAAAGAATATTTCCTGTCTAGAAAAACCTTTTCTCAAACTTTGCCGTTCGCAGTCAGGGTAAAACTGTAGGTCCCTTCCAGTCGCAAGAGAAGTATAGCACGTACAGCATGAGTGGTTGCTGAGAAGCTAGGCCCTGGCCACATACAAACTATTGCTTTAAGTCGCCTCCTACGGCAGCTATGCCTTACCTCGGATATATTCTAACCCATATTCAAAGCGGGAGCTTACGAGCCAATGCATCTTTACCAAGGACTTAAATGTGCACTTCTCTGTGATGGTGGTGAAGAGAACGACGACTCGGCAAAGCACTCTTTTGCTCTGATCAGGGGCCAGGTCATCGGCGCTGATGTGGTGAGAACATAACTTGTAGGCCTTCCTTTGGAAGCCCGGGAAACTGCAGCAATCTTGAGTCTGAGTGCTCCAGTGTAATATTCCAAGCCCTGCCAAAACAAAAAAAAAACAATAATAATAATATGAGTGGCGCTACGGCCCGTAGAGGGCCAGGGCCTAGCTTCTCAGCAACCACTCGTGTTGTGCGTGCTATTGTTCTCTCACTAGTGGAAGGGACCTACAGCTTAATGCCGACTCCGAACGGCCAAGTTTGAGAAGCTTTTTCTAGACAGAAAATACTCTTTGAGCATTGTCAGTGACTCGAAAGAGGTGGGGTATTGAAATAATTTTTTTTTTTTTGTCGCTCACAGCTGGAATCGAACCTAGTACGTTGAGGTTGGGGTCGACGCACATACCCACAACGCCACGGGCCACCACCACAAAAAAAAAAAAACAGTCCACAATTAATTTAATTTCAAAACAAACTCCATTTATTTGGAACTACAAAACCGTCACTTACAGACGGACAGACTATCTTGTGCAGCCAATCGGGCAGTCTTATAAAAAGAGACCCACAAAATGTTCGTTGAGTCTGCGGCTCGATAGCGATCAAAAGATGATCTCATCCACTTTCCATTTGTTGACATTTCCCTCGTGCCGCTGTGTTTTTACAGCTCCCTGCGCATTTCGTCCTTGACTGGATTAGCACCAGAATTTCTCAGCAGTATAAACGCCATCGAAGTACACACGATTTTAAAAGGATTTTTTGTCCAAAGCGACATTCCAAAACTCCACTCCATTACACTTCACTTCGCAGCTTCCTGGAGGGATTTCTTGAGCAGAAGTGATTGCATTAGACTTATAATCGAAACTCCACTTAAACCTGCACCAGCATGTGTGCGTAACGCTTTAAAGGACCGAACACCCACCGCAAGCACTTAATTTACCACAAAATCCCCTCAGAAAAATCGCTGTAAGCTTTATTAACTCCATCTTCCCCTTCCCCATTCCAGGCTCGACGAGGACTATGTGACTGTACTGCTGGGCGGCGGGAAGAGCAAGAATGCCCCGCACAAAAATCCACGCGAGCAGATTAAGCGCGTCGACTGCTTTAAGGCTGTGGTCGGCAGCAATGTACTGCTGCTGCACTTGGAGCATGCCGCTCATTTCACTCGTCACATCCTTCCGACGTTCCTGCCTGACGTGTGAGTGCTTTTAACTTGTTCCCGGCGTCGTTCTCTTTTTTAAATAAAGCTCTCTCACCTTCCTCCACTGTTGGACAGATCGCTGGCGGATGGGGGAAATGGCAGGCCCGAAGGCAAGGCGAAACTCGAATGCATGTCGGTTGTCCACGATAAATTTGGCGGCATTAAGGTGACTCCCACCGTGGGACTGTCTGTGCAAACCGGGCAACAACCTCACAACAATGGCTCCGGCTCGGACACAATGTGCGGTGACTATAATGAACCGTCGTACTATCGTTGGAACCCATCGGCCATTCCGCATTTCAAAGCGAAGCACCTGGGCGAGGACGACGGCACGGTCGCTCCAGGAAATCCGGAAGAGGAGGCAAAAAGTTTGTCAGACTTTTGCAAGGACCTTGACAGCAGCATGAATGGTGGTGTGTTATTTTTCTGACGTTCCACGTTCACTTCCAATTGTTTCAACTTTTTGCCTGCTTCTCCTCACAGATTCCACCACTCTGGGGGTTATAGTCTGCCGCGAGGACAGCTCTGGATGGTACCCCACGGCATTCCACCCGTTCAACAACAGCGAGTGTAACAACCTCAAGCAACCGTTCGCCGTGAGGACTTTGAAGAGCTGCTACGCTCCCATTGAACAAATCATCGGTAAGCCCACATGGTGATGGTGAAGCTACGTTTTTCTTCCATTTTTTTCCAGCACTTCCACAATCAGTCTGCCGATATTTTTTTTTCCCATCGATAGTGCTGGCATGCTGGCACTTTAAACGGCTGCACTCCATCCGACAGTAGATTTTCATTTGTGCCGACAAATTTCACATTGTTTCTTCATTTTCCCATAGAGCGAGCAGACTGCGAGGACAGCTACCGCCGGCCGCTTTGCCTGACGCTGCGATGTCCTCTGGGCAACTGTCTGCTGCCCGAGCAAATGTGCAATGGTAAGGTCGACTGTCACGATGGCAGTGACGAGGAAAGAGAATTCTGCCGTCTTCACAAGAATGGTAAGTGCTGCGACGGAGGAGGGTGCTTTGCACATTTATTTCGGTGGAGGTTCCGGTTATGGGAATTCCATGGGAAATGCTTGGACGATAAATTGTATTAGTGCTGCAGCCTTTTGTTGTGTGCACTGGTGGAGGTCAAGAGCCGGGCAGAGTGCATTCACAGTTGATGGGGCTTAAGTGTGGAAAAGCAGAAGCAATGGAACGCCGGGGAGTCTGAAGGCAAATGCAAACAAAGGGTGCACGGTTTTGCACGGAAAGAGGGCCATTATTTTATTGGCTCACATTAGTGAGCTTAGATGGTTGGACGGTTTAAAGGGCAGTTCCCTTTGATTGGAACGAAGTCAATTGAACGGTTGTAGTTAGATCATAGGACGTGGCTCAGTTTCATGCGAATGTCTCCGGTTTCAAGTAACGTTGTAGCTGCCACAGTTTGCATCCTGTTTCAACCAATGACAGCACTTAGGACCTTGTCACAGATCACACCAGTTGAAGGGGCCGCTTCGCTGAGACCCCGGTCCGTCCCACGACTGCTTGGATTGTGGTTCAATACAATTCAATGATGTTTACATATCCTTTAGTTGTGTGCATTGCAATAACTGCCTCGGCAAGTCTGCAAGTCTGCCTTAGATCATGCCGTCCATGCGGTTTGATGTGGTGCATATTCAAATTCGGTAAGGTTATAGTGGCTGACTGTTAAGGGCAGTCACACTTAGTCCAGAGTAAGCCCATTGTGATTCCACGCGGATTGATTTCTCCTAACATCGGAACCAGTTGGTGCTTGCAGTTAGCTGGCCTATGCTGGCGCTGTTGAGGTTGTTGAAATAGTAGGCCCCAAGGTGCAGGAACCGACGACTAGCTAGAGCGCTGCGCGAGCAGTCCAGGTGATGAGTGTTTTCTTCCTCCTTATCATCCATGCAGCTTCTGCAGAAATCATTATCATTGCACCCATCCTGCGACCATGAGTGTGGCCGGTGCCCGGTTATGGCTTCTATGAAAGTCATTAATGAGTGCTTGCAGAAGAGGAGTAGACTTAGTAGACTGAGTGACCGTTTTAGGCTAAGAGATGGCCAAATTTCTTTTGCTTTAAGGCAGGTGGTGCCTTCTAGCCATTTGTACTTTGTGGACTTAATGGAGGAGATGGAAGGCTGTAGCGATCGGCATGGAAGGTGGTACCCTTGCTTTGATAAGGATATGGTTGTACCACAACTGGCGAGTTCATCGGCTTTGCAGTTTCCTGGTATGTCACAGTGGCCCGGCACCCACATGAGGTGGATGTTGAAATGCTCAGCCATCTCGTTAAGAGACAGTCTGCAAGTGAGGGATGTTTTTGAGTAGAACATGACATTGTCCAGGGATTTAATGATTTAATGGCGGCCTGACTGTCGGAACAGATGGTGATATCCCTTTTTGATATCACGTTGTTTTTTAACCAGGACAGCGCCTCTTTACTCGCTATGGCTTCTGCCTGAAAAACGCTACAGTGATTAGGGAGCTTCACGGAGACAGCAATGTTGAGGTCATAAGAATAGACACACGCACCCACCCCTTCTTTTGACTTCGATCTATCTGTGAAAATGCGCAGAGGATCATCCAACGTCTGCCTATCAGACATCCAGTCCGATCCGAAGGGAATGCTGATCGAGAATTTCTTCTCGAAGGTGGCTTGAGGTAGTAGGCGGTCGGTGTCGCTAGGAAGGAAATTGAATTCCTTGAGAATGGTTGCGTGGCCAGTGTTGAGTTCGAACCACAATCGAAGTGTTTTGAGTCTTAGGGCTGTGCTTGCTGCTGCTTGTTTCCCGAATATTTCCAAAGGTGGAAGATAGAGGAGAATATTCAGTGCGTCTGACGGAGTACTTCTCAGTGCCCGCTGATACACAAGCAGGCCAGTCTTTGTAAACGGTTGAGTGCATTGCAGTTGATAGCCTTGTTAAGTGCTGTCCACCAAACTGAGACTCCATAGAGGTGTAAATCCAGTGCGCGATGCGTGGTTGTAGGCCCCATTTGCATCGAATGGCCTTTTTGCAGCTCAAAAGGGCAGAAGAGGCTGTATGTTGAGTTTTCAGTTTAGCTTGTTATCAATCGTGAGGCCCAGACATTTCGCACTGGTGGTTAGCTGTAATGTGGTGCCGCACAGCAGTGGGGGGTCAAACTGGGGGATTTTGTTTCCTCTGGTGAAGAGTACGATATCCGCTTTTTGTGGGTTGACGCCGAGTCCGCATGTTTGCGTCTATGTTTCTAGCTTGTCGAAGGCATTCTGCATTATGTCTCTTAGAGTAGAGACGAATTTGCCGTATGCCGCTTTGGCAATATCATCCACATAGGCAATAACTTTGCACCCTACCTCTTCCAGTATTGGTAGCAGTTCATTTACCGCTACGTTCCAAAGAAGGGATGAGCGAACACCTCCTTGTGGGGTGCCCTTATTAACTCCTCTATGGATCTTAGCGTCTCCCATCTGAGAGTGTATTACTCTGCTGGTGAGTAGCTGATGAATGAAGGGGCTTTCCGATCCCGAGGTTGCCAAGCCCAAGGGTTGATATTGTTAAAGGCACCTTCGATGGCCTATAAGAGGAGAGACTTATTGGCCTGATGTCCTTCGGTTTGGCGTGGGAGTATTTACCCGCTTTGGGAATAAACACTACTTTGACCCTTTTCCAGGAGCTGGGGACATGACTGAGACTCATACAGACTTTGAATATGCTGAGAATCCAAGGCATGATGAGGTCAGCTGTTCTTTGGAGCTCCGCCGGGATGATGCCGTCAGGTCCCGCTGACTTGAAGGGTTTGAAGCTTGTCAGTACCCACATGATAGCGGTGTGGCTGACATTTATAAGGTTACATGAAGTATTAGGGGGAGATACGACTTCCTTATTGGCTCTAATCAGGAAGTTGCCCGGAAAGTGCGTATCGACAAGGAGACTGAGGGTTTCCTCGCTGGATGTGGTCCAGGTTCCGTCAGGTTTTTGTAGGAAGCTAGGTGATTTAGGGGATGATGCTAGAATCAGGATTAGGTTGGTACACATACACATACTGCGCATTTGCAATTGCTTTTCTGGATCATGCTCAATGCAATTGCTTTGAAAGACTATAGAAAAAACAACTCTTAACGTCAAACAAAGCAACCTCATACATTTACGTGCAAGGCAACAAAAGAGGAGCTACCTGCCGCATCAAACAGTGCTCCGTCCGTGGCCAGCCCGAGTCGATGACTCCAGTCAAACGAGCTGTGCGTTCAGACCGTTTCGAGTGGTTCACGGCTTTTCAGCAACTCGGTTTGATATGAATTTAACTCGGCTTGGACGTAACTCGGGTTGACTGGGTTTATCAACTCAAGTTGGCCCGTTTCTAGTTGTCTCTACAATACGGGCCCAGATGATGCACACTGTTTAATTGAGCTTTCGGTATTATGATACGGGTAAGGGGGTGTGGTCCATCTTCCCTACCAGTACATTGCCCCCTGCTTTGAAGAGCTCTGATGCTCTGATTGTTTGTCCCTAGAATCAGCGATATCCTTGAGCTGGGAGGTTGTGAGAGCCCTTTTCTTCAGGCATAGAAGCTCCCTATTTCCAGCCCGGTGCTCCTCCTGCACTGCTCTTGTCTTCTGTTGCAGCGCTTTTTGGCATGCCTCGTCGATTGCACGTTTTTTCTGCTCACACTCGCGATCATACCACGGATTTCATGACGGGGGTTAAAAGTTGCCAGGGTGGCCAGGCCAAGCGGCAATATAACCACATATCGTTTGCGTTTGTGATTGACGTAGGCATACTGGAGAGTCATTCGCTCAATTGTGCTTCGTAGGCTCATCCAGGAAATTTGACGAGTGTCTTCCGTCAATGAGCTCATGGTCGATTTGATTGGCGGTTCGACCAGCCGGAGATCGCCAGGCGGATTTTTTTTGTTGTCGAATGGCGTTCGTTAATTAGAAACGGAAGAAAAAAAGACTTCTTGCCTATGACGACCACTAACGACATAGGCAACACATCGGTTTTGTCACCCAGTCCATTCCATGGCACTTGTTAGATGGCAGTGATTTCTATTTTGTAGTTGATTGGGGCTTCTTCCAATTGCTCGGCTGCACGTTACCTTTAAAGAAACCTTAAATTCCACGCATAGATCGGAAGATCGTTGTCCTTATTCCATCCAGTTCCGTGCCCAGCGGCACAAAGTCGGCTTTGTTTTTGCAACTTCTAGGGCACACGTAAGTCCGAACTACATCTTAGTATGTTGAGTTCTGATGAACTACAGTCAGCACCCCATGATGGCCACTTGGAGATAATATCAGCACAATTAGTGTGATGGATCCATTGTTCCAGAATCCATCCAAGACAAGCCATTGAAGCGATTATTTTAGCCGGACGGATGAAAGGTGTCGTCAAGTGCTATTTCTGGCAGGCTAGTCGAAGAAATTGGAAATCTCCCACCCAGTTTGTCTGCCATTTGGTTCCAAGCGAACTTTAATCCCACTCCCCGTCCAACATTCTGCTATGGCGTGTGGCTCAATTTACGCATCAATTTACCAACTCCCTGGAATTCCACAGCCGCATAGCCCAAGCTCCATTGAACGCAAGTTTCACAGTCAAGAGGACACTCTCATGTTCATGTCCTTTTGCCATTCACATGTCATCGATCCGCATGCATCCGTCCTGACAGAATGCAAGATAACAGAATTTAGATGCCGCTCGAGTGGAAAATGCGTCCCCAAGATAAAATTCTGTGACCACATTGCCGATTGTGAGGACCTGACCGATGAGCCAACAATTTGCTCCTGCTTCACGTATCTGCAGTAAGTTACCCAAGACGCAAGTAGTCTCTTCCTCCACCCTCCACCCCTTTTCCCCCCGGCAGGGCAACAGATCCAGGCAAGATATGCGATGGCATCCGAAACTGCTACGACAAGAGCGACGAGAGTCCAGTGCTCTGCAATTGTACATCGGACCGATTCCCCTGCGGCAGGTAATTCACCGACGCTGCTTCGATTTGTAAATCCCAATTGGGTGTGTTGCATTAACCATTTACCCCATGTCCACAGTTCGCCGAGTGAATGCATCCCCAAGGACTTTGTGTGTGACAAACAGAAGGACTGCCCGAACGGCGAGGACGAGGAGTTCTGCTACGGCATCGAGCATCCAATAACCGCGGCCGATGGCTCAGCACAAAGGTAAGCAATCGAATCGCATCAGCACGCGTTGTGCATTCAAATTCTTCACTCCACGTGCAGCCCCCAGCGGCCGGGACTCCCAGTGGGCTACGGTCAGGTGATGGAGCAGTCCTACGGAGTCTGGCACACCAAGTGTTTCCCGCGCAAACAGCCCCCGGATGCAGCTGAAGTGGCCGAGATATGCCGCAAATTGGGCTATCGTTCCGGCAAGCAGCCCAGCTATCGCCTAATCGACAACAATCTCGACATGGTGGTGGCGGCCCAAGTCGAGGACGGCTTCACCGAACTGCCGAGGAAGTATCGTGACGCCACCAAGGCCCTGGTGATCAATAAGTTCTCCCCACTTCACCTCAACAATGACTTGACGCTGACCATGAAGCCAAGTCGGCCCATTACCGAGTTGGTTAAGTGGAACGAAACAGATTCCCGTAACTGTTATCGGCTCGAAATTAAGTGCGGTTGAATGGCCAGCTTCGGAGGAGGATATTCCATTTTCACCTAATTCAAGCGGGCGGCCAAGTGTTGATTGCCCTGCGTGGCTGGAGGCGGTGTTTTTTGGGGGTTGCAGGAAATCCCTTGGGTAGAACTTAGGCTTACTTTGTTTGTATTTTTCTCCTTTTTTTTATGTTAATAAACTGACGGCCAGGGAGCGGGAAAGTTTGTCCAGACAGGTCTCCCATGCTCTGGGCAAGTTACCCAGTGACCTTGAAGGATGCCTTTGTTTTTCTGGGCCGACATGCGATGAGCGCCTCAAATCCCCACATGCAAGGATAAAGTTTTCCGCTGTCGAAGTCTGAGCAGGATACCAGAAGTGGCTGTCGGTTATTGTTCCCATCAGACGAGGAGTGTGTGTGTGTTTTTTTTTGTTGGCCTACCTACCGGCGTGGGAGCGGGTTAGTTTTGCTGGTTTTGATTTACATTCTTGATTGGTGCAAAATTGTTTACCGAGCAAAAGTTGCACCCGAGTCAACATTGACTTTGGGCGAGGCAGACTGCAACAATGGCTGGCGGGTGGATGCGGGCACTGAAGCCATTACCCACCACGAAGGTCTTGTGAGGACTCATCGATTCGGGCAGAGAGACCGAAAAGTGTGCGACTTGATTAGAGGATTATGGTGGTGTGCTGTGACTGCTGAGTGCTCTCATTTGGGGGATATTGCCTGCGGGGTGCAGATAAGAACCCTCGTCACAGTGGCAGATAGAGTGGAGAGGACACCGAGGAGAACATCTTCGAAATGGAGAGGATAGCATTCTGGGGTCGCGTACAGAAGAATACTCCGGTCAAATATATCGTGCAGGGTTGCTGCATATCGGACGCCGCTCCCTGTCAACGATGTCTTGGAGAGGGTTCCATGTGGTAGGGGCTGCAGACGCCAAGACAACAGGCTACGGCGCAGAAAAACGGCGGAAATCTGAAAGCGCTGAAGGTAGACGCTCTCTGTAGGACGCTGTGGAGAATGCCTTGAATGCCACCAAATTAGGCATCATACATAAAAGAGAATGCCCAAGGAATGCCGGGCGAAGCTAATAAAGGCCCAGGCTAACTAGAAACTCTCAGCTACTGGCGACGGACATCAGGCGGTATCGTCTCCAGGACAAAGCATTCAACAGCCTGAGCAGGTCCGAATACGTCAATGTCGCTACTGTGAACGATGACAGGGTCACAGCGTTCCTTGCTCTAGGAAGTGATTGTGTTTCACTGCGCCGATCGATTGCAGAGGACGGTGATAACATGTACTACGACGAGCAAAGGCGATTGAGCGGATTCGCAGGAGGGACTCGCCAGACGATGGGGAGAGTGAATGTCGAGGTAGGTGTGGATCAACATCGATCGTGGTTCGAGGTCCTTTTCGTGGCGGACGAGAGGTGGTTCCTGGACCAACCACACGTGAAAGTGGTGAAGACGCACATATGCGTGTCGATCACCGACTGAAGGACGGAAACACCAAGCGTACAGGTTGCGCCTGAGGATGCGGGTTAACTGAGCGGAGCAAAAAAGGAACAAATTGCCACTTCCACCAATACGTTGCTGGACCGCATCGCCAAGAACGTGGTGAAATGAGAGGTGAAGAAACCGCACAATGGAGGGCGGAGATCACGGAGAGGAGTTGACGCAGGCACGGTGGAAAGCAGACAAGGCGTAAGATTTGACCCCCAAACCTAGTGCTGATCAAAAACGAGGCAGCAGTCACCGGCGAGAGGCGGCAGCCCATACATCATAATATCATCGGAAGGGACGAAGCACTGGGGCTCTTACTGGGTCGATAGCCAATTATGCTTGTCACCCGCGTGGCCGCTGCGGTAGTAAATAGAGTAAAGAAATATTATTGTGGAGGTCCTTGATTTGTCAAGAAACATCTAAGGTTATGCCTGCAGAACGCAAGTTTTACTAGCTTAGTGGCACCTGATTCGTACTGATTCCCGCGACGACGCAGACCTAATATTTTAATGTTGGGTGACTAGATAAGGTAATGATCTGAGATATGTGCAGTCTAATTATAAGATCGTAAGCGCAAAACTTGTTTGTGAAAACCGGTTCGAAAGTGGCATTTGCGTAGCAGAATTTTGTTTTTGTCAGAGACGGAAGTACTTTAAGACGAATGTCGTGTTTGCATATGTCTATATGTATATAGATTCTGACTCTATTTTGATCCATTTGAATCGAGAATAGTACGTCATTCAAATTTGGCTACTTTGTCTTCGCTAGCAGTGTGCATGAAAGGTGTCTGTACAGCTTTTAAAGAATCAATCGGGTGTGAGCGGCGATATTCCGGCAATAGCGCTTGTTAAGCATTACAATCGAGCTCATCCAATGTGGTTGGCTATAGCAGACTAATGACTTTACGTTGCAGTTGCCATAGATAGAGAGTTACGTCGCTCGTATGTATGCCACGCCGCGGCACAGTGGGCGTGCTTGTAAGGGAGAGCGAAATCTGCACTATGAATCGGATCCTAATGAAATTTGTCACACCTACTGATAATTGACTACTTTGGCTTAGGCTTGGTTAGGAAATCAACATTACAAAAAAAAGTTATTGACACTTTTTAAGATTTGACAGATTTGTGTTGAACATTTTCTGATGTTCTGACGTTGAATGTTATAATTGAGAAATAACACGTGCATGTACTTCTGATACCTTCTTCTCCTATTTATGGCGCTGCAGTCCGGGTTGAACCTGGGCCTCAGCCAACAAGCCAACAAGCCTTCAATTTCGTACGCCAAGTTGGCTGAGGTCCTTCTCCCCTTGTGTGCGCCATCAGCTTCGTGGTGGTCATCTTTTGCGTTGTACCACTGATTCGGAGTTGAGGGCTCTTCGGGCTAGAGCAGTGTTGTCCATGCCCTCTACATGGCCTAGCCATCTTGGGCGTTAAGTCCGCAGACTGCAGTCGCTGTACAGCCTGTACAGTTCGTGGTTAGATCTTCTTCTCCAGAAACCTTCAACGCAAACAGGACCCAATTATTGAGCGCAGAATTTTTTTCTCGAAGAGACCAAGGACGTCTTCATCCGCTCTTGAGATAGTCCAGGCTACCGTGCCATAGAGAAGGACAGTGATGATAAGGGTCTTATATAATGTTAGATTGGTCCTTCTAGAGAGGGCTCTATTTCTCAATTGCCGGTACTGATGTTGTTCGTAATGTTAACTTAGCAGCCGAGGTATGTGAAGTTATTTATCTCCTCGAAGTCATAGCTGCCTATGTTGACTCTCTAACCAAGTCGTCGATGTTGTGTGTCCTTTCTTGATGATAGTATATACCTTGTTTTGCCCCCATTCACTGCTAAGCCCATATTTGCCGCTTTCGTTTCTCGGAGGCTCGCGGCTTGCGGTGCTCGACCAATTACGTCAATTTTATCGGCGTATGCCAACGGAATTGGAAGATCGTGTTTTTTGAGTTGGCGTGTGAGTTTTGCACGATCGTCTCATATCAAGTACGATGTTGACGAAATCACATGACAGCGAGTCGCTCTGTGTAGAATCCTTTTTGACATTAAAGGTCTCGGTGAGTTCGTTACCGACCTTGATGGAGCAGCGAGAGTTCGTTCTTCGTCATCCTGCACAATCTGACGAAATTGGCAGGAATGTCAAAACTAGACAAGGCGTTGTATAGCTCGTCTCTATGCACGCTTTCATATGCGTCATTAAAGTTCGACGAATAGGTGGTGGGTGGCGATCTGTGGGTGGCCCTTATGTGAAAATTTGATCGATGATGGACTTTCCAGGCCCGAAATCGCACTGATAGGGACCAAACAGATTGGTGACGAAGAGTTTTAGGCGGTCATACAAAACGGCAGAGAGTATCTTGTACGCGATGGTAAGAAGTCTTATCCCCCGACAGTTGGCGCAGTTGAAGAGGATGTTGAGAGGACCGGATAAACGACGCTGAGACTCCACTTATAGGGCATGCTTTCCTCCGACTTACAGATAAGTTGGTGCATGCGCCCAATCTACTTATCTCCAGCTCCCTTCAAGACATCTGCAGACAGTCCTTCCGCTCCAGCAGCTTTGTTCAACTTTAGTCTCGATATCGCTATTTTGACTTCCTCTAGATAGGGGGAAGGAAGTCTCTTCTATCGTCGTCCATTGCGTGAAGAAGAGAATGAAGATCATTCTGGCTGACAGCGGTATTGGTGTCCTCTTCGCCGTTAAACAGTCTGCAGAAGTGATCCTTCCAGATTCTCAGTATCGACTGCGACTCTACTGCTAGTTGTACTTCTGATATCAGTGTTTCTATTTGCTAAGGGCTTATCTTCGGACAATACTCCAGCCTTTCAAAGCATGGACATAGATTAAGCCCTACGTTTACAACACAACACCGAAAGGACACACCTCGATAGCCGCTGTTACACCACAATAAACAACAGATAAGAAACATCCTCATTTATGGTAAATTCATTAACATTCCAAAACTGCTTTCTATTTTGCATCAATTCAATCCCTGTGGAGCCGTAATACAAAAATTGCACAGTAGTGAAACTAAGTTCAACATAGTGTCAAGCTTACAAGGCACCTGGTGGCGTGTGGCGTTGTGGGTATATGCGTTGACCCCCTCGACGGCGCATGCTCGATCTCTGGTCTTTTAAGTCACTGGCAAGGCCCAGAGAGTATCCCTGTCTAAGAAAAAGCCTCTCAAACTTGGCCGTTCGGAGTCGCCATAAAACTGTAGGTCCCTTCCACTCGTGAGAGAACAATAGCACGCACAATACGAGTGACTGCTGAGAAGCCCTGGCGCCCTAGGGGCTATATCAACTGTGGCGCATAATGAGTCAAAAGCTTTCAAATGTCGAACTTAGGCAGCAGAAGTGGCGTTGGATTGGCCCCACGTTGAGGAGACCTAACGACAACATCGCAAAGCAGTCAGTTTAGCCTTGCACCACCTTACCACTGGTGGGGGGAAAGCAATAGGACAAAGTAAACAGAAATAAAACTACGTGATACATTTGTGAGCTCGTGATTTGCACTCGTCATATTCTTTATTGTCTCCGTCGTTTATACAAATTATCCCGCAACTTATTGCTGAAACTGCGCCTGATGGTCATTGACTGGCGTGGAGTCAAATCAATTGACGCGTGGTGACAGCGAGGAGTTGCAGAGCTGGTAAAAACGGAAACATGTACAATTCGTGCACAGTCCTTCGATTGGAATCCTGAATTAATTCCGTCGAATTTTCCCCCCCATGCCTGTTGCAACTCTTTCACAAATCAAAACGACGAATCCTTACCATTTTTTCGATACGTATCATAAAAGTATAACTTTTCTTTGACTGTTTACTCCCCCAGCATCTCGAACTGTCTGCTTTCATTCGCTCGAACCAAACCGCTTACAACTACATGAGCAATAAAACCCCCCGCCTTGTTTTACTAGCACTTAAACTCATTCCGAAATAAGTGCAATAAAGACGTAGAATGTTGCCATAACCATAGGCAGAAATTACTGCCGCGTCAGTTTGAGAATCCGTCGCGCATTTTTCCAACAGCACCAAACACAGCCAGCACCCAAGTACCAAATGATCGCATTAAAATATTGATTCTCGTCAAGCTGCCTTTTCCGCCAAATGCTATACTTCATTTGTGTTGACTTCATAAACTTCTGCAGGGCTCAGTTCACGACGCACAGGCTCGCGTAAATCCCCGCACATACGTGCGCACGCCACAGAGCCCCTTGGATGCCTGTATGTCACGCTTCAGTTCGAGTGGAGCAGAAAAATATATGAGCTCATGAAATCTCAGAATTTATTTAAAGGCAGTCATTATGGGAGCTTTATTGCGCATTGAGGGTGTTCAACTACACATCCCATCTGCCTTTGCTGCCGACGTTGAGTTGAGGGTTTCATTGGTTCGTCTCTAAGGAAGGGGGAGTTCCGTTTAAGTTATCCGAACAAATCATATTCTTTGCGGTCGTGACGTATTTTTGTGTGCAGTGCGGCAGGTAAGCAAAGGAGAAGTGCACATACAAACCCCAGGAGACTCAAAGTCGGAAGTTTAACCTGTCTGGGGATGTGGAAGGCATGCCTGCGGTGATGGATTGCTTGTGGTTGTTCACTGATTCTGAGCGCAAGACCTACGTAATACGTGGACGAGACTTCAGCAAACCTGGGGAACAGGGCATTAGTAGAAGATTCCAAAGTCAGCTTGCACTTCGACCAGGACTATGAACGCCTGCTCACAGATTTATGGCTTTCAAGAGAGGGCACTATTTCTCGATTGCATCTTGAACTTGAAGACCAACGGTTGGCAGGAGTTATTCGGCTTTTGGCATCGACTTCTGATGGTAAAGACTGCGTAGCCGGGGTAGATGAACTCCCTGAGTGCCACGACGTCCATTGTGCCTGAAGACAGCACATGGTTCGGACTGAACCTACAGAAGGTAGTAAGCCCCGAAGTTCAGACTGCTGGTAGAAGTCATAGCTCGTGACATATGCCTTCTTATCAGCTTAATAATAAAAGTTCTACTCTATTGACGTTTGCCTCGTTATACAAGACTTCTTTTAGTCTAACTCGGGTGTGCGGTCCAACTTGAGACAGGCCCTAAGGCACTGTCTTCGAACACCCTCATCTTTTCCATTTGGAAAGGACTCACATTGAACCACAGAGGACAACGATAAACCAGTATAGGCCGTATGATGTAGCATGTAGCAGATTACCTTTACCCTGGTTTCAAGTGGGCTGCTATGAAACAACCTCCTTGACACAGCAAAGGCTTTTCTGGCTTTCGTCAGAGCAATATCTATAATAATAAAAATATGGGTGGCGCTACAGCCCGTAGGGGGGCCAGGGCCTAGCTTCTCAGCAACCACTCGTGTTGTGCGTGCTATTATTCTATCAGGTGGGGAAGGGACCTACAGTTTAATGCCGAATCCGAACGGCCAAGTTTGAGAAGCTTTCTCTAGACAGCAAAGTGACTCGAAAGGGGTGGGGTCGTGAAAATTGCTTTCATCGCACAGAGCAGGAATCGAACCCGCGACGTCGAGGTTGGGGTCGAAGCACATACCCACAATGCCACGGGCCACCACAGAGCAATATCTATATGTTTGTAAAAATATAGGGTTACATTTGGAGGCCTTCCGTTCTTCGCCTTCCCTCTCAAGCAAGTGCTTAATTTTTCACCTTCAAATTCTTATACTGCCAACTGAAGTAGGTGCGCTTCACACAGAGCTTGCACAGGGCGCTCAATTAGCTTGGACTGCGCCTGATAGGAACGCATATGTATAAGTCAGTGAATGTGCAGTGAATCGTGGAAGCATCAGACCAGGCTGCTAATTGCTAAGTCTATTTCGCCATAGTCCAGTCTGGGTACCTAAATTACTAGAAATTGATGTGGCTTGCATAAAGGGTGATTTTTTAGCTATTATCTTCTTGGCAACAATGGTTTGAACAGCTGACTCACGTTTCGTGTTTTATTTCACCGTCAAACATCTTCAGTTTGGTCTAAAATTGAACCATGAATCGACTCACCAACGAATAACGCTTGCAAATTATTGAATTTTACTAACAAAATGCGTGCTCTCTTAAGAAAGTTCATCGCGCGCTTTTTTCTATTCTATGGTCAGTTTATTCGCCCCACAGAAGCGGCTATTCGGCCTATTGTGACTAAATTTTGCACCAAATTTACATTGTTGGGCATTAAACCACCAACGCGCTTAAGTGGAGTGCGAACTGAAGAAAGTATCGCAGTTGTATCGGCCAGTGTTAATGATGACCATCAATTATCGATTCATCGCCGTTCGCAGCAATTGGGCCTCTGTTACTCAACAACGTGGAACATTTTGCGGAAGGATTTGAGTGTGATGAAAATACAGCTGGTGCAAGAATTGAAGCCGAACGACCTACCGCAACGTAGACATTTTGGTGAGTGGGCTCTTGGAAAGTTGGCCGAAGATCCACTTTTTTACCGAACAATTGCGTTCAGCGACGTAAATAAGCAGAATTGTCGATTTTGGAGTGAATGTCAGCCAGAAGCATTGCAAGAGCTACCAATGAATCCAGAATCCAGAAAAAGTCACAGTTTGGTGCGGATTATAGGCTGGTGGCATCATTGGACCGTACTTCTTCAAAGATGATGCGAATCGTAACGTAGCTGTGAATGGTGGGCGCCACCGTGAGATGATATCCAACTTTTTTTGCCCAAAATGCAAGAGCTTGTCTGGCATGACATGTGGTCTCAACAAGACGGTGCCATATGCCACACAGCACGCGCAACAATGGACTTATTGAGAGGCGAGTTCGGTGAACTTTTTATTTCACGTTCGGAACGGGTCAATTGGCCGTCTAGACTACTTTTTGTGGGGCTATGTTAAAGCTCATGGCTATACAGACAAGTCCGCCTCAATTGACGCATTGGAAGGCAACATTGAAGCATTTATTCGTGAGATACCGGCCGAAATGTTGGAAAGAGTATGCCAAAATTGGACTAAGCGGATGTACCATTTAAGGCGCAGTCAAGGTCAACATTTGCATGAAATAATCTTCAAACATTAAATTTTGGTGGTGGCCAATGGCGTTGTGGGTATGTGCGTCGACCCCAAACTCGACGTCGTAGGTTCGATTCCTTCTCTGTGCGAAGAAAACAATTTTCACGACCCCACCTCTTTCGAGTCACTGACAATGCTCAAAGAGTATTTCCTGTCTAGAGAAAGCTTCTCAAACAAAGCCGTTCTGAGTCGGCGTAAAACTGTCGGTCCCTTCCACTCGTGAGAGAACAATAGCATGCACAACACTGGTCGATGCTAAGAAGCTAGTCCCTGGCCCCCTATGGGCAGTAGCGGCGCCGATATTATTATTTATAATCCTTTATGGTTGCCCAATATGCGTCTCCAGCCAGCTCGATCTTTAGCTAGCTGTCTCCAGTTTCCCACGCATAGTTAGTTGAGGTACCTTTCCACTGCGTGCGCCATCTGAGTCGCGGTCTTCCACCACTGCGCCGTCCCTCTGGGGTGGATTCGAAGACTATTCGGGCAAGAGCATTGGTTTCCATCCGCTCTACATGACGTAGCCACCTCAATCGTTGGATCTTCACTCTTCTGGCTGAGTCGATGTCGCGTTATATCTCCTCCTCCTCCACTCACCATCTATGCAGACGGGACCGAAAATCACACGAAGCAACCAAGAGGTGCTTCATCCGCTTTTGACAGAGTCCATGCCTCCGCGCCATATAGCAGGACTGGGACGATTAAGGTCTTGTAAAGCGTTACCTTGGTTGTTCGAGAAAGGGCTTTATTCTTCAGTGGCCTTCCGAGTGCGAGAAAGCAGCGATTGATATTCCGTTTTATATTCGCGGTTGTGTCATTGCTTGTGTTGACTTCGAAGAGACAAGACTTTGTCTACATGGGTCTTTGAAGTCTAAGAGGGTCGATTCACATGATTTCGGTGGCCGCTCCATGAGATGTGGCGCTCAATGTGGCATTAGTTGTGTGTCACGCAGCGCTACATTTAAAATTTAAACAAAAAGCTTGCCGTTGACGGTGATGGCATAGCATTTCTTCTGATGTCTAATGGATATGCCCGCTGACTCCGGGACACCAGACCTTCAGTTGCGACGTGTTTACACAGTTGTTGCTCTGTTGCACAGTTGCTTTGTTCGTCGATTGTTTTATTAGCCAAAAGAAGCACCGATTCGCAAGTTATTCTTCTTTTGATTTCATCGCTAGTGTCATTGTCTGAGTTGACAGCGGTTCCTAGGTAGACAAAGTCTTGGACTCCCTCAAAGTTATATCTGTCTGCTGTGACGTTCTGACCGAGACGTCGGTGTTGGTTGTCCTTTCTCGTTGACAGCCGTGCCCTGATTCACCACCAATCCTATCTTCGCGGCCTCCGTTGCAATACTCACAAAAGCGCCTTTGACATCACGCTGCGTTCTTCCGATAATGTCAATACCGTCGGCATATGCGAGTAGTTGAACGGACTTCTGAAAGATTGTTCCTGTGGTGTTGGCGTTCTTTCAAGAACGATGTTGAAAAAGTCGCATGACAGCGCGTCGCCTTGACTGAATCCTCTTTTGACATCAAAGGTCTCGGTTAGGTCTTTACCGACTTTGATGGAGCAGCGTGCATTCTCCATCGTCATTCTACACAAACGGACGAGTTTAGTAGGGATGCCAAAACTAGACATTGCTCTGTATAGCTCGTCTCTATAAATGCTATCATACGCGGCCTTAAAATCGATGAAAAGGTGGTGGTAATCGATTTGTTGCTCCTGGGTTTTCTCCAAAATCTGCCGAAGTGTGAATATTTGGTCGATGGTGGATTTTCGCGGCCTAAAGCCACACTGGTATGGACTGACCAAGTTGTTGACGAATGGCTTTAGGCGTTCACACAGTACGGCAGATAAGATCTTATAGGCGATGTTAAGGAGACTACTTCTTCCCCGATAGTTGGCGCAGTCAAAGGGGTCTCCTTTCTTGTGTATCGGGCAAACAATGCTGAGGTTCCATTCATCGAGCATGTTTTCCTCCGACCATATGTTGCAGATGAGTTGGTGCATGCTCCTTACCAAATCATCGCCTGTGGCTTTAAAAAGCTCGGCAGGTAGGCCGTCAGCGCACGCAGCCTTGTTGGATTTCAGTTTAGATATAGCAATCCTCACTTCATGCGGGTCGGGTGGACGGAATTGTTGATCTTCATTTCCCCTTTTTTCTTTAAGGGTAGAATGGTTCGTTCTGCCTGACAGCGGATTTTGATTCTTCGTCGCCGTTGTACAGTCTGCAGAAATGGTTTCTCCATATTCTCAGCATCGACTGTGACTCTACTACGAGGCTCATAATAAACACTCACAATTTTTCAGTGTTTGTTATGAGAATTGACCATGAATCATTAGTGCACGATATAACGTCATTGTACCAATTTCTTCTCTTTAGCTGAGACATGCTTCGTATGTACTTCTTCAAAATGAAAAATTTAACGCTCTAAATTAACTGCCGGCATCGGCAATCCTTTGAATCAATTTACCCGAAATTCTATTCCATCCATAACTATTCTTGTAAACTCAATTAATCAATCACGCGCATTTCTATATTTAATTCAAGACACGTGCTTTCAATCAAACTTATTTCCTGCCGCGCGCTTGAGGACACCATTCGCGGAGGGATAACAATTCTGACCACAAAATTCGAAACCACCTCCGAACAACAGGTCCAATGGAGCAGCACAATGGTTGGTGATTGATATTCCACAAGGCAACAGCAATCAATCGATTCCCGAAGAGTGGGAGTTAATTAGAGGACCACCGCAACAAAGTACTGTTTTAAAATGGATCAACGTCGGTGGAGGGAGACACAAGACACAAGACACAACACTAATGAGGACCAGTGACAGTGGCAGGTAAGTGGCGAAACTTCTGGGTTACGTCCACGCAGAGTTTGCAGTGAGACAAGCCAAAGTGGAGGACAAAGAAGCTTGCGATTACTTTGTTCGATATTAATTAGGTTTTGAAACTGTCTCCCGTTCTTGTTCGGTAGCACAATCTAATTTAATGAACCCGCTTGTAATCCATTAAGAACTGGATTGTTCAGTGCATTCTGTCGATCCGCCGTATACTTTTGATTCTGTGAAACTTTACTCTGAGGACTCGCCAGGAGAAGGAAACCTTTTCTTGCAACAAGTGAGATTTATAGCATTTTTGTGTGTAACCATGTGCATCCGGTAGGAGGATGGCTCGTGCGGTTGATATTTGTTGAGTGCAACAATTCAGGTGCAACTGGTTATGCTTTCGATTGTGTATTAATTGAAACACGTACATTCAATCAGGTGGTGGCCAGTGGTGTTGTGGGTATGAGCGTCGACCTCAATGCACTTGAACCTCGACGTCTGAGTTCGATTCATGAGGCCGCACCTCTTTCGAGTCACTCACAATGCTCAAAGAAAAGACTGGCAGCACGAAGTCAGCATAAAACTGTGTGTCCCTTCTACTCGTGAGAAAACAATAGCACGCACGACACAAGTGATTCTTCTCTTCTTCTTGATTGGCGCTACAGTCCGGGGTGGACCTGGGCCTCAACTAACATGCCTCTCCAGCCAGCACGATCTTTCGCCAGCTGCCTCCAGTTGCGCACACCAAGTTGGTTGAGGTCCTTTTCAACTTGCGTGCGCCATCTAGTGCGAGGACGTCCTCTGTTGCGCTGTCCCAATGGCTCGGTGTCGAAGACTCTTCGGGCCGGAGCTGTGGTGTCCATCCGCTCTACATGACCTAGCCATCTTAAGCGTTGGATCCGAAGACGCTTAACTAGGTGCATGCCGCTGTACAGCCCGTATAGTTCGTGGTTGAACCTTCTCCTCCAAACGCCATCAACGCAAACAGGACCAAAGATCGTACGCAGAACTTTTCTCTCAAAACAACCAAGAGCTTTTTCATCCGCTTTCAATAGCGTCCATGTCTCTGCGCCATAGAGCAGGACTGGGATGATCAGGGTTTTATACAAGCTCAATTTGGTGTTTCAAGAGATGGCTCTGTTACTCAATTGCTTCTTGAGCCCAAAGAAACAGCGATTGGCAAGAGTAATTCTGCGCTTGATCTCGGTACTGGTGTTGTTGTCCCTATTTACTCCGGAGCCTAGGTAGACGAAGTCCTTGACTACCTCAAAGTTTCTGCTGCCCAATATGACGCTCTGTCCGAGACGTCGATGTTGTGCGTCCTTCCGTGATGACAGCATGTACTTTGTTTTGCCCTGGTTTACCGCTAGACCCATTTTAGCCGCTTCCGCTTCAATGCCAGCAAACGCCTCATTGACGGCTCGCTGTGTTCGTCCAATCACGTCAATGTCGTCCGCGTAAGCAAGCAGTTGAACGGACTTTTGGAAGATCGTGCCTCGGGTGTTTACGTTTGAGTTTCGCACGATCTTCTCAAGTATGATGTTAAAGAAGTCACATGACAGCGTGTCGCCTTGCCTAAAACCTTTTTTGACATTGAAGGTTTCGGTGAGTTCGTTACCGACCTTGATGGAGCAGCGAGAGTTCTCCATCGTCATCCTGCACAATCTGACGAGTTGTGCAGGAATGTCAAAACTAGACATGGCGCTGTATAGCACGCTGCCATTTGCGGCCTTAAAGTTGGTGAACAGGTGGTGGGTATCAAATTGAAACTCCCGAGTCTTTTCCAAGATCTGCTGTAATGTAAATGCTTGGTCAGTAGTGGATTTCGCTGGCCTGAACACGCACTAACATTAACCAAGCAAGCTGTTGATGTAGGGTTCCAGGCGTTTACACAGAACGGCAAAAGAGAGATCCTACAGGATATATTTCGGAAACTTGTTCCTCTAAAATTGGCGCAGTTTGCAGGGTCTGCTTTCTTTAGGATCGAGCAAACGACCCTAAGTAGTGATGGGCATAATCGAATGATTTTAAGAAACGAGACTAGGAGACTAAGCGAATGATCACTCGAATGACTACTAACACAAGATAACTCGATACTTGTCTTACTTCAGCGCAAGAACAAGTAACAAATAGTTCTCGTCGAGAAATACTCATCAGGAACGAAGAATGAACATCAGAATGAAAGCAAAAGAACTCAAGTATTACCCCACTACTCGGTGCATTTATGAAAACATCAACAACAACAGTGGGTCCAGAAGTGTTTTATTTGCTTCCATCTCACCGAATCGTTTGAAAACAACTTGTCGCAAATCACTTTCATTCTCCTCATGTTCCTGATCAGTAGCTCTAGACAAGAATTTTTTGTTACTCGTTCTCTCGCTGTTGATACATCGAGTTCTCTTGTGTTAGAAGTTAGAAGCCATGCGAGTGGTTAGTAGTTATTCGAGTGATTGATTGAGAATCGAGATGTTGTAATAATCGATTATCACTCGAGATATCATTCGAATGCGCCCATCACTAATCCTGAGATTCCATCTGTCGGGCATACATTCATTCGACCAGATTTTACAGATGAGCTGGCGTGTGCGCCTTTCCAAATCCTCGCCAGCTGCTTTGAAGAGACCGGCAGGCAGTCCCTCGTTGGACTTCAGTTCGGCGATTGCTGCCGTCACTTCACTCAGGTCGGGAGGGCTGGATTATCCTGTCTGACATCGGTATCCGTTGTACAGTCGGTAGAAGTGGACTTTCAATATTCTCAGCACTGACTTTGATTTTACAAGAAGATTTCCATTTCTGTCCTTCTTACGAGTTTGACTCTTCTTTCTTATCTGTTGATAGAATTTTCGAGCATCCTTCCAACAGCAGCGCCTCTCAGTATCTTCGACCTCTCGCTTCGCTGGCTTTTTCTTACGGAGAGATCTGATGCTCTTCTCATTATTTTTGCTTGTAGAGCTCCCGGGGCAGCAATCGTCCTTCTCCGCAGCGCCGCTTTGTATGCTTCCTGCTTGGCTGCTTGTGCTCGCTGACATTCTCCATCGATCCAGTGGAATTTTTTTTTGTGGCAAAGCAAGCACATCAGTTGCGGCTTTTCTGATGCGGTATTTGATATCGGCGGCGTAGAATTTTCTGAGAGGTAGGGGCAGACTCGATCTGAAAATTTCCTGGTGATATCCTGCGATTGGCAATTTCTTGGCACAATTTTGACGATTTCGAAGGGGGCCGGGAAATCCCCACTTGGAGCACAGTGTGTAGCCAACATTGGTAGTGGTTCGAATCAGTGGTAGCGCGTCGTCACGTAAATAATGTGTGTGTCTTGCGTCAATCGCAATATGATCAATTTGGTTGACGGTGGATTGATCTGGAGACTATCATGTTCCTTTGTTGATTGTTAAGTTGCGGAAACCGTGTGCTCGCTACACTGAGTTTGCGCTCCACCGCACAGTTAATTAGCCCAAATCCGCTATAGGAGGTGCTGTAGTGTGGACTAGACTTTCAGTTCAGGTTCAGACAGTTCTACCAAAGATTGCCTCATTTCTTAACTTGGAACTAGAGTCAACATGGAAAATCTTGACGTCAAGTCTATGACATTTCTCGTGGATTTGCTAAAGGAGCTGGTAGAAGCAGTCTTTGGTTGCGCCATCTTTCTCCGCTGTCGGGGCGTACGCGCTTATGAGGCTTATGTTGGCGAATTCGGCCTTGAATCGGATCGTCACCCAGCGGTCGTTGGTACACCTAAAGCTCAAGACTGCCTGCCAAGTCTGCTGCTGATGACAAGCCCGTATCCAAAGGTGCGCTGACCTCGCAGTAAATATCACAGTCTTTCATCCTTTTTTTATCCAGCCTGACTCAATGCATTTCTTGTGTTTGTAGAGGTGCCTGGGCTCCGCAAGTTGTTCGCCTGCACGTGGACTGTAAGGTTCCTTATTTCGTCTGCTAGGGTCGATCATTCATATCCAAGGTTTGATGCTGCTTCGTAAGTATCATGCTTTCCACAGTAGGGAGGGTAGCCCGCAAACCTGGAGGAACGGATCCTAGAGGAATCCCCTGGACAAGGGGCCGCTGCATGCATTGATTCATTGAAAGGGTGCCAGGAGGCTGTTAGTCAGGAAATGGTGGATAGCCATTCGAAAAGAATGCATAGCTGGTCGTTAGCCTCACAAATTCCTTGACGTGTCACAGTTTAACGGCACCCAAATAAGTTGGATATCAATATACTCTATCATCTCGGGACGTCGTGGAGTTGAAGTTGGCTGAACTGAGAGATTTAATCGCTGCCTGGCTCTCAGAACAGAGTATCATATCTGGTCTTGCCACCAGCGCCCTTGCTCGCTCTAGTTTCAGTCGGGAAAACGCTAAATCGGCACGGCAATCGGAAAGGTACCTGAATATAAAGGTCCTTGGAATAGACTGCTGCAGTTACATCCGCGTCCATCTGTGAAAATTCAACCGACTGTATTAATGGTGAAGCAAATAGCAATCGTTTTCCTCGCAGTATGAGTCTGACTCAATCATTGGCAATCCGAACTGCTGAACGAAGCTTTTGTTCGAGAATATGATCAATTGTTGGTTGTTTTTTGCGAATTAATCCCTGGGCTACAACCGAAATACCACCCACTATCGGTCACCTATTTCTGATGGCTTGCAGCATAGTGTTACCTCATGAGGATGGCTCGAATTGTTCAGTTTTATGTACAGACCGATTTACACAATTCAAAATGTTTCAGTTGTGTGCTCAATGGAGGCTGCTGTTTTGCATTGTTTATAATTAATGAGACCTTCTACTCAAAACCATGGGAATATTAATCGACTAATTGAACACATTCATCGATCGTGGTGAATTATAATGGCAACTGGCTCGTCTGTTGTTCTGGCACCCATTTCCCGTGTTTTCCACAACATTATTGACTCTACACACCGTTGTACACCCACTGACCACCACCAGTCCCAGTGCGATGCGTGTAGGCGGCGTACAACAGCAACCGACCGAAAAACAGACTCCAACGCACTCTGCGGCCTCATTTTAATGTGCTTTCTAATGGTAAGCGAATTTATCGAGGCACCGATACTTGTGTAAATGATGAACATTTCGCGTCTGCCTCCACCGGCCGGCCTGTTCGCGATGGCTCCCCTATTAAGATGATCCGCATTTGAATTTATTAAACTCTGTTTTGCTATCAAAACATCAACATCATCCTTTTGAATCTATGCGCACGGCCAGCGGGTTGGTTGGGTGCATGTGTTTCCTTTTTTTTGATTTTGATAGACGTCTAGCAGCGAGGGAAGGTCACAACGAAGGGTATCCGGCCGTGTTTTTCCCTTTTTTTTAAGGTTCACTTCTTGGTTTAATTGGATGATAAAGGGCTGCGGCGGTTCTTGGCGATGAAGTGATATGCAAATTCGGGGAGTTCATTGCTATCGGATTAGACTTTGCCAGCAATTTGTTGGACTTTATAATTCAACTTTAATTTATGACTGCCGCTCAGTTGCTTATCGTATTTGGGTCAAGTGTTGACTGTTGACTGTCAACCCCCAGTGGAACATTGTGTGTGCGGGGCTGTGTTTTCAACCAATGACAGAGATTGTCGATGGAGGATTATATTATGCGGAGGGATGTCGATTGTTCGGTAGCTTCTTGATGAGTCAGCGGTTATAAGAGGTTTTCCAATAAGGACCTGACAACTTTGAATTTAATTTGTGAACGCACTCACTCAACATTTCATCTTTTTTTTCGTTGGTTCAAGGCTTTTTTTGATACAATTAGAGCTTACAGCAGTTCACCTGCAAAGCTACGTGCTTGTCTGCAGGTGGTTGTAAATTGATCGTTAACAAATTAACATTAACCCAGTTGCCTTTGTTTTTGACGTGAGCGTGTGCTAGCCTTGACGCGTCTCTCAAATTCTTCTTCTTCTTCGTGTGGCGTCGGGGATGAACTTGGGCCTCAGTCAACAATCCTCTCCAGCTGGCACGATCCTTGGCCAGCTGCCTCCAATTTCGCACTCCAAGTTGGTTGAGATCCTTCTCTAATTGAGTGCGCTATCGACCTCTATTGCGTTGTGGCACTGGTTGGGAGTCCAAGACTCTTCGGGCTGAAGCAGTGTTCTCCATGCACTCTACATGGCCTAGCCATCTTAGGCGCTGAATCCGTAGACGCCCGACTAGCCTCAGATCGCTGTACATCCCGTACAGTTCGTGCCTGAATCTTCTTTTCCAGGAACCATCAACGCAAACAGGACCAAAGATGGAACGCAGAACTTTTCTCTCGCAAAGACCACTTCATCCGCTCATGCGATAGCGCAGGCTTCTGCACCATAAAGCAGAACAGGGATGGTCAGGGTCTTACATAATTTTAGCTTGGTTCTTCGAGAGAGGGCTCTACTATTCGATTGGCTCTATCTCAAGAGCGCCTGAAGAAGCCCTGGCTCTTTTAGAAAGAACAGTTCTGCATTCAATCTTCATTCCTTTTTGCGTTGATCTTTTCTGGTCCTGTACAGCGGACTCGATGTCTTAGACGGCTAGGCCATGTAGAGCGCATGGAAAACACTGCTCTAGGCCGAAGAATCTACGACTCCGAACCAGGCGCAATAGAGTCGGTCACCACAGCTTTAAGAACTTTGACTCCAATTTTCGGTCGTAGTTATCGACCTAGTAGACAGGCAATAACAAGTTTAGTGCAAAAATTTTAGTCTACATATTAGTTGTGTGATGTTGCCGTGTGAGTGAGACAACGGGTTGGACGAAGTGTTGAAAATATCGCTGCCGTTCAGGTGGCCGTAGCAAGCGATCCAAATCAGTCAATTCCACGGTGTTTCCGAGAATAAGGCATTGCCCCGACCACATTATATGGCTGAGGAGCAAACTGACTTAAGAATTGAAGGCGATGGATAAAAAAGAAGGTGTCACGTCCTGAATGCAAAATCCCCTCTTTTTCATAAATCCGACAAAAATGCAAAATGTATATCCTGCGGAAGGACATACTCTCGCAAAAGTATGCTTCTCAGCAACCACTCGTGTCGTGCGTGCTATTGTTCTTTCACGAGTGGAAGGGACCTACAGTTTAATGCCGAATCCAAACGGCCAAGTTTGAGAAGCATTTTCTAAATACTCTTTGAGCATTGTAAGTGACTCGAAAGAGGTGGGATCGTGAAAATTGTTGTCGTCGCACAGAGCAGGAATCGAACCTACGACGTCGAGGTAGGGGTCGATACACGTACCCACAACGCCACGGGCCCACTGATATTAAGGACATTTTCAACAGAGCAATAGCCTTAAATAGATCCACTGCGGGAGTGGCAAATGATGTACAAAAAATGATAAATTATGAGGAAAGCTCTGTCAGTGCCTGTAACTTCAGCAGCCACATAGTTATTATTCAACTTAGCTGGAAACATAACAAACACACATATCGGCTTACAATTACAATTTCCAGAGTCGAATGAACATGCATATCGCACAATTGATCCATCGAACTGAATGCTAAAACCATGTGTAGAGACACGAGACTGCGAATGAAGTCTGGTACATACCTAACTGCAGTAACAAATTCAACCAATCCAGATCTGCAGAGACCATTTCTTTTAGTACAGCTCAGAAATAAATGAGTGAGAAGACCATCGGCCATTTTGTCCCCTAGTCAACAAAAGAGAGGAATGTGAGAATAGTGGAAGCATGGCGGCCAATTCGTGAATTTTTTGAGACAATCTTGTTAAGGACCCAACCACCATGTGAGAAAGGAAGTCACTTTTATAGCACTCATTCATAAATTCGAAAAAACTTGCAGATTGTTAAGAAAAATTACCAGGTATTGAACCTAAAACAAACCAAAAATATGTTTTTTTTTTCATAATTTGCGCGTGCTCAAGGGGTTATTAATACCCTTAATTGTCCGCGGTCAAGACACAGCACGGGCCGGAGGTATAGAGGGAGAGAGAGAGAGAGGAGGTACCTGTGCACATTGGTCTTAAACATCTGCGGGTTGTAATCTATGGGGAATATTGAGCTGGGAAGAGCATTCCACATTCGTGTGGTGCGGCTAAAAAACGAGTCTCTAAATTTCACTGTGCGTCCGAAAGTAGGCTTAAGGGTAAACTGATGTGCATTCCTGGCGAGACGTGTATTGCGGGTGAATTCAAGGAGAGGAGGAATGCAGTTGGCTAGCTCACTTGAGCATCGTTTGTTAAAATAACGATAAAACACGGTACGTCGATGTTCAAGCGAGTCTAGTGAACCCGCCATATCGTTGTCTCCCATAAGTTTTATCGCTCGCTTTTCGATTCTATCTAGAAGGTGCAGGGTGGTCTTGGGGCACCGGACCAGGTATGAGCGTTGTACTCAAGCTTAGGGCGAATATACGAATTATAGATTAAAGCCAAATCAGAGGGGGTGAAGTATTTCTTGCACCGATTAAGGAAACCTAAGCATTCCGCAGCATTTTTGGCGACCTTGAATATGTGATCATTGCAACTAAGTGTTGTGCTGATGTACATGCCGAGGATGGAAAGTTTTCCGGTTTCGTCGATACAAGCGCCATTCATGGATAATGGCTGATTATCAGGGGTTCGCTTTAGAGGCAGCAGACAGCATTGAGTTTTGGAAACATTGAATTCCACTCTGTTGTTCTTACCCAGTTAATTATGCTGTCCAGATCAGAAATCAATGTGCTTGACATACGCTGCCATTCCAATATTACGTCCGAAGGGCAGGGTCGTGAATTTTGGAACGCATACGAAAAGCTGAGTGTGCTGTCATCAGCGAAGGAGTGGATTGGATTAGAAGTGGCAGCCAGGATATCATTTATAAAAACGAGAAAGAGTGTCGGAGACAGAACAGAGCCTTGAGGGACACCAGCCCATTTATTTTGTGGATATCAGACTTGAACCCATCAAAAACACGGTTCGAAAGGTAGGTTCTAAACCATAGAAGCAGGGACTGACCAACACCATGAGCACGCATTTTCGACAAACTCGCTTGATGCCAAACTCTGTCAAATGCTTTAAAAATTCCAAGCGCAACTATCTGGCTTTCGCCTGCATTGTGCAAAGATTGGTTCCACTTTTCGGTGAGATAATCACCAGTGGAGCTGTTGCTGCGGAAGCCATACTGTCGGTTATTAAGAAGCTTCCGCGATTCAAGATATTTCAAAAGCTGACGATTTATCAGCATTTGCATGACCTTAGAAAGAAGGGACGTAAGTGCTATGGGTCGGTACGAGCTGGATGACAAAGATTCGGCGGGATAGACAAATGCTGTTCGCGATCTACTCGGAAAGAGACCTGAAGAGTAGGATAGATGAGAAAGCCTACGCAGTGTGTTTGCCAGCGAAGAACACCTCTTCAGAAGTATTGGGGGAATACCATCCGGGCCAGCGGAGTTGTGCACGTCGAGATCTTTAAGTACTCTTGCAACTGTACGAGTGCGGAAGTGAATTTGTCCCATGGTGAAACCAACGCTCTCGAGTACAGGTGGGGACAAGTTACAATCTGGCAGTGTTGAGCTGGCTGCAAAATGCGCCGCAAGCAGATTGGCTTTGTCCAAAGAGCTGACAGCTGGGATGTCATTTGAAATGAGCGTGGGAATTGAGGACGAGGCGGAATTCTTTATGTTTTTCACAAATGACCAAACGTTTTTGCTACCCTTGGGACATTGTAGCACTTTTTGCCTCAACTTTTGTTCATGGGAGAATTTCACACGTCGGATTATTGCACTGCAGTCATTTCTGGCCCGTTTAAACTTATTCCGGTTTCCCTCAGTAGGGTTGGCTTTGTATAACCGGAAATTCATCTCTCTTACTCTGATGGCCTCTTTGCAGCTCGAGTCATACCATGCATTTGGTCTGGGTTTGATACACTTCACTCTATGCGGAATGAAGGATCTCATGCCCAGCTGAAGAATGTTTGTGATCATATCAGCAGCGGCATCCACGGCAGGAAGCATAGTGACCAGTTAAAATTCCTAAAGAAGTTCTTGAGTCCGCTCCAATTGGTTTTCTCGTATAGCCATACTGTTCTTTTCGGAATTTGTTCTCTAACTGTTTGTGGCGATAACGAGAAATTAGCGGATACGACACAGTGGTCTGACGAGCCTAGAGGCGACTATATGTCAACAGAATATTTATCAGGATGAGAGGTGAGAAACAGGTCCAGTGTGTTGGCGGAATGATCTGCAATGTCAGGTATTCGTGTGGGCTCATTTACAAGCTGGGTCAGATTGTTTACCTCAGCAAAGATTTCAACGTACCTTCCTTCGGTTGTTGTCTGGCCTGAATGTCGAAGCCAATTAAAAATTGAAATCGCCCGCAATGGCAATTTCAGTGTGAGGATATAGGGAAACAATTCTTGAGATGGAATCGGATAGCGCATCAAATTCGTTAAAAGTTGAATTGCTATCCAAGTTTGGACTTCTATAAATAAAGCAGTAGTGGATTAAATGCTTACGGACATGGAATTTTAACCACAGAAAATTGAATTCCGGATTGGAACAGAGGCCGTATTGTGGTTGAAGTTGGTAAGCTACATCACTACGCACGTAGATGGCGAGACCGCGGTGTAAAAAGAAGAGCGGCACTAAGCTATATCCAGGCAGGATCAAATCCGATAAGTCAAAGATCAACCCGCCTGATAAAATCAAACGGGAGTTGCGACCGAGAATGCGCAGCAGTGGCTTGTGAAGGAAAGGGGCGAGAGGGAGCGGACCGGAAGCACTCGACACCGAGACACTTCACTGCACTACGGGGCACTCGCGATGTAGCTGTGGATCGGATGGACCGCGACACTTTGTTTATTTTTATTTTTTTTTTTTAGCGCACACGCGTAATCCACCGTCAAAGCAAGTGCACTGGTCGGAGGCTGGCACAGAACTGATTGCCTAAATTTGGAAGTAACTTCATATGGAAGGTCTGGCAAGGTAATTTTGCTCCATGACAATGCACCTGCACACCGGTTCAGGATACAACAAAAACACTTGGCTGGGAGCAGCTATCCCACCCCTACGTATTCACCAGACTTGGCTCCTTCCGATGGGACACGCATTGGCTGAGCAGCACTTCGATTCGAAGTCGAAAATTGCGTGTCTGATTGGTTTGCTTTAAAAGACGAACAATTTTATTGGCGTGGCATTCACAAATTGCCAGAAAGGTGGTCAAAATGTGTAGAAAACAATGGCCAATACTTTGAATAAAAACGACTCATTTCATACCAATATACCATGTCTGTGAAAAAGAAAAGGCAGCAAAGAAACTGTTTGTTTCATTGTTGAATCCCTGTACATAAGTGTCGTACCATATTTGAGCAAAAAAGAAAACAAACATTTATCTGTTTATTCATTAACATCACCATAGTGCTGCCGACAGAAACTCCCATAAACAGGATCTTTATTCAATTACCGCTTAAACATCCGCTTTGATCGTTTGCTTACCACTCATTGGTGTTGAATATTTAACACAGAAATTTGAAAAATGTCGGGTAACGAGCCACAAGTACCACGGGAAGTTGATAAGCAGTCCTCAAGAGGTCACACGTACGACACGGGACGACAAACGCATAAAAAAGCTGTCAGCTGAAATCAAGAGGCAAGAGAAGTGGAAGATGGATATCCCTTTGCTCAATTATTTTGGGTGCAACTTCATATTTTTCATTCGAGTCCAGCAACTCAGGCTGATTTGAAGTTAATTTTTTTATAAAATAAAACTAATTTATTCAAAAATGCAAGCCTTTGAGTACAAAAACCACATACCCACCCATTTTGGGTGTCCCTAGGCTGGACAGAGGTCAAACAAGGCTTCCATTCCTTGGACCAAGTGCATTTAGGTACGCCGTAAGTTACTAGTTAAAGGGGTACCTATGTTAGGAGATATTTCATCAATCGGCCATCTGGTGGCTTTTTAGGCGAGTTCGTCAGCTCTACGTGTCCTCTGACGCCTCCAAGGCCATAGTGTTTTTTCTTTGTTAATTTCGAGCACTGCGCCCCTTGTTTCTCCCTTTAGTTCATCCAACTTAGCGACCTTCCAGTTGTGGGTAGGAATTTTTGGGTTGAATAATTGGATGAATTTCAGGATCCTAGCGGGATCCGAGAGGCTCTGAGGAAGATAAGTGCGAGTCCTTGGTCTACTGGGGGTCTGATCCCTCGTTACGACCTCGAGCCGCACACCCTTCCACACCACTCCCAGTCTGCTTATGGCTGAATAAATCATTTGATCTCTGGCAAGTGAAAGTCACGAGCTTTATGTGACTCTGGTGCCATCCTCCGTCTGCCCTACAGGTGCAAGGCCTCCGTTTTCTAGCACCAGGCCTAGATAGACATCATTAATCGCCGACACCACCTTTTTCCAATTCAATGGAGCGTAGTAACGCAGTCAGCGTCGCCTCTATCTAATACGGCACAAGTGATGTCGCCTTTCAGCACTTCACTATACGGCCTGTTGAGCCTGCTGGCATTATAAGATGTTTCTCCACTCGGCTTTTGCCTACAGTGACCTGGCGCGCTTGGACGTAGTGCCCTGTGACTGGATAAAGATCGTTTGCTTCTCTGGGGGTATGCCAAAAACCGGACTGCAGAGCGCCTTTCCTTGTACCTTTTATAGGAAGGTCCTGGGACCTTCGAGGAGAAGACAGCTCCGCAAGCTCCGCCAGATACCATGTTCCGTGAAGGAACTCTCTGTGGGAATTTCCGTGCAGGTTCTTGGTTTTTGAGGCTCCACGCGGTCTCTGACAGGCCTTAAGACGGTTTGAGCCGGCTTATCCGTCAGCACTTCAGGAGCCGAAGCTATCCTGAAAGAAGAGGTTCCAACCTGTGAGAGCGCACCGATCCACGAGTTGCGGTGAAAGGGAAGGTCTGACTGTGCGAAGCTCCGCATTGCACAGCTAAGGAAGGATTAATGTGGGAGTTTGCCAAGCCTCCTAGACAGCCCGTTCGCGACTGAGCTATTTTTCGAATGAGCCCCCAGCCAGGCTGATCCTCGGCACGTTTTGTATGACACCTTGATCCAGCCCACCGGAGTGAGAGAGGGAGATGGGATGTAGTTGGTACAGAGAGAAGGGATGATTACATCTTAGCTTCGGGTCCCCTCATAGAGAATAAATTTGTTTGAGTCGTTGGCCTTTACTAAGCCTTCGGACCACGTCAAGGTGTTCAACCACGCGAAGCTTCGATGAAGCCTAGGAAGATTCTACTTCCTGAGAGAATGTGCCATGAAATACGAAAGTGGTGAACGGCTACTTGTTGTCTTCAAATGCAGCTGTCCCTTCTTCTATGTCAAGCATTGCATCCTTCACCCTCAGTTATGCTCCCAACAACTCATAAAATTCTCCTAATCAATTGAGCCGCACCCCCGTGGGACGCATTTAATAACAATCTACTCAACGCTGGATTCAGGTTTTTCACCCGCAGCTCATAAATATAATACCCACGGCCCTTATTTGCAACCCTCTTATCGGGAACATCATCCTCGACTGACGATCCTTCAACGAATCTTGTCATTTTCATTAAACCTGTCACACGCCCCTTCGCCACCCCATCATCAACCGACTTTATAAAATAATTTTATGTCGCCTGGCTGTTGCTGGAAAACAACGCGTTTCCGCCGTAAGTATGATTTTGCCGTGAGAAGGTGCCGCCATCCTCCGACTCCCCCCACGCTCTGGAAAAGACCGGGAAAAGCGATTTCGAATGGCTCCTCACCGCCAATTCTTAAAAGTGAAAATCCTTCTCATTGAACGGCGAACGCCACCGGATAACAGTTTAGACGCACACACAAAAAAGGCCGATGCGGCGGTGGTTTTCCATGTGTGCTCCCGCCCATCGCCCGAGGGTGCGCCATACCGTGTGTGCGTGTGCGTGTGCGTGTATAAAATCTCATAAAATTCCCATTGTTAAGTCATTATCGTCGCGCTTGTGCAGGAAACCTCGGCAAGCGGGCCTTTTGTATTTATTCAGCACATTTCGAACCGAGCGCCCAGACCGGGGATGCCACTTGGCGTGAAGACTGGAAGTGAAGTCGTCCTAGCCGCTTGGCAAATGACTTTTATTCGATTTCTTCATCCTTCTGGTTCGCCTTGTGGGTTCTGGTCCCACGTTGGCGCGGGGGGTGCGTTGATTCATTAGGAACTTTAACAAAAGTAATTAGAATTTTCCACCAGGAACGCCGATGCTCGTACTTCACGGATGGCAGGTTTCGGTGGGGAAGGGATGTGATGTGCTAAGGCGAGAAACATGTAAATTCATTCGAAAGGATATGGTCTAGGGTGAGTATTTGACGGGACAGTGAGCGGCGGGGATTCAGGGAGGCTGCTAATTAAAGGTTTAAGCTAAGGAGTCTAGTGGCATTGTTTTCAGCTCGCCTGCTGGGGGGGATGATAAATGAGCGCTTCATCTTTGAAAGCGAGCGTTAGAAGGAGTTTAGACTTAAATTTGTTGAGGGGACAATCTTGCATGGAACATGGATGTTTTATTTTCATTTGATTGATATCTGTAAAGGGCCGGCGTGTCTGTGGTGGTTTTTCGCCCTTTCGCCAGTGAGTAGTCAATATTACCCGGCATACCGGTGCACTCCTAACACATCACACATCACATGCGGGCAAAAGCAAAATCTTCCACATGTTAGTCCATCGAGGAAAAGATTCTTCGAATCCGTGCAATCTCCGGTCAATAAGTTTTCTTCCGAACTTCAGCAAGGTATTCGACAAACTGTTTAATAGATCTCTGATCAACTGGACAGAGGACAAACATATAATTCCGGATAACCAATTCGGTTTCAGGGCGGGACATGCCACTATTCATGCCGCGTCGAAATTGGTGTCGGATATCCAATGGAACAAAGGCGAGAAACAATGCACGGGCGCCTGCTTAATTGACCTGCAGAAGGCATTCGACTTTACTACAAGCTCAATCGGCTAGGCATTAGTAAACCACTGTTGTACTTACTGTAAAGCATGCTTACCGGTAGGCGGTTCCTCGTCAAGAATGGCAACGTGACCTCTGTAGGTATTTTTGAAGTTAAAATTGGTCTCCAACAGGGTGCCGTTCATTCGCCGATCCTGTTCAACATTTTCTTGAGTGATCTGATAAGTTCTCTTCCGCACGCAATTGCGTATGCCAAACACTTGATCGTGTACAGTAGGCAAAAAGATCAAGGACATCACTACGCTCGCACAGGGTGACTTCGACTCATTCATGAGAGATTGCGATGACTGGAAGTTGAATATCAACTTTCAGAAGTCGGAAACCATACTGTTCAGAACGCCGTTGTATAAAGCTTCGGCGGACACGAAAAAGAATTGGCGAAAGTTCTCAATTGTTGGACGCCACGGGCAACCACTGGCGCAAAGGATTGTAGTCAGATACCTGGGTATCTGGCTAGATCAGTACCTATATTTTAACAAACACGTAGATGCTGCTCTAGCCAGGGCCCGAGGTGCTTTCGCCCTTACAAAGAGACTGTTTTACAACAGCCAACTCGATGCGAGGGTGAAGGTAATATGCTACATGGCCCTCATACGGCCAATGCTCACATATGGCTGTCCCGTGTGGTTCAACGTGAGTGCAAGCTTGATGGAAAAGATTCGGGTGTTTGAGAGGGCTTGTCTTAGGGCTTGCCTTCGCCTTTACAGAACACCAGAGTCCCAGTACAGAAAATTCTATTCCACTGGAGTTTTATACAACAGGGCGAACCTGATACGAGTGGACAATTTCCTGGTGAAGTTGATTCGAGGTCACACTGCGAGAGCGATGAACTCGGACAATAACCTGATCTCGGGGGCTTACTACCCCAATCCACAGTACCACGAGAGGGTACGTCATAACGGCTTCGTCCCACCAGAAGCCTTCCTCCACTACGATATGCACGGTCTGATACAGAATGAAAATGCGGTACCGATCTTGTATCACATCGCCAGGTCTACTGTAGATGGGCGACTCAACCACGACCGTTCCGTCGCACAACGAGCTGAGGAAGATCTTAAACTAAAATCAGTCCTGCCATTAAGTTTTTTCTATAATTTTTCTTAATCATTAGTCATACAGTTATGAATTTATTAAGCCAATGTAATGGTACTTGAAGTCGAAAGACATAGCTTAAGTTTAAGTTTAGCTTAGAGTGCCCGCCGAAGGCCAGTAAGTTAGAAGTAAGAAACATTGTGCGTCCAACTAGTTTTAAGCATTTTTGTCTAGTATGTAAGTTTATTATGAATATTGAAATAAAAATGAATTTGAATTGAAAAAAATGATATCTTAACACCACTCCCAAGACCCAAGACCGCTGTACGACATACTACGTTTTGCAACTAAGAACAACCGACATGACTTTTAGTGCGACATCTTTAAAAGGCCACCTCGCCATGTTCATCGGGTTAGGCGCAAGTAGGTGCAAGTAAGCACACTTGTGACATGTCTCGACATCGAATGTGCGTTCAACAATATCAAACCAAAAAGCAGTTTCACTTGCGCTGAACAACCTCGGGATCGGAAAGTCCTTAGTGGCTTTCATTCATGGTGGCTACTCACCAGCAGGCTAATACCCTCCCAGGTGGGAGACGCTAAGATCCATAGAGGAGTTAATAGGGGCACTCTACAGGGCGGTCTTCTTTCTCCCCTTCTTTGGAACGCAGCGGTAAGTGAAATGCTATTAATACTCGAGGAGGCAGCGGAGTATGCGGACGATGTTGCCATAGCGGCATCTGGCAAATTCGTCTCTACTCTAAGCGACACAATGCCGAATCCCTTCGAAAAGCTGGAAACATGGTCACAAGCATGAGGAATCGGCGTTAACCCACAAAAAAACGGATATCGTACTCTTCACCAGAAGCCACAAATTCTGCCACTTCTGCGTGGCACTAAATTACAACTTACCGCCAGGGCGAAATTTCTGGGCATCACGATTGATAACAAGCTAAACTGGAAGCACAACATCAAGATAGGGTCAAGAAAGCCTTTTCTGCCCTCTTTAGTTGCTTTTGTATGCAAATGGGGCTTACCACTACCTATGGATTTTCATCTCGAGCCTCAGTTTGGAGGACAGCACTAAACAAAGCCATCTATGCAAGCCACTCAATTGAGTACAAAGATTGGGCTGCTTGTGCATCAGCGGAGCAATGAGATGTACTCCGTCAGACGCACTGACCTCACCCTTCCACCACTGGAAATATTCGGAAAACAAAAAGCAGTCAGCACCGCCTTGAGACTGTGGTCCCAACACTGCTCAACCATTCTCAAGGAATTCAATTTCCTTCCTAGCGAACCTGACCGCCTATTACCCCAGGCCATCTTCGAGAAGAAATTCTGGATCAGCATTCCCTTCAAATCGGACTGGATGACTGGCAGACTTTGGATGATTCTCTGCTTGTATCACAGACGTATCGAAGACTAGCGAAGGTGTGGGTGCGGGTGTCTATTCCCTAGATCTCAACATTGCTAGCTCTTTGAAGCTCCCTGATCACTGTTGCGTTTTTCAGGCAAAAATAATAGCTTTTAAAGAGGCGATCAAAGGGTTATCGCCATCTGTTCGGGCAGTCGACCGCTATAAAATCTCTGGACAACGTCATGTTCTACTCAAAAAACATCCCTTAATTGCATGCTGTCTCTTAACGTGATGGTTGAGCATTTTAACATTCACCTCACGTGGGTGCCGGGCCACTGTGACATACCAGGAAACTGCAAAGCCGATGGGCTTGCCAGGTGTGATACAATCTCATCCCTATCAATAGCTGGGGTACCACCTTCCATGCCGATCACTACAGCCTACCATCTTTTAAATATTCACACGATGAAAACCACCAGGTGCTAGAAGGCACCGCCAACTGGCCATCTCTTAACCTAAAACGGTCACTCAGTCTGCTCGGACTCAGCAAGCACTCATTAAGGACCTTCATTGGAGTCATAACCGGGCACTGTGCAATTGGTACTCATGCTTGCTGGATGGATGTCCCATATAATGATTGCCGAAGAAGCTGCATGGATGACAAGGAAGAAGAAAACACTCATCGCCTACTCTGCTCGTGCAGCGCTCTGACTAGTCGTAGGTTCCCACACCTAGGGGCCTACTACAGCGACCGAAATGAGCTAAACAGCGCCAGCCTAGGCCAGTTTCACTAGAAGCACCAACTGCTTCCAGTGTTGGAACAAGTCAATCCGCGTGGTATCACAATAGGCCTACTCTGGCCTAAGTGTGACTGTCCTTAGCAGCCAACAACTGCAACCTTACCGCACTTGCGGGCAAGTAAATTCATCTTTAAAAACAGACTCGGACAGAAGGACTGTACGGTATTTCCCGGCCAACAGCAGGGAGCAACAACCTTGGCAATCCTGTAAATTTAAAAAAATTATTGTGACCAAGAATTATTCATCTTACAACTGGTCATTAGAACTTTAGCTTAAAACTAAAGATGGGGTGTTGGCTCTGGCGGGTCCACCTGATTTACATTGCTTAACTTAAGATGTTGCAACAAAGTATGGGTGTTGCGTTGTGCATCGGGTCGTTCAAGTCCGTGTGTCCATGTTGGTCCTTTTGCCATGGGGTGATAATGTGGAAGCCGATTCAGCCCCGATGGTGATTGCTATCACTACCGCTGAAACTAAGTGTCAACTTGTGAACTTAGTGAACTTAGTGCGCCATGCGATCTCTGACTTCGAGTCCTGTCACTCCATAATATACCGCTGTGCATATAAGTTTGTCACACATACGCCGAGTGTGAACGAAAAAATCTCTTGCAAGATATCGTGTTTTTAGAAGGAATAGGTTGATGCGATGATTGGTCGCTAAACTCGAGACGACCCAGTTTGGGTCGGCTACGACGTGTCTGCGTGTGTCGATCGCCGACTGCAGGACGACAAGACCTTTGGGACAGGCTGTGCCGGAAGAAGAAGGGGATGATCTTAGCAGAGCACACAGGGAAGGATGAGAAAAACAACAAAATAGCAAAGGTAAGATTCGACGCTCATCGTGAGCGACAACTTCGCATCAGCAAGCTCGCCTGTGTTGTTCAAGAACGAATTGGAGGCCACGGTGGAGACGTGGTATCGGGACAGATACACCTTCATGGTATGGGTCGGCGTGAAGCATTGATGCGAGCTCTCGGACTCAGGACTAGACAAGGACAGAAGCTAGAGAGGAGGTTCCGATCTCTAAGGCGAGACCGACAATAGAAGAGCTAGGGTAAGAAAACACACGTCGCAGACCACCTTGTTTTATTTAGTGAAACATTCGTTCATGTTTTTTTTTGTTCTGACATTCTTCCTGTTGTATGGCAGCAAATTATTCTTCTGTTATAGCGCTTCTTCTTATGGCGCTACAGTCCGGGGTGAAGCTGGACCTCAGCCAACAAGGCTCTCCAGCTGGCACTATCCTTAGCCAGTTGCCACCAATTTCGCACTCCAAGTGGGTTGAGGTCCTCCTCCATTTGAGTGCGCTATCGACTTCGTGGTCGTCTTCTATTGCGTTGTCCCACTGGTTCGGAGTCGAAGACTCTTCAGACTGAAGCATGTTATTGGGCCTAACCATCTTAGGCTCTGAACACCTGACTAGACTCATGTCGCTGTAAAGCCTGTACAGTTCGTGGTTAGATCTTCTTCTCCAGAAACCTTCAACACAAATAGGACCCAAGATTGGAGGCAGAACTTTTCTCTCGAAGAGACCAAGCGCTTCTTCATCTGCTCTTGAGATAGTACAGGCTTCCGCGCCATAGAGCATGACAGTGATGATCGGGGCCTTATATAATGTGAGCTTAGTCTTTCGAGAGAGGGCTCTACTACTCAATTGCCTCTTGAGCCCAAAGAAACAGCGGTTGGCGAGAGTTATAGGCTTAATCTCGGTACTGATGTTGTTCGTTCTATTAACTTGGCAGCCAAAATGGATGAAGTCCTTTACCCCCTCTAAGTTGTAGCTGCCTATGGTGTCCGTTTGACCGAGTCGTCGATGTTGTGTGTCCTTTCTTGAAGACAGCATATACCTTGTTTTGCCCTCATCTACCAGCCTCCTTTACAATAGCAGCAACCGCTTCATTGACGGCTCGCTGTGTTCCACCAATCAAGTCGTTTTCAAATAGACATGGCGCTGTATAGCTCGTCTCTATGCACGCTGTCATATGCGGCCTTGAAACCGACATATAGGTGTCGGGTGTCGATCTGCATCTCTTGGGTGTTTTAGAGGATCTGCCGTCATGTGAAAACGGGATCGATGGTGGAAGTCCCTGGCCTGACACCGCGCTGATAGAGACCTATCATGTTGTTGACGAATGGTTTCAGGCGCTCATACAAAACGGCAGAGAAGGTCTTGTAGATTATAGTAAAGACACTTATCTCCCGATAATTGGCGCAGTTGTAGAGAAGGTTGAGAGGACCACACAAACGACGCTGAGACTCAACTCATAGGGGATGGTTTTCCCGACCATATCCTACAGATAAGTTGGTGCATGCACCCTACCAGGTCATCTCCAGCTGTTTTAAAGAGTTCTGCAGACAGTCCGTCTGCTCCAGCAGCTTTGTTTGACGTTAGTCTCGATATCGCTATCTTGACTTTGTCTAGATCGGTGGGACAGATTCTTTTCTATAGTCGTTCATTGCATGGAATCAGACATTCTGCCAAACAACGGTATTTGTGTCCTCTTCAACAGTCTATAGAAGTGATCCTTCCAGATTCTCGGTACCGACTGCGACTCCACTACGAGTTATACCTCTTTGCTCCGACAGGCTTCTGTCCGATGCTTTCACTCTTGGGATAGTTGTTTTACCCGTTGGTAGAACTTTGGCACATTATTTCTGCCGTACCACCTCCCCATTCCCTCGATCGAGCGCTTCTTATGCTTTATCTGTGTTTAGAGAAGCCGGTGCTTTTCCTTCTTTTATGTTCGTAGAGCTCACGCACGGCTCTCGTCCTTCTATCCAGCGTCGCCGCTGCTAGTTGCGCCTGCCGACAATCATTGTCAAACCATGGGTTTTTTTCTGGGTGGCATTTTAAAACGCAACACATCAGAGGCAGGTTCTCTGATGCCGATTTGACAACGGTTCCACTGTTCGTCGATTGCCTCGTTTTGGAGGGTTGAACTCTGTGACAGCTTGAGGTACACTCGATCGGAAAAGATCCCAGGAGGTCGATTGTGATTGCAGCTCTCTGAAATCAAACCGTGGTATCCTGCCTCGACTCCCTACTTCTCTCGATATCCTCATCCTTACCTTGGCTACAACAAGGTAATGAGCCGGTTCTATGTTAACACCTCGGAGCGTTTGGACATCGAGGACACTGGAGGAGTGTCTGACGTCGATCGCAATGTGATCAATCTGGTCGACGGTTGATTGATCAGGGGACCGCCAGGTTCCTTTGTGAATGTTGAGGTGAGGGTGCCGCGTGCTAGCTACAGTGAGGTTTTGCCCCGTCACGAAGTCCAACAGCCTAAGTCCATTGTCGGACGTGTTGTCGTGTAGGCAGTGTTTTCCGGCGACTCCAGCAAAGACGTCTTCCTTGCCCAGCTTTGCTTTGAAATCTCCTAGAACGATCTTGGTGTCGTAGCTTGGGCATTGATCGTATGTTCTTTCTAGGAGAGCATAGAAGTCGTCCCTGCTATGGGCGTCTCTATCCGCCGTTGGGGCGTTGTCGCAGATTAGACTGATGTTTCCGAATGTTGCCTTGATGTGGATTGTTGTGAGGCGCTCGCTTATGTATCTAAAGCTTGAGACTTCTTGCCTCGAACAACAAAAGCGGAACCAAACAAGCACTGCATTCCTTCTATTTATCGATACATTCCTGCTGGTCGCTTCCCCTGAGGAGCAACCATAGCCACCACACCACAAGCAGTTTCTTCAGAACCCTAGGCTTCATGATACTATTTTTGAAAAGAGATGGCCGATTGAGATTTTGTCAGTCAAGAATTCCAAATTTAGTTTTCCACTACACAACTGAGCTTCGGTCTATCCAGTTTATTAACCATGAATTCTCCACGTTGTCAGTAAATTCACCCGACTGGAAACACATCGCTGGTGTACTTGGTGATTCGCAACGGGTATTGAGCGATTATGACGCAGTTAATCCAGATTGGCACACGTTGCCAAGCAGCAGTCAATTGAAAAAAAAAAATCCAATGCGTCATCCGTCAGCTAATGCGATTAACTCTTGACATTTTCGGATGGAGGTCACATAGCCATGTTTCCACTCCTGTGGCACACACTCGTCATGTAACTTAATTAAAGTTCGTAACGAACTCTGCGAAATTCTTAAAGTTCGCACCCAAGAGCCCACTCCTTGGCACAGAAATCATCAGCGATCGCTGTAAGCAGTTTTCGGGGCGCTGGATGCTGTAAGACTTTCTGACATCGTACATGCACAATATGAGGACAGTCATAACGACAAGGACAACAATTCGCAAAGCAACATCCGACAGCGGAGGGTGCCTGAGTGTGCACACCACAATCTGCGCGGTGGATATTCAGAGAAATTGTGCTGGGATTTGACATCGTCGTGCTGGTGATTCGTGACGGTACACGGTACACGGAGATGTGTGCACATCGTGGGTGCTCCTGGAATGTGAACACGAGAGGCAACGATGTTCGCGGTTGATTACGAAAGTGGGAGGGTGGCGGCAATCTCTGCGTAGACGCTCGTAAATTAATAAAATCGTTAAACTTGAATTGCAGGTTATTTGTTTGATGAAGGCAATGACTATGAACATTCTCTTTTCGAGTGATGACAACTAAGCGATTGCTGGTTACTTTCAAGCCATTGCGCCTCCGTGAGAGGGTGTTAGGCTTTCAGGTGTGTTGTACGTTTTGGTGACATAGCGCATTCGAGAGTAGGAACGATTGTGATTACTGGCAAACCGTAGTCACAGAAATGGGATTTCGGAGCAGAACGTGATGTTGAGCGTGTGGCGAAGAGATAACACTGACTATCGGAGGTATGTATCTAGATGGCCCACATTAATTGTTTAGAATGTACGTGATCTTGCAATTGGTATGAGGGATCAATAAGTACTCGGCATTGGGTGAAGAGTGGCAGCAAAGAGGCTACCAGGTTGAGGCAGTTCAATTTCCGGTTATACAAAGCCTACCCTACTAAGTTGAAACGCGCCAGAAATTGGAACAAACTTGAGGCAAAAAGTGCTGCAATGTCCCAAGGTTGACAAAACTTTTGGTCATTCGGCAAAAACTGTTACGTCCAGAAGCGGCAAAGGTTTTGACCTAGTTAGTGGGAGGGTATATTGCTACGACACTAGTTTATTCTGATGTGGCGCTAGCGGAAGTCTTAGGTCCATGTTCCTAGCGCTAGCTCGGTAGCCATTGGGACTAAGGTTCGAATCCTGTGGCTGCGTTCTTCTTAATTTGTTTTTTGTACTTGTTCCACTCATTATGGTTCCATGACCTTGAGTTGGCCGAAGTTGTAATGGGAATTAGCGGCTCTGCAGATGACCTGATGTTGTGGAGAACCGCAACTCTTCAAAAGGGAAAAACCAGCCGATGCGGAGGAAAGCCGAACCCATCCACTTCAGTCACACACTAAGCTCGTGGAGTGTACGTAGTGCATCGGAAAAAAATTAGAAGTAGTGCAGTGTGGGTTCTTTTGACATTTTTAAAACAAGAGAAGAAAGGTAGGAAGGATTTGTATTTTGAGAGGAAACCAGTTTTTTTTTATTCCACTGATTTCAGCGGTGGGCATGGGCCTGTGCATCCAGGGCAAAGTTGTTGATTGCTCTCAACTTGGCGAGATGCCAGCATCGATCCCTGTAAATGCACAGGTCAAGTTGACATACAGCCTCCTCGCGGCGCCCTCTGGATAACCTCTACTGCAGCCGCTTAGAGGTGAACCAATGTATGCAGCGCCTCTTGTCCGGGGGTTTAAACCAGGACCCGGTCCTCCAGGTTCGGGGGTTTCGCGTGGGGTTAACTTCCCCACCGTGTAAAACTCGCATTAGTTCAGAGACGGCAACAAGCCTCGGACACGGATGACCCTACTGCTGACGACCATGGACAACGAAACAAGGAGAACGATTTTCGGTTCTGCACGTGGAATGTGAGGTCACTTAACACACCACGTGCAGCCGATGAACTTGCGGAGGCCCTAGAAGCCTATAAGGCTGACATCACCACCATCCAAGAGGTACGATGGGATGGGCCGGGCAAAAGGAAGATGAAAACCTGCGACATATATTACGGCGATTGCTACAAAGAGGGAAGGCAGCGCTTGTTTGGATGCGGATTCGTTGTTCGAGGCAGACTAAGGCAAAAAGTCTTAAGCTTTGATTATATCAGCTAGCGACTCATAACAATCAGCATCAAGGCTAAATTCGTGGACATCAGCCTGATTACACACCTCGACGGAGGAGAAGGATGACGAAAGCAAGGATAAAGGATGGTCAAGGAGGATCTCCTAGAAAGAACATACGATCAATGCCCCAGCTATGACACCAAGATCGTTCTAGGAGATTTTAATGCAAAGCTGGGCAAGGAAGAGATAATTGCTAGAGTTGTCGGAAAACATAGCCTACACGACAACACGTCCGACAATGGACTCAGACTGTTGGACTTCGTGACGGGGCAAAACCTTTCTGTAGCAGGCACGCGATTCCCTCACCTCAACATTCACAAAGGAAGCTGGCGGTCCCCTGATCAATCAACCGTCGACCAGATTGATCACATTGCGATCGACGTCAGACACTCCTCCAGTGTCCTCGATGTCCGAACGCTCCGAGGTGTTAACATCGAATCGGATCATTATCTTGTTGTAGCCAAGGTAAGGATGAGGATATCGAGAGAAGTAGGGAGTCGAGGCAGGATACCACGGTTTGATTTCAGAGAGCTGCAATCACAATCGACCTCCTGGGATCTTTTCCGATCGAGTGTACCTCAAGCTGTCACAGAGTTCAACCCTCCAAAACGAGGCAATCGACGAACACTGGAACCGTTGTCAAAACGCCATCAGAGAAGCTGCCCCTGATGTGCTGGGTTTTAAAACACCACCTAGAAAAAACCCATGGTTTGACGATGATTGTCGGCAGGCCCATTCAGAGAAGCAAGCAGTATATAAGGCGACGCTGGATAGAAGGACGAGAGCGGTTCGTGAGTTCTACGAACTTAAACGAACCGGCTTCCCAAAAAGTAAAAGAAGGAGCATGAGAAGCGCGCCATCGAGGAAATGGAGAGGTGACATGGCAGAAATAATGTCCGAAAGTTTTACCAGCGGGTGAAACAACTATCCAAAGGGTACAAACATCGGACAGAAGCCTGTCGGAACGAAGATGGGCAACTCGTAGTAGAGTCGCAGTCGATACTGAGAATCTGGAAGGATCACTTCTGCAGACTGTTAAACGGCGAAGAGCACACCAATACTGCTGTCAGCCAGAATGTTCCACTTCACACAATGGACGACGATAGAAGAGAATTCCGTCCTCCCGATCTTGACGAAGTCAAGGTAGCGATGTCGAGACTGAAATTGAACAAAGCTGCTGGAGCGGACGGACTGTCCGAAGAACTATTTAAGGCAGCTGGAGATGACCTGGTTGGGCGCATGCACCATCTGTAAGATATGGTCGGGGGAAAGCATGCCCGATGAGTGGAGTCTCAGCGTTGTTTGTCCGGTTCACAAGGAAGGAGAACCCTTTGACTGCGCCAACTATAGAATAAGAACGCCTGAAACCATTCATCAACAACCTGATAGGTCCCTATCAGTGCGGTTTCAGGCCAGGAAAGTCCACTATCGATCAAATTTTCACATTACGGCAGATCCTGGAAAAGACTCAAGAGATGCAGATCGACACCCACCACCTATTTGTCGATTTCAAGGCCGCATATGACAGCGTGCATAGAGACGAGCTATACCGCGCCATGTCTAGTTTTGACATTCCTGCCAAACTCGTCAGGTTAAGCATGATGACGATGGAGAAGTCTTGCTGCTCCATCAAGGTTGGTAACGAACTCAACGAGACCTTCAAAGGCAAAAGAGGTTTAAGGCAAGGCGACACGCTATCGTGGAACTTCTTTAACATCATACTTGAGAAGATCATGCGAAACTCAAACGTAAACACCCGAGGCACGATCTTCCAAAAGTCCGTTCAACTGCTTGCTTACGCGGACGACATTGACGTGATTGGACGAACAAAGCGAGCCGTCAATGAGGCGTTTGCTGGCATTGAAGCGGAAGCGGCTAAAATGGGTCTAACGATAAACCAGGGCAAAACAAAGTACATGCTGTCATCACGGAAGGACGCACAACATCGACGTCTCGGACAGAGGGCAGCAGAAGCTTTGAGGTAGTCAAGGACTTCGTCTACCTAGGCACCGGAGTAAATAGGGACAACAACACCAGTACCGAGATCAAGCGCAGAATTACTCTTGCCAATCGCTGTTTCTTTGGGCTCAAGAGGCAATTGAGTAACAGAGCCATCTCTCGAAACACCAAATTGACCTTGTAAACCTGATCATTCCAGTCCTGCTCTATGGCGCAGACATGGACGCTATTAGAAGCGAATGAAGAAGCTCTTGGTTGTTCTTTGGTCCTGTTTGCGTTGATGGCGTTTCGAGGGGAAGGTTCAACCACGAACTATACGGGCTGTACAGCGGCATGCACCTAGTTAAGCGTCTTCGGATCCAACGCTTAAGATGGCTAGGTCATGTAGAGCGGATGGACACCACAGCTCCGGCCCGAAGAGAATTCGACACCGAGCCATTGGGACAGCGCAACAGAGGACGTCCTCGCACTAGATCACTTGTGTGCACAAATGGAAAACCAGCTTGGTGTGCGCAGCTGGAGGCAGCTGGCGAGAGATCGCGCTGGCTGGAGAGGCTTGTTTGCTTAGGCCTAGGTCCACCCGGACTGTAGCGAAATTAGAAGAAGAATAAGAAGATTAATCGATTCTGAGACTAAGGATTTGCCGACATCCGTCAAAAAAGAAATCGACAGTTGTTAGTAAGGCTCTTCTGACGGCGTTCATTGCTCATCTTTCAACTGCCGCAATTAGAACTGCTTATTGCTTCTGGACTCAGGCGGCTATGTTTGCCTACGAATATTAATCCAATCCGCTGCATTGGTAACCATTTCGCGACATCGAAAATTTAGCTCAACTCTTGCACAACCTAGCCTCGGAAGAATAAGCATTTAAGAAGCGATCCGAAGTTATTTGGCTAATATCCAGCAAGGTTGTAAAAAGTGAACTTTTACTTTCACACTCCTGCCGTCATATTGTTCTCCGCAAAAACTGTGGACCCCAGTTTGAATTGACTCATCATGGGCACGAAACAAAGCCCCCTCGTATTGGCAGTAAATTCTATTTTCACTTCGACAGCTCACCGAAGTGCAGCGCAAGTCCCACGAGGCGTATGAGCAACATCTGGCGGCCAACGGTAAACACAACAAATGTCCACCAGGTCTGTCTGGCCGGAGGAAAGTGTGTGTTCATTGTTCGAAGAATGGCAGCCAAGTAGAAGCCCAACAACAATGCCCAATCGCCAGCGAGGACAATCAAAATCTTGAGAAACTTTTGCAATTTATCTGTAATTGTTTCTCCTTGAAGAGCGGCATTTCCCATTCGCTGCAGATACCGGGACAAATGTGCGGAATAAAAAACACGGAAAGTGCTCTCGTAAAGCACCGAAAAGGAACGAGGGACACTCGCACAAGGAGAAGGAGCGCCTGCAAGCAGAAGATGTCCTCCATCAATCGATGCGGGGGGATTGCGAGACTGCTTCCAGTTCGCATTTATCGTTTTTTCCGTTCGTAATTGCAATCGACTTATCAGGACAATTCGAAAGTTTCGAATGTCGATTCACTAGTTAAAGCTATCTTACGTACTAATCCTCGCCTGAAATACGGACAATCCCGCTGCAGGGACGTGTTCAGCGACTCCGCTAAGAACCGGGGGCTGACAAGCTTTAGAGTCCTCTTTATGTGCCGCCTTGAGATGTCCTTCATTTCTCCTGCATCCGAGTGTTCAATATAATTGGCAATTTCCTCTCGGGTGTACGTCCCTTCTGAAGCGGAGGACATACAGTAAATACGTTCGAGTGTGTGTGTGTGCAAATGCAGCGATGAACAAAGCTGTGATTCGTGCAAACATGGCGAGGGAAACGTACGTGCAGGGACACCTTCGAGGAACGCGAGTGTGTCCTGAGCAGATTTAGAGTGCATCGAGGACGCCGGCTGAACGCAGAGATCATCAGCATCCCTCTCCATCGGCGTGCTCATGCATGTGGATGTGCATTGTAGTTACGTTTAGCAATAAAATTGTTAGTGCACGATAACAAAAGTACTCTCGGCAGAAGTGATTACTCTTTGTTGTTACATTTTCTGGTGGCGATGGTGGGGATGTTCCTGCTCCTTGCGGTGCACATCTCTGGCGGAGATTTTTTGTGCTAATGTAGCACATTCCTTTCCACCTTTTGCCGCATCCTCCTCCGTTTGAGACCTGCAATGGCTTGCGCGCTGTCGTGCTGGGCATTGTCAGGGAAGTTTTCATTGTTTCCACAAAAAGAAAAAACGAACAGAATCCCCCGCTCGCACAGATGACGAACTACAGCTCTGTCATTGTGTGACCATTGCAGAGTGCCAGACGAACCGTGAACAATCTCTCTGTACACGTGTGATGTGCGATATGATCGCGTGTAAAATGGAACATTTGAATAAGGATTGAATGCAGCCGGTGGAAGACATGAGTGAACTCTTCTAACGAATGTATGTCTTGTCGGGAGGGATTTAATTTGAGTCCACAAGGCTGGGCAACCATTTCCGGGTCGCTGTGAAATTCTGTTTCATGTCGCTTATTAATGTCAACAAAGTAGGCTCATGTAGTATTCATTTGTCAGGTTCACCACACTTGTGACCTAGTCTTAGTCCAATCTACTGCCGGAAGCAAGCACCCACTTAGTGCCTCCTGGACGGCTTCTTGAATAAATATGCCTCCCAATGTGGCTCTCCCAATGATTTGATTACTCACTTACTTAGCAGGCCTACAACTCATGGCCTGCCTGAGTGTGAGCAATCGCTGCGTACCATGATGACCTATGGCACTCTGCTTCGAGTCATCAAGACCAGGCTGTTCGCGATGACTTGGTATCCATATCGGAGGCTTGGCATTCATCTCCTTCCGGAATCAGGTGGCTCGGATGCGAAGACCCTCTGTGATGGAGTGTTGCTGTGGACAGATGTTTTCCTCCCGGATTGCATCCACGTCCTGGTACAATTCGTAAAGTTCGCGGTAATGTTTTCGAACATAGAAGTTTTCTTTCGAAGACACCAAGAACCAGCTTAGGGATCCATAACGAAGGACTGGCAGAATAAGAACTTTGCAGAGCATGATTTTGGTCCTTCGAGTCAGAAGCTTCGAGCCCAGTTGTTTCGACAGCCCGAAGAAACATCGGATTCTGCGTTGGATCCCCTCTGTGATGTCATCCGTGGAGTTCAAACCGCTCCACCACCTCAGAGTTGTTGTCCATGGCGGCACTTTGAAAGTGAAGGCCGTAAAAATGAAGAGTGGCATGGAATTCTGTGGCATTTTACAGATGTCCCGAAAGATTGGCGGATTTTTTAGGAACAAGTCGTCCGTTTCGTGAATCCACCTGTGTAATGGCGACAGATCCTAGAAAAGACCCAAGAGGTGCCAATCGACACTCACCATCGGTTCGTCGATTGCAATGACATGTCTAGTTTTAACATTCGTGTCAGGCTGTACAGGATGACGATGGAGAACTCTCGCTGCTCCATCAAGGTCGGTAACGAACTCACCGAGATCTGCAATGTCAAAAAAGTTTTAGACAAGGCGACGCGCTGTCATGTGATTTCTTTAACATCGTCCTGGAGAAGATGGTGCGGAACTCACACGCCAACTCTAGAAGTCCGTGCAATTGTTAGCATACGCCGATGACATTGCCATGATTGGCAGAACTCAGCGAGCCGTCAGTGAGGCATTTGCTAGGATTGAGACGAAAGCGGCTAAAATGGGTCTGCCGGTGATTGAGGGCAAAACGAAGTATATGCTGTCCTCAAAAGAGGACGACGTCTCGAATAGAGCGTCGCAATGGGCAGCTAAAACTTCGAGGTAGTCAAGGAATTCACTTACCTCGGCTCCGGAGTACATTGTTCAGATAACATCAGTACCGAGATCAAGCGTAGGATAACTCTTGTCGACCACTGTTTCTTTGGGCTAAAGAGGCACGGGTCAGGTTAGGTTGTAGTGGCTGACTGCTGCAGAGCAGTCACACTTAGGCCAGAGTAGGCCCATTGTGATGCCACGCGGATTGACTTCTCCTAACGCTGGAACCAGTTGGTGCTGCTGATGAACCGATTTAGTTGGCCAATGCTGGCACTTTTTAGCTCGTGACTGCTGCTGAAGTAGTAGGCTCCTAGGTGCAGGAACCTACGACTGGCAGGAGCACTGCAGGAGCAGAGAAGGTGATGATTGTTCTCTTCCTCCTCTTCATCCATGCAGCTTCTGCAGAAAACAATATATGGGGCACCCATCCTGCGAGCATGAGTGCCAATTACACAGTGCCCGGTTATGACTCCCATGAGGGTCCTTGATGAGGGCTTGCTGAGTCCAAGTAGACTGAGTGACCGTTTTAGGTTAAGTGATGGCCAGATTTCTTTTGTTTTAAGGCAGGTGGTGCCTTCTAGCCATTCGTCATTGGAGGACTTAATTGTGTGAATCATTAAATGATAGAAGGCTGTAGCGATCGGCATGGAAGGCGGTACGCCTGCTATCGATAGGGATGAGGTTGCACCTGGCGAGTTCTTCGGCTTTGCAGTTTCCTGGTATGTCACAGTGTCCAGGCACCTACATGAGGTGAATGTTAAAATGCTCGCCCATCTCGTTAAGAGACAGTCTGCAAGTGAGAGATGAGTTTGAGTAAAACATGACATTGTCCAGGGATTGTATGGCAGCCTGACTTTCGGAACAAATGGTGATATCCCGTTTTGATATCACGTTGTTTTCGAGCCATGACAGCGCCTCTTTAATCGCTATGGTTTCTGCCTGAAAAACGCTACAGTGATCAGGGGCTGCAGGGAGACAGCAATGTTGAGGTCTTGAGAATAGACACCTGCAACCACCCCTTCCTTTGTCTTTGATCCATCTGTGAAAATGCACAGAGGATCTTTCAGTGTTTGCATGTCAGACATGCAGTCCGATATGAAAGGAATGCTGATTGAGAATTTCTTCTCGAAGATGGCCTGGGGTAGTAGGCGGTCGGTGTCGCTAGGTAGGAAATTGAATTCCTTGAGAATGGTTGAGTGGCCAGTGTTGATTTCGGACCACAATCGAAGTGTTTTGAGTCTCATGGCTGTACTTGCTGCTGCTTGTTTCCCGAATATTTCCAGAGGCAATTGATCAATGAACCCCTCTCTCGAAGAACCAAGTTGGCTCTGTACAAGACACTGATCATCCCAGTCCTGCTATATGGCGCGGAGGCATGGACAATCACGAAAGCGGATGTACAGCGACATGGGCCTAGTTAGGCGTCTACGGATCCAACGCCTACGGTGGCTAGGTCATGTAGAGCGGATGGACACCACAGCTCCGGGGCGAAGAATCTTCGACACCGAACCTGTCGGGCAAGGAAACGCCCGTGTTTAAGGTGGAGCGCCAAAATGGAGGAGGACGTCAACCAACTTGGTGTGCGAAACTGGAGACAGCTAGCCAGAGATCGCGCTAGTTGGAGAGGCATGTTGGTTGAGGCCCAGGTCCACCCTGCACTGTAGCGCCACACAAAGAAGAAGAGCAAGAGGGTCTCCTTTCTTTAGGATCGAGCAAATGATGCTGACAATCCATTCGTCGGGCATACATTCATTCGACCAGATTTTACAGACGAGTTGGTGTATGCGCCTTTTCAAGCCATCGCCAGTTGCTTTGGTGTATGCGCCTTTCCAAAGCATCGCCAGCTGCTTCGAAAAGCTCGGCAGGCGCTCAGAGGGTATGGAAAGCAATGCTCCGGCCCGGGAAGTCTTCCGAATCCAACTGCAGAGGGATAACGTGGTAAACGAAGATCGTGCTCCGGGGGTTCGTAAGCACCTTGAAAGAGACCTCTATCAGCTGAACGTGCGTAGCTGAATGCAACTAGCACATAACCCTGATAAATGGAGATGCATGTTGGCTACGACCCAGGTCCGCCGTGGTCTGCAGCGCCGACCGAAGAAGAAGGCATTTGCCTGCGGGACAGGTGTCAAAAGCTAGTTAGAAGCAAAACCAATGCACCCTGTTGAACACACAAATTTACTTTAAACAGATTTCATTACGCACCAGATTGATACGCGTATCTATGTCAGTCGTAACTGGAATGCAAAAAAGTGTCCACTTGATGTTAGGGAAGCAAAAACAACTTCCAACCCCCAAACCAGAACCACACAGCTCCCGCAAATTGTATACATTTCGACCACATATCCAAGACCGCCGACTGCTGATGAGTTTCAAATTACCATCGCAAAGATATGGGTCACCATTGTGCGGCATAAATAATATCTCCCCGCCCTCCGTCAACTCCTACACATTCGCTGCAGACAGAGTTTTTCAAGGGAAGCTGCTCAACCATCCTAATGCGAAACTCCCCCCCTATGAGTCGACATTAGCATCTGACCCCCCGAACACAGCGCGGTCTAATCCGCGCTGAGTATCATCTGCAAACAAGGACTTGCGAAAAATTACACAAACAGGAGGCAACCGTCCTGCGAATTTGCATGGGATATTGTTTTGCGGCTCGGCAAAATCTGAGCACTTGCAGCTGATTGATTTTACTCATCAATCAATGTTCCGGGAATCCTCCGCCCGTTCGTTCGGCATCGCGTGTTCACCACTGGGGCTGGCTAATGAGTAGGCTGTTTTCACTTTTTTCATGGTCATCAATCAGCACGTTGACTGATGCACATGAGACTGAGTCTCCTCAAGTTAAAGGGAAAGCATTTCATAACAAACGTAACATCCACATCTGGGGGCTGAAAGTTTAAATCGCCACGCTTCCATGGATTCGATGGGAAATATGGGTCTTGCTGATTTGAGAATTTTATTGATTTTGTCAGCAAGCAGCAATATCTAACGAAGCTATTGTAATACCAGGAGAGGGGTAGGCAGATTTTCAGCAGAGAGTGTCGACTTGCATGATAGGTTTGCCAAATGCAACATTCTGCCTGTAACTACAAGGAGGGGTAGTTTATTAGATATTAAGCAATTCTTAAAACAAAACTGGACAACACTCGGAAGTTGACACTGCCAAGCTTAGCCTGATGTTCCCCGAGCTACATTCTATGAAAATATACGACACGCACTCAGGTCGAGTAGAGATGAACGGAGGAACAATCCCACTTGGAAGGAGGCCAAAAATGGTGCATAGATGGTCGTAATCCCGACTGGCTTGATAAGACCTGGATGTAGCCAATACATTCCCCTCTGCAAGGACACACAAACACTGAAGTAGCGAAAAATGCTAATCACTCCTTCTTCTTTGTGTGGAGCTACAGTCCGGGTGGACCTGGGCCTGGACCAACATGCCTCTCCATCTAGCTGTCTCCAGTTTCGCACACCAAGTTGGTTGAGGTCCTTCTCCACTTGGGTGCGCCACCTTAAACGCGGGCGTCCTCTGTTGCAGGTTCGGATTCGAAGATTCTTCGGGTCGGAGCTGTGGTGTCCATACGCTCTACATGAGCTAGCCACCGTAGGTGTTGGATGCGTAGACGCCTAACTAGCCCCAAGTCGCTGTACAGCCCGTTCAGTTCGTGGTTGAATCTTCTTCTTCAGAACCCGTCAACACAAACAGGACCAAAGATCGTGCTTAGAACTTTTCTCTCAAAGAGACCAAGGACTTCCTATCCGCTTTCGAGATTGTCCATGCCTCCGCGCCGTATAGCAGGTCTGGTATGATCAGTGTCTTGTACAGAGCCAACTTGGTTCTTCGAGAGAGGGGTTCATTGCTCAATTGCCTCTGGAAATATTCGGGAAACTAGCAGCAGCAAGCACAGCCTTGAAACTCAAAACACTTCGATTATGGTCCGAACTCAACACTGGCCACTCAACCATTCTCAAGGAATTCAAGTTTTCCTTCCTAGCGACACCGACCGCCTACTACCCCAGGCCATCTTCGAGAAGAAATTCTCAATCAGTATTCCTTCCAGATCGGACTGGATGACTGACATGCAAACACTGAAAGATCCTCTGCGCATTTTCACGGATGGTTCAAAGACAAAAGAAGGGGTGAATGCGGGTGTCTATTCACAAGACCTCAACATTGCTGTCTCCGTGAAGCTCCCTGATCACTGTAGCGTTTTTCAGGCAGAAACCATAGCGATTAAAGAGGCGCTGTCATGGCTCGAAAACAACGTGATATCAAGAAGGGATATCACCATTTGTTCCGAAAGTCAGGCCGCCATACAATCCCTGGACAATGTCATGTTTTACTCAAACTCATCCCTCACTTACAGACTCTCTCTTAACGAGATGGCCGAGTATTTTAACATTCACCTCATGGGGGTGCCGGGACATTGTGTCATACCAGAAAACTGCAAAGCCGTTGAACTCGCCAGGTGCTGTACAACCTCATCCCTATCAATAGCAGGGGTACCGTCTTCCATGCCGATCGCTACAGCCTGCCATCTTTTAATGATTCATACAATTAAGTCCTCCAATGACGAATGGCTAGAAGGCACCACCTGCCTTAAAAACAAATCTGGCCATCACTTAATTTAAACGGTCACTCAGTCTACTTGGACTCAGCAAGCCCTCATTAAGGGAGTCATAACAGGGCACTGTGTAATTGGCACTCATGCTCGCAGGATGGGTGCTCCATATAATGATTTTTGCGGAAGCTGCATGGATGAAGAGGAGGAAGAGAACACTCATCACCTTCTCTGCTCGTGCAGTGCTCTTGCCAGTCGTAGGTTCCTGCACCTAGGAGCCTACTACTTCAGCAGCAGTCACGAGCTAAAAAGTGCCAGCATTGGCCAACTAAATCGGTTCATCAGCAGCACCAACTGGTTCCAGCGTTAGGAGAAGCCAATCCGCGTGGCATCACAATGGGCCTACTCTGTCCTAAGTGTGACTGCTCTGCAGCAGTCAGCCACTACAACCTAACCTGACCCTTGCCTCTTTAGCCCAAAGAAACAGCGGTTGGCAAGAGTTATCCTACGCTTGATCTCGGGACTGATGTTATTTGTACAATTTACTCCGGAGCCGAGGTAAGTGAAGTCCTTGACTACCTCGAAGTTATAGCTGACTCCCTGTTCGAGACGTCGTCCTTTTTTGAGGACAGCATATATTTCGTTTTGCCCTCTGAGTTCTGCCAATCAAGGCAATGTCATCGGCGTATGCTAAAATTGCACGGACTTCTAGAGTTGGCGTGTCAGTTTCGCACGATCTTCTCCAGGACGATGTTGAAGAAATCACATGACAGCGCGTCGCCTTTTTTGACATTGAAGGTATCGGTGAGTTCGTTACCAACCTTGATGGAGCAGCGAGAGTTTTCCATTGTCATCCTGCACAACCTGACACGAATGCCAAAACTAGACATGGTGCTGTATAGCTCGTCTCTATGCACGCTGTCATATGCGGCCTTGCAATCGATGAACCGATGGTGAGTGTCGATTTGCACTTCTTGGGTGTTTTCTAGGATCTGTCGCCATTACCCAGGTGAATTCACGAAACGGACAACTTGTTCCTAAAAAATCCGCCAATCTTTCGGGACATCTGTAAAATGCCACAGAATTCCATGCCACTCTTCATTTTGACGGCCTTCACTTTAAAATTGCCGCCATGGACTAGAAAGAAAAATGGCCGAAGATGAATACCTCTTCTGGTGAAGTTCATTGTGGACACTAAATTTTTTTGTGAGATCGCCGTTTTTGATTGGTAGTCGGTTGATGCCAACGTTCAAATGAGACGAGGGTGCATGATGTGCCCACCAACAATGGCTGTTCAGTTTGTGGATGTGATGTTGTTGATGCCCGTCGACACTTCTCGGTCGCAACAACCGCTACTCAACGCACTATGGAATGGGGTGTCATTTGTGAACGTCTACTCTGGCGAATATGGTGCTATTTTTCGGTGGCAACCACCGTTATCCAGCACGCTAGGGAATTGGGTGATGTTGGGCTCTGTAATGTGCACACGTACCATGTGAAGCCACTCCATGTGATACGACGGCATGTATTTTCAGGTCGCGATATAAGCGATATGATCGCTCACAGATCTGTCCACTTCGACCTTCACGAGAATGCTTCCACGATCAATCACCACATGATGAATAGATCCCACGGCGTCAACACTAACATGAGACGATTGTGGCCAATATCTGCGACGACCATTGCTAAGATCGTGTCGTCCACCTTTCTTCGGTACCTACTCCAGACAGTGGCGGCTGGGTTCAGTTGACTGGCAAATAATTGCGCCGCACGCTGCAAGTGTAGGCGACACAGGCTTTAGGAAGGCACCCAGGCTCTTCGACATTGCGAGGGTAACCTAGTTACGGACCCACAGGGAATAGTGGATGTGTTCCAGCAGCACTTCCAACAGCTGCTTAGCGGGCCCGACCAGGAGAGAGTGATAGGGAACCAGGAAATCCCAACTCCAGTCGACGAAGAAGTCCTCCCACATAGCTTTGAAGAAGTCGGTGCAGCCATTAAAAGGCTGAAGAACAACAAAGTCGCAGGCTCTGACGCCTTACCATCGGAGCTGTTCAAGGCTGAGGGCAATGTAATGGTAGGGAGCATGCACCAGATCATTTGCCGGATTTGGGAAGATGAAAGCATGCCCGACGACTGGAATATCAGCTCCATATGTCCCATCCACAAGAAAGGCGATCCTACCTGCAGCAAGAACTATAGAGGTATATCCCTGCTCGCCTACAAGATCCTATCCAGCGTACTGTGTGAACGTTTAAAGCCGTTTTGCACCGCACTAATCGGCACGTACCACTGCGGCTTCCGGCCCGGCAAATCGACTACAGACCAAATCTTCACACTAAGGCAGATCCTGGAGAAGACCAGCGAGCTTAAAATCGATACTCACCATCTGTTCATCGATTTCAAAGCCGCATACAACAGCATTCATCGCAAGGAGCTATGCGAAGCGATGGCCGAATTCGGGATCCCGGGAAAACTGATCCGGTTGTGTCGCACCACGCCAAGACATACGCGATGCACCGTGCAGTTCGGTTCAAAAACTTCTGAACCGTTCGAAACCTGCACCGGATTTCCGCAAGGAGATGTGCTGTCGTGCGATTTCTTCAATCTCGTACTGGAGAAGATAGTGCGGCGGGCAAAAGTCAACACGAGAGGCACTATCTTCTACAAGTCAGTCCAGCTGTTGGGATACGCGGATGACATGGAAATTGTCGCGCGGTCCCAACGTGCCGTAGTGGAAGCTTTCACGGCAATTGAGGAACAGGCGAAATGAGCAGGTCTAAAGTTCAACGAGGACAAGACAAAATATATGCTGTCGATCCAAAAACGATCCGCCGCATACCACCTAGGCCAAGACGTTACAATCGACAGCTACAATTTCGAGTTAGTAAAGGAGTTTGTCTACCTCGGGGCAAATGTAAACTCCACGAATGACATCGTAGTGGAGATCCGACGTAGAATCGCCCTTGGCAACCGATGCTACTTCGGTCTGTCAAAACAACTGGGCTCGAAATTCCTGACTCGAAGGATCAAAAGGATCATACTCTACAAAACTCTTATTATGCTAGTCTTGCTTTTGGTGCCGAAAGCGGGACATTAAGTAAGGCTGCAGAGCTGATTCTTGGTGCCTTCGAAAGAAAAATTCTACGTCGGATATGTGGTCCCGTCTGCGAGGAGGGCGAGTGAATGACAAGACACATCCACGAACTACACGAGCTGTACCAGGATGTGGATGTGGTCCGGATGGAAAAAACCGATCGAATCGACTCGACTGGCTCGGCCATATCGAGCGAATGGACAACAACGCTCCAGCAAAGAGGGTCTTCGATTCCGAGCCTCCTGGTTCGAGGCGGAGAGGAAGACCGAACCCCCGGTACAAAGACCAAGTCATCGCGGATGCAAGACAGCTTGGCCTTGATGACTGGAAGCAGCGTGGCCAAGACCGTCACCGATGGAAGGCAGCAATTGCTCAGGCTCAGACCCTTCATGGTTCGTCTGAATGATAAGTAAATAAGTATCTTTTTGGCAACACTGGTTTAAGCAGCTGACTCACGTTTCGTGTTTTGTTTCACTGTCAAACATCTTCAGTTTGGTCTAAAATTTAACCATGAATCGACTCACCAACGAACAACGCTTGCAAATTATTGAATTTTACCAACAAATTGCGTGCTCTCTTAAGAAAGTTCATCGTGCGCTTCTTCTGTTCTATGGTCAGTTTAATAGCCCCACAGAAGCGGCTATTCGGTCTATTGTGACTAAATTTTGCACCAAATTTGCATTGTTGGACATTAAGCCACCAACACGCTTAAGTAGAGTGCGAACTGAAGAAAGCATCGCAGTTGTATCGGCCAGTGTTAATGATGACCATCAATTATCGATTCACCGCCGTACGCAGCAATTGGGCCTCTGTTACTCAACAGCGTGGAACATTTTGCGGAAGGATTTGGGTGTGATGTCATTCAAAATACAACTGGTGCAAGAATTAAAGCCGAATGACCTACCGCAACGTAGACATTTTGGTGAGTGGGCTCTTGGAAAGTTGGCCGAAGATCCACTTTTTTACCGAACAATTGCGTTCAGCGACGAAGCTCATTTTTGGCTCAAAGGGTACGTAAATAAGCAGAATTGTCGATTTTGGAGTGAATGTCAGCCAGAAGCATTGCAAGAGCTACCAATGTGTCCAGAAAAAGTCACAGTTTGGTGCGGTTTATGGGCTGGTGGCGTCATTGGACCGTACTATGAATGGTGAGCGCTATCGTGAGATGATATCCAACTATTTTTGGCCAAAATGCAAGAGCTTAACTTGCATGACATGTGGTCTCAACAAGACGGTGCCACATGCCACACAGCACGCGCAACAATGGGCTCACTGAGAGGCGAGTTCGGTGAACACTTAATTTCACGTCCGGGACCGGTCAATTGGCCGTCTAGATCGTGCGATTTCACGCCTTTAGACTACTTTTTGTGGGGCTATGTTGAAGCTCCTGTCTATACAACAAGCTTGCTTCAATCGCATTGGAAGACCACATTGAAGCATTTATTCGTGAGATACCGGCCGAAATGGTGGAAGGAGTATGCCAAAATTGGACTAAGCAGATGGACCATTTGAGGCGCAGTCAACGTCAGCATTTGAAATGAAATAATCTTCAAACATTAAATTACATGGTCCGTACTATCGAGTCAAATAAAGATTTCATGCATTTTTCTGAATATTATGTGTTTTTTTAAACCTTCCTGTAGCTGTTGAAAGTCCCCCTCTATAACTTCGAAGTAGTGAAAGACTTTATCTACCTAGGCTTCGAAGTCAACCCAAAACACGCTGGATCACGCTGGCCAATCGCTGCATTTTCGCACTCGGTAAGCTACTGAGGAATAGAACCATGTCTCGAAGAACCAAGGTAGCTATATATAAGACCCTGATAGTCCCAGTCCAGCTGTATGGCGCAGAAGCATGGACAGTAACTAATGCGGACGAGGATATTCTTAGTCGCTTCCAGAGAAAAGTCCTGCGAATTATCTTTGGTCTACTGTTACTGATGGTGGGCTGGAACTGCAGTGAGGTGTTGTGTGGGGCATGGGGTGCCTGTTCATGTAATCGGTGATGACTCGACCTCGCAATTAATGCGTCGGTCAGGGGGTGCATAGCGACTGTGTTTCTATGCGAGAACTAACCGTTTCTTCGAGTAGTAGTAGTTTTCTTGTTGTCTTTGTTGTAGTTAGGCCTGTTTGCCTTACTTCTTCTGGGGTTTGTTTGGTAGGGATGAGTGCATGTGTCACGTATCTGTACTTCCCAACGATAACTCGGTTGTCGCGTGCCTCGGTCTGACCTTGCTGGGATTTCCAGGCAAGATTGTGTTGTCTTGTGTTGTGTTTTTGTGTAGATGGATGCAACTCGACCATTGGTCTCTGCCTCGACGACTGATTCGATGGGCGTCCATCTAAAAGGCTGCTAGGCCTTGAGTGTTAAGGCACTTATCTAGAAGTGACCTTCGGGTTGCGAAAGCCTGACCAGAGGCTATATTCTGGTACCATGGGAGATAGCTGGCCCCGGAAAGGATAGTTGGGGCCGTTAGGCTCCCAACCTTCTATTCCGAGCTATCAAGGAGGTAGGCCCCCTAGTGGGAGTATCATGGTGGCTGTGGTTTCCCAAAATCGCGGGAGCTTATAGCATACTAGGACCCTTTTTTAGGGTCTGTGGATGCTAGAGGTGTTAGATAGGCCTCGCCCTCAGCAAGGTTTGTGGTCGCCCTTAAGCGCCACTAAATTGTTACTGGGGCGGTAAGTACCTCCTCAGGGCGGTGGTCAACGCTGAATTTGACTCCGCTATTGTGGGTAGGCTAACCGTGAAATTTGCCAATAGTTGGCCGGGTATTCACGTTAAGCATACTTTCGACTTCTGTTACTGATGGTGTTTGGAGGAGCAGACTGATCGACTAGCTGTACAGCGACATCGACCTGGTCAAACGAGTTCGAATCTCTCGTGTGAGATGGCTAGGTCACGTCGAGCGAATGGACACCAATACTCTGGCCCGGGAAGTCTTCGACTCCCACTCAGAGGGACAACACGATAAAGGAAGACCACCCTCTGCGGTGGACCTGAATAAGTTTAACGTGTGTGATTCGAAGCAACCAGCACAAGACCGAGCTAGATGAAGAGCCATGTTGGCTGAGGCCCAGGTCCACCCCGCACTGTAGCGCCGACCAAAGAAGAAGAAGATGAAACGTGTTTCTTCTCATTGAATTACCGCATGGACATTTAAGAAGAATTGATTATCTGATTACCGCGTAAGTCACCGAGATAGAACTCATTGAATCCGTCTCGAGTTTCACACACATTCGAGACTTGCTGTTCCGATGAAACGAGAGAATGCTTGCTCCCTCCTGGAGGTTGATTATAAGCTGCACGACCTCCCAGGCATGGCACAAACCTCATCCGCTGGAACAAAAGAACAATTCATTTCCTTTGGATACTAGTCCAAAGTTCCGGGCTAATCCGTGCAATCGGTAAAAAGCACTGCTGCGCTCTAACTTGTACTTTCAATCCGCTTAGTGCTTCAGCACGTTGAGCGGCATCCCAAATTAAGGATCATCAACCAGACACTGCCCCCGGGGGTAGGGAAATCGCAGACACTTCTTTCCGATGTAAAACAAAGCCACTCCTCTAATGGCATCATGGCTTGGACTGGACATCCACCTCCACCGCTGCAAGCCGCAGGAACAATGACTCGCTGCTCGCTCGGCGGGATAAGTATCGTATGCACTTGGCGCATTTCCTTGTTCCGGGAACGTTCTCAAATGCACTTCGTAAATAAACAAAAGGACAGCAAAATCCATTTACGCTAAGCACATCGCCGGCCGACGATGGTCTCGGTGCTGCCGGGACAGGCAACAATTTCTGTCTGCTGTTGCTTGCATAAGCCAACCAGGCGCCTGTCATTCAAGCGCAGCACACACAGCGACGCGCCTGCATATGTGGGGTAGTGGGTAAGTCGCATGGCACCCTTTTTGGTATCGTTTAATGAACGGCGAGATGTACACACGTGTGTACGTGGAAAAAAAGGATGTAAAAGGAAATCGGGTGAATGGAAGCGAAATTGTGCTAAACAGACGAGCGAGCAGCTTGAGAAGGAGAAGCTTTTAAAAAAATGACTCCAGGGCAGATGACGAGAGGAGCGGCTGCAGGAGCCATTGCTTGGATTGTGCTTATCACATGCGGGACAAGACAGCCTGCAAATACAATCGCATGAATAAATCTGAGGGAAGCTGGCGAGAGGCAGAGGTTGCAACCTGTAATGCACACGAGCTTATTTATCTTCAGTTGCATGGCGATGAGGTCGTTCACACACATCGGGGTGTCTGGGCGGAATTTTATGAACGGACGGATAATGCTTGCGCTTAAGGGGGGCGTGAATGCTTCAATTCAGATAAGGAAGAGTGATTCGGGGGAAGATTGGAAGGAAGTACTTGAGGACCATCGCGTTGCAGGGTGACTGGAGCAGAGACTGTGCTTTGGGGGACATTCGCATATGGAAATTTGAGATTGCTTTAAGGAGATTGTAGGGATGCAGGGAATTCTAATGAAGTTAAAGATAACAGATGACAGATGACAGATGACAGATGACAGATGACAGAAGACAGAAGACAGAAGACAGAAGACAGAAGACAGAAGACAGAAGACAGAAGACAGACGACAGAAGACAGAAGACAGAAGACAGAAGACAGAAGACAGAAGACAGAAGACAGACGACAGAAGACAGAAGACAGAAGACAGAAGACAGAAGACAGAAGACAGAAGACAGAAGACAGAAGACAGAAGACAGAAGACAGAAGACAGAAGACAGAAGACAGAAGACAGAAGACAGAAGACAGAAGACAGAAGACAGAAGACAGAAGACAGAAGACAGAAGACAGAAGACAGAAGACAGAAGACAGAAGACAGAAGACAGAAGACAGAAGACAGAAGACAGAAGACAGAAGACAGAAGACAGACAACAGACGACAGACGACAGACGACAGACGACAGACGACAGACGACAGACGACAGACGACAGACGACAGACGACAGACAACAGACGACAGACGACAGACGACAGAAGACAGAAGACAGAAGACAGAAGACAGAAGACAGACGACAGAAGACAATTTTTTTTTTCAATTCAAAATCTTTTTTATTTTCAATTCAAATTAACATTGGTAAACAATTTTTCCGCGAAGCCTTACTGGCTTTTCTGCAGAATGTTGTATTTCTAATATTGGTAAGTTAAGAATAAGTAAGCTTAGTTTATTAAATATTCCATAATAGTTTACGAATAAATGCAATAATAGTTAATGAGCAAATTAATACATTTTAATAAATTTTCAATTGTTGAATTTAATTTCAATTGCCATTTAATAGATAGTCTTTTAATTTTTTTTTTCGAGTTTTAAAATTTCTGATTTGCCTAATCTCTTGCGGGATTGTGTTGAGAGCTTCAGGAACACTGCATTTCAACTGTCTTCTCCCATAGTTGTTGTAGAACCGGGGTTCTTGGAGCATTCCTTGTGCACGTCTTCTCGTATGTATCCTATGGTTAATTGGTGTGATAAAGCGTTGATCGTCGTGGTATTCTAGTATCAGCGTCATTTTAAAGATGTCTTCCACTTGAAGAACATTAAAACTTTCTCGCTCAGCTAAATTTCGATGAGAAGGTACATTTATTTTTTTCAGTGCAACATTTTGCAGTTTTTGTAACTTTTTTATATGTGTGGCTGATGCATTACCCCAGGCAAGTATTCCATATCTCAGTTTAGATTCCACTAGCGCAAAGTACACATTCCTTAGCACTGATGTTGGTGCATGGTACTGTAGATGAGTTAGTGCGTATAGTGCCCCTTTAATACTCGAACGTAATTGATCAATATGCGTGTCCCATAAGAAATTACTGTCAATTGATACTCCTAGATACTTGTAACTTTCTACTATATCTATAGGACAGCTTGTAGAGTTACGACAGGAGTCATTCCTACAGTATATTTGCTGTTCGGTAGCCTTGAATTGTGGGTTTCTGATGTGCATCATTTTAGTTTTCGAGGCGTTAATTACTAACCCATTATCATGACACCATTTTACTGCATCATCAAACTCCTCCTGTATTATTGTTGTTGCCGTCTGCAAGTGTCTATGGCATACCACTACTGCCGTATCGTCGGCATAAGCAAAGGGCTTGGCAAGCTTGAATATGCGAAGAAGCTCATTGGAGTATAATATGAATAGGAGTGGGCCCAATTTCGATCCTTGTGGGACTCCGTATTGTGCATGTTCTTTTTGGCTGTAGGTATTGTTTATCTTGACGCAGTAAAATCGGTTGTGCAGGTATTCCTTTAACCAATCAGCCATTACTCCTCGTATACCAATACGTTCCAGAGCATCTATTAGTTTTGAATGATTAAGGGTGTCGAAAGCTTTACTAAAGTCCATAAATAGGACCAGAATGTGATAGCTTTTGTTCAGATTTTCGTTGACGTAGTTTGCGAACTCCCCTAATAGTTTACCTGTGCTTTTCCTTTTTTGGAAGCCGTACTGGCTTTCGTGGATGATTGAGTGCTTTTCTATAAAATTCTGCAATCGGTTTGTTACTACCTCTTCAAGACACTTTTCGATAACTGGCAATATTGATATTGGCCTGTAATTTTTGATTTGAGTTTTTGTACCTCCTTTGTATATTGGCTTGACAACCGAAGTTTTTAAGATCTCAGGAATCCTTCCTTGTGTGAGACTCAAATTAATAAATTTGCATAAGATAGGTGCGAAAATTTCAACGTGAGTTTTTATGTCCACAGCTCGAATTCCATCAATGCCAGGCGACTTATTTTCGCCAAGCTGACCAATTATTTTTGTCATTTCGAGTACATTTGTTCCTTGAATAAATATTGATCTATCTATTGATCTATTAACTGGAAACGATGTAATCGAGTCACAATGGTGCACTAAGTTTGCAATCTGTTCACAAAAATTGTTTGCGCATTCGCTAGCGAGATTGTTCACACACATTTGCCCACTAAAATTTTTTATTATTGTTTCATCAACACTAGGTTTTTTCCTTCCCATTATCTCGTTTATTAGGCTCCATGTCTTTCGTGGATCTGATTTTACCTGGTTGAACTTGGTTTTGTAAAAAATGCCTTTTTGCATTGTTATGTCTTTGTTTAGTTTGTTGCGAAAAGTCTTATATTCTAATTCATAGGTCCTGCACAATCTATTATTTTTCCATCTCTTATACAAATCATCCCTTTTTCTACATTTGGCGACTAAGTCATGTGTCATCCATGGGTTGTGCTTCCTTTTATTTTTTATATTTCTGACAGATGTTGACCTCTCATATATGCTCTTCATTTTATTGATAAGTTTTTGATAAAGAGAAATTGCATTGTTTTCATTAATCACTTCTTCCCAATCTGTTTCTACGATTAATTCGCTTACTCGTATGTTACATATAAAGGACTTGTTGACCTGCTTTTCTAGTAGAGCTGTTTGTTGCGAATTTGTAAAATATATGATTGGGTAATGATCTGTGATAGAGGTTTCAATTACCATTGAGTTGATTTGTTGATCTGTTGCATTTGTTAGGATGTGATCGATTGTCGATTTTGATCCCGTATTCGGATCTACCCTGGTAAACTCTGTCACTACATTCATTAACCCAAGTGATGCTAGCATCTCTAAATAATCTTTTACACCGTATAAATGCATATCTTTCACATTGATATTCACATCGCCCATGATTACATTCTCATACTTTATTCCCAAATGTTCAATATTTTTTCTGAATTCCTTGATAAATGCTTTTTTACTATGACCTGGTGGTCTATATATTCCAACTATGTATTTGTCTTTATTTTTTTCCACAATTCGAATTTGAATATTTTCGTATGATACGCTTTCAGATGTAATTCGTGTGTATTGAAGGTCATTTCGAATTAGCATTAAAATTCCTCCACCTCTTCGTTTATCTCTATTCAGAAACTCAGTTTGAAAGCCATGGAGACTATAAAATCCCTTCTCTTGTTCCTCTATGTTAGTTTCAACCAATACAATAATTTTTAATTTATTTATTATGCAGTTTATATTTAAACAAAAATCATTCCAATGTTTACGCAAAGATCTAATATTAAAGCTCAGGTAGCAGCATGTATTTTTGGTAAATTCATTTATGTTGATGCCGTTAAAACCATTAGTTACCCTACATTTCAAGTCAACATGTAAACCATTGTTTGCATTTGTGCTCTCCATTTTGACATTTATTTTTTGTGTTTCTTTTGTTTGTAAACATGTTTATTGTGTGCGAGTGATTTTGATCACATCTTCAACGGAACTTATTATTATCGTCTGGGTGTTCTCATTTTGTCTGGCCAATATTTTACCCGCACTCTCCCAAACAAATCTCCAGCTTTCTGCTCTCGCCTTCTCCTTTGCCAACCACAGTAAATGTTTGTTGTGTCTGGTCAGCTGATTGTTGACATACACCGTAGCATCTGTCAGAGCTGCGTTCTTGTTTGTGGAGCTGTTGATTTTTTTTAAAACAGAATTTAGTTTTATGGAGCGAATAGAGCGAGTTTGTTTGACGAATTGCACTTTCGTTATGCTGGATGCAAATGTTGCAATTATTGTGGATTTCTGCGGATTTTTTGTTTTCGTTCTATATATATCTGTTATATCAGTGTCTTTAATCTCGTAGTTAATCGTTTTCCCTATTCCCTTCACGATTTCTATTAAATTTTCCTGTGGGGTAGGGGGAATATTTTTTATATCGACATTGTTTTTGATTAGTTGTTGTTCTAATGTGTTGATCTGTGATTGCATGTTTTCTATTATGACATCCTTTTTTTTATTGTTTTCTCTGAGATCATTCAACTCTTTGTTTATGTTTACTATGAGATCGTTATTTTTTTTCATATGTGTGTTGAGTTCCTCGTACTTTGCTGCTAGGAAATCACAGCTTTTCGTAATTTCTTTGATTTCCCCTCTTATTAGACGTATTTCAGCTAGAAGAGTGGAGTTATTGTCACTTGCGAAGCTGTTAGCTGAGTTCACGGGGCTGCTGAACTCTCTCATCCGTTTCGATGGCTGTTCCTGTTGGGGTAAAGGGGCAGATATCACCGTGTTGCTAACTGCAGCCGTAGTTTGGATATCTCCACTAATTCTGCATAACTGGCACTTCCACATGTCTCTTCTCGCGCCCATGGTTCTCCATGATTTCTCCGTGACCGTAGTGCACACGAAGTGAAGCTTTCGCTTACAACAAGAACATACAGCAAAGTCACCTTCGGAGTGGATATTCTCACTGCAATGACCGCACACATCCATGGTAGGGGCAGAGAGATTAAACTGTGGGAAATTTCGTTAATTTTATTTGAAAAGCAAAAAGGGGCTTATGTGGGCTTAAATGCACTATATATTTTGTAAAGGCTTGGTTAATAAAGTCACTGTCTTAGAAATTGATTTTTAATATCCCGAGGGGAATTTACACTTTTAAAATATGCCAACTGCGAGAGAGCGAGATAATGAAAAAAGAAAACACGTCTACACTGACTAAGCTTACTCTCACGACAGAAGACAGAAGACAGAAGACAGAAGACAGAAGACAGAAGACAGAAGACAGAAGACAGAAGACAGAAGACAGAAGACAGAAGACAGAAGACAGAAGACAGAAGACAGAAGACAGAAGACAGAAGACAGAAGACAGAAGACAGAAGACAGAAGACAGAAGACAGAAGACAGAAGACAGAAGACAGAAGACAGATGACAGAAGACAGAAGACAGAAGACAGACGACAGAAGACAGACGACAGAAGACAGAAGACAGAAGACAGACGACAGAAGACAGACGACAGAAGACAGAAGACAGACGACAGAAGACAGAAGACACATGACAGAAGACAGAAGACAGACGACAGAAGACAGAAGACAGAAGACAGAAGACAGACGACAGAAGACAGACGACAGACGACAGACGACAGAAGACAGAAGACAGAAGACAGAAGACAGACGACAGAAGACAGAAGACAGAAGACAGAAGACAGAAGACAGAAGACAGAAGACAGAAGACAGAAGACAGAAGACAGAAGACAGAAGACAGAAGACAGAAGACAGAAGACAGAAGACAGAAGACAGAAGACAGAAGACAGAAGACAGAAGACAGAAGACAGAAGACAGAAGACAGAAGACAGAAGACAGAAGACAGAAGACAGAAGACAGAAGACAGAAGACAGAAGACAGAAGACAGAAGACAGACAACAGACGACAGACGACAGACGACAGACGACAGACGACAGACGACAGACGACAGACGACAGACGACAGACGACAGACGACAGACGACAGACGACAGACGACAGACGACAGACGACAGACGACAGACGACAGACGACAGAAGACAGAAGACAGAAGACAGAAGACAGAAGACAGAAGACAGAAGACAGAAGACAGAAGACAGAAGACAGAAGACAGAAGACAGAAGACAGAAGACAGAAGACAGAAGACAGAAGACAGAAGACAGAAGACAGAAGACAGACAACAGACGACAGACGACAGACGACAGACGACAGACGACAGACGACAGACGACAGACGACAGACGACAGACGACAGACGACAGACGACAGACGACAGACGACAGACGACAGACGACAGACGACAGACGACAGACGACAGACGACAGACGACAGACGACAGACGACAGAAGACAGAAGACAGAAGACAGAAGACAGAAGACAGAAGACAGAAGACAGAAGACAGAAGACAGAAGACAGAAGACAGAAGACAGAAGACAGAAGACAGAAGACAGAAGACAGAAGACAGAAGACAGAAGACAGAAGACAGAAGACAGAAGACAATTCAAAATCAATTCAATTCAAAATCTTTTTTATTTTCAATTCAAATTAACATTGGTAAACAATTTTTCCGCGAAGCCTTACTGGCTTTTCTGCAGAATGTTGTATTTCTAATATTGGTAAGTTAAGAATAAGTAAGCTTAGTTTATTAAATATTCCATAATAGTTTACGAATAAATTCAATAATAGTTAATGAGCAAATTAATACATTTTAATAAATTTTCAATTGTTGAATTTAATTTCAATTGCCATTTAATAGATAGTCTTTTAATTTTTTTTTTCGAGTTTTAAAATTTCTGATTTGCCTAATCTCTTGCGGGATTGTGTTGAGAGCTTCAGGAACACTGCATTTCAACTGTCTTCTCCCATAGTTGTTGTAGAACCGGGGTTCTTGGAGCATTCCTTGTGCACGTCTTCTCGTATGTATCCTATGGTTAATTGGTGTGATAAAGCGTTGATCGTCGTGGTATTCTAGTATCAGCGTCATTTTAAAGATGTCTTCCACTTGAAGAACATTAAAACTTTCTCGCTCAGCTAAATTTCGATGAGAAGGTACATTTATTTTTTTCAGTGCAACATTTTGCAGTTTTTGTAACTTTTTTATATGTGTGGCTGATGCATTACCCCAGGCAAGTATTCCATATCTCAGTTTAGATTCCACTAGCGCAAAGTACACATTCCTTAGCACTGATGTTGGTGCATGGTACTGTAGATGAGTTAGTGCGTATAGTGCCCCTTTAATACTCGAACGTAATTGATCAATATGCGTGTCCCATAAGAAATTACTGTCAATTGATACTCCTAGATACTTGTAACTTTCTACTATATCTATAGGACAGCTTGTAGAGTTACGACAGGAGTCATTCCTACAGTATATTTGCTGTTCGGTAGCCTTGAATTGTGGGTTTCTGATGTGCATCATTTTAGTTTTCGAGGCGTTAATTACTAACCCATTATCATGACACATGACACCATTTTACTGCATCATCAAACTCCTCCTGTATTATTGTTGTTGCCGTCTGCAAGTGTCTATGGCATACCACTACTGCCGTATCGTCGGCATAAGCAAAGGGCTTGGCAAGCTTGAATATGCGAAGAAGCTCATTGGAGTATAATATGAATAGGAGTGGGCCCAATTTCGATCCTTGTGGGACTCCGTATTGTGCATGTTCTTTTTGGCTGTAGGTATTGTTTATCTTGACGCAGTAAAATCGGTTGTGCAGGTATTCCTTTAACCAATCAGCCATTACTCCTCGTATACCAATACGTTCCAGAGCATCTATTAGTTTTGAATGATTAAGGGTGTCGAAAGCTTTACTAAAGTCCATAAATAGGACCAGAATGTGATAGCTTTTGTTCAGATTTTCGTTGACGTAGTTTGCGAACTCCCCTAATAGTTTACCTGTGCTTTTCCTTTTTTGGAAGCCGTACTGGCTTTCGTGGATGATTGAGTGCTTTTCTATAAAATTCTGCAATCGGTTTGTTACTACCTCTTCAAGACACTTTTCGATAACTGGCAATATTGATATTGGCCTGTAATTTTTGATTTGAGTTTTTGTACCTCCTTTGTATATTGGCTTGACAACCGAAGTTTTTAAGATCTCAGGAATCCTTCCTTGTGTGAGACTCAAATTAATAAATTTGCATAAGATAGGTGCGAAAATTTCAACGTGAGTTTTTATGTCCACAGCTCGAATTCCATCAATGCCAGGCGACTTATTTTCGCCAAGCTGACCAATTATTTTTGTCATTTCGAGTACATTTGTTCCTTGAATAAATATTGATCTATCTATTGATCTATTAACTGGAAACGATGTAATCGAGTCACAATGGTGCACTAAGTTTGCAATCTGTTCACAAAAATTGTTTGCGCATTCGCTAGCGAGATTGTTCACACACATTTGCCCACTAAAATTTTTTATTATTGTTTCATCAACACTAGGTTTTTTCCTTCCCATTATCTCGTTTATTAGGCTCCATGTCTTTCGTGGATCTGATTTTACCTGGTTGAACTTGGTTTTGTAAAAAATGCTTTTTTGCATTGTTATGTCTTTGTTTAGTTTGTTGCGAAAAGTCTTATATTCTAATTCATAGGTCCTGCACAATCTATTATTTTTCCATCTCTTATACAAATCATCCCTTTTTCTACATTTGGCGACTAAGTCATGTGTCATCCATGGGTTGTGCTTCCTTTTATTTTTTATATTTCTGACAGATGTTGACCTCTCATATATGCTCTTCATTTTATTGATAAGTTTTTGATAAAGAGAAATTGCATTGTTTTCATTAATCACTTCTTCCCAATCTGTTTCTACGATTAATTCGCTTACTCGTATGTTACATATAAAGGACTTGTTGACCTGCTTTTCTAGTAGAGCTGTTTGTTGCGAATTTGTAAAATATATGATTGGGTAATGATCTGTGATAGAGGTTTCAATTACCATTGAGTTGATTTGTTGATCTGTTGCATTTGTTAGGATGTGATCGATTGTCGATTTTGATCCCGTATTCGGATCTACCCTGGTAAACTCTGTCACTACATTCATTAACCCAAGTGATGCTAGCATCTCTAAATAATCTTTTACACCGTATAAATGCATATCTTTCACATTGATATTCACATCGCCCATGATTACATTCTCATACTTTGTTCCCAAATGTTCAATATTTTTTCTGAATTCCTTGATAAATGCTTTTTTACTATGACCTGGTGGTCTATATATTCCAACTATGTATTTGTCTTTATTTTTTTCCACAATTCGAATTTGAATATTTTCGTATGATACGCTTTCAGATGTAATTCGTGTGTATTGAAGGTCATTTCGAATTAGCATTAAAATTCCTCCACCTCTTCGTTTATCTCTATTCAGAAACTCAGTTTGAAAGCCATGGAGACTATAAAATCCCTTCTCTTGTTCCTCTATGTTAGTTTCAACCAATACAATAATTTTTAATTTATTTATTATGCAGTTTATATTCAAACAAAAATCATTCCAATGTTTACGCAAAGATCTAATATTAAAGCTCAGGTAGCAGCATGTATTTTTGGTAAATTCATTTATGTTGATGCCGTTAAAACCATTAGTTACCCTACATTTCAAGTCAACATGTAAACCATTGTTTGCATTTGTGCTCTCCATTTTGACATTTATTTTTTGTGTTTCTTTTGTTTGTAAACATGTTTATTGTGTGCGAGTGATTTTGTTCACATCTTCAACGGAACTTATTATTATCGTCTGGGTGTTCTCATTTTGTCTGGCCAATATTTTACCCGCACTCTCCCAAACAAATCTCCAGCTTTCTGCTCTCGCCTTCTCCTTTGCCAACCACAGTAAATGTTTGTTGTGTCTGGTCAGCTGATTGTTGACATACACCGTAGCATCTGTCAGAGCTGCGTTCTTGTTTGTGGAGCTGTTGATTTTTTTTAAAACAGAATTTAGTTTTATGGAGCGAATAGAGCGAGTTTGTTTGACGAATTGCACTTTCGTTATGCTGGATGCAAATGTTGCAATTATTGTGGATTTCTGCGGATTTTTTGTTTTCGTTCTATATATATCTGTTATATCAGTGTCTTTAATCTCGTAGTTAATCGTTTTCCCTATTCCCTTCACGATTTCTATTAAATTTTCCTGTGGGGTAGGGGGAATATTTTTTATATCGACATTGTTTTTGATTAGTTGTTGTTCTAATGTGTTGATCTGTGATTGCATGTTTTCTATTATGACATCCTTTTTTTTATTGTTTTCTCTGAGATCATTCAACTCTTTGTTTATGTTTACTATGAGATCGTTATTTTTTTTCATATGTGTGTTGAGTTCCTCGTACTTTGCTGCTAGGAAATCACAGCTTTTCGTAATTTCTTTGATTTCCCCTCTTATTAGACGTATTTCAGCTAGAAGAGTGGAGTTATTGTCACTTGCGAAGCTGTTAGCTGAGTTCACGGGGCTGCTGAACTCTCTCATCCGTTTCGATGGCTGTTCCTGTTGGGGTAAAGGGGCAGATATCACCGTGTTGCTAACTGCAGCCGTAGTTTGGATATCTCCACTAATTCTGCATAACTGGCACTTCCACATGTCTCTTCTCGCGCCCATGGTTCTCCATGATTTCTCCGTGACCGTAGTGCACACGAAGTGAAGCTTTCGCTTACAACAAGAACATACAGCAAAGTCACCTTCGGAGTGGATATTCTCACTGCAATGACCGCACACATCCATGGTAGGGGCAGAGAGATTAAACTGTGGGAAATTTCGTTAATTTTATTTGAAAAGCAAAAAGGGGCTTATGTGGGCTTAAATGCACTATATATTTTGTAAAGGCTTGGTTAATAAAGTCACTGTCTTAGAAATTGATTTTTAATATCCCGAGGGGAATTTACACTTTTAAAATATGCCAACTGCGAGAGAGCGAGATAATGAAAAAAGAAAACACGTCTACACTGACTAAGCTTACTCTCACGAGTGAGAGAAGACAGAAGACAGAAGACAGAAGACAGAAGACAGAAGACAGAAGACAGAAGACAGAAGACAGAAGACAGAAGACAGAAGACAGAAGACAGACAACAGACGACAGACGACAGACGACAGACGACAGACGACAGACGACAGACGACAGACGACAGACGACAGACGACAGACGACAGACGACAGACGACAGACGGCAGACGACAGACGACAGACGACAGACGACAGACGACAGACGACAGACGACAGAAGACAGAAGACAGAAGACAGAAGACAGAAGACAGAAGACAGAAGACAGAAGACAGAAGACAGAAGACAGAAGACAGAAGACAGAAGACAGAAGACAGAAGACAGAAGACAGAAGACAGAAGACAGAAGACAGAAGACAGACGACAGAAGACAGACGACAGAAGACAGAAGACAGAAGACAGAAGACAGAAGACAGAAGACAGAAGACAGAAGACAGAAGACAGAAGACAGAAGACAGAAGACAGAAGACAGAAGACAGAAGACAGAAGACAGAAGACAGAAGACAGAAGACAGAAGACAGAAGACAGAAGACAGAAGACAGAAGACAGAAGACAGAAGACAGAAGACAGAAGACAGAAGACAGAAGACAGAAGACAGAAGACAGAAGACAGAAGACAGAAGACAGAAGACAGAAGACAGAAGACAGAAGACAGAAGACAGAAGACAGAAGACAGAAGACAGAAGACAGAAGACAGAAGACAGAAGACAGAAGATGGCTGATGGCTGATGGCTGATGGCTGATGGAAAATGACATCAAGAAGAAGTCAATCAAAGAGGAGCGTTAATGCCCTGCTTAGGAATCGTTGTACTATGCTCATTGCTCGGAACATTCGAGACACCCTCCCATGGCAAATCCTACAAGCTTTTTCGTTGCTAAAGCTTAATAGGAGTCCGAGAGCGAGTTAAGCTACACGACGTGTTCTCCGATATTTGATCCCTTTTAACGAGGAAAAAACGTAGCGCTCTGACCGAGCAGAAGAAAAACCCTTGTCAACAAATTCAAAACACATGAACAGCCCGTCACACCCTCTTTCGACGGTCCTCCATGAAACGAAGCGCTTGAATCGTTCCAGTAGCCAGGACAAAAAAAGCAAAAAATATACCAGTGGCCTATGTCTAGTGTGGAAAAGGCAATGGAACGCACACAAACTAATGCGCTGCACTCCCATAACTCATCACGTCCCCACGTAGTATACATTTCCGGTCCTTCGTTATCCCTGTGTGTATCTGTTTTGGGCGTATCTACGTCTCTATATCGGGCTGGATTTACAAATCAGAATACCCTTCTTAATTTAGTTATCTTTCGCATCCTTCACTGCGGTGGTGGCGAAGGGATTGGCGAAGGGATTGTCAGAACTTTTACCAAAGAAACCTGTTAAAGGATTAACTGGCGGCCCTGTGCAGATAAATCTTAACACAGCCACACCAACGTGAGACCCTAAATCATATCCCCTGGCCCAGGTAATGGTCATTGTTTCCGCCATTGTGGCTCAAACTGCGCCAAATGGTTTGCATATTACATTCCGTCGTGCTTCATAAATCTCCAGCGATCGATTAGAAATGTGAATCGAATTTACTCCCTGCGACGACGGTGCCAAGGGAATTTATCGGAAAACTTTTACTGTTCCGGGAATATAATAAATTATTTGCCTACATCATTTGAATCGACCCGCCGCCAGTTGTGGGTGCGAGCGTGCAAGTTGAACTCTGCTGGGGATGGTGCTTATGTGCGACAGCAAACAAGAAAACCAATTACTTCGTCCTGCTGTGAGCGAGCTAACGAGTAAAGAGACCAACTCCGGGAGCAAATAACAATAAATGATAATTACGTGAACACAATTTGATTTTTATTTACTCGTGAAGTGGAGCAGGCGGGGGTGGCGACATAATCTTCACCTGAACGACGCAAGTCATCGTGGACACCATCGAAGGCAATTGGATCCAAGTGGAGGGGTGCGATAAATGCTTGATTAATACCAAATGATCGAGTGTGTCGAGGGAAAACGTGCGAAATTCGTGAAGCCACTCTCATTAATTTTTAGCTGTAAGCGTAGCAAGAACTAGTTTCTAATATAATTGACGCGTTCGCTAAAAAATCCACATTACTCGAATGGGCGCTGCAAATAGCTGGCAGGGAAATTGGTTGTTTGACAGCTGAAGAGACATTCGGACAAGTACGTAAGTAAGACGTGTCCAGGCGCCAACATTGATTCGGATAATTATGTGCGGCCAAACGCCGAATGAGGATTTCCGAACACTGAGGACAAAACATACTACAAGAGAATGGGAGAATATCAACGAGCTTGAGCCTCGATCAATGAGTTAGATTTCGCATGGTAGGTATGCGACCACAAATAGGAAACAGAGCTAGAGCCCTGCAAAGCAGGACGAGGGCTACGCTTGTGGTCCGAGCTCTATTCATTTGAGCAAATATGTGTCTTAATGTCTCTTAGTAGATTTGAATATTGTCTTATAGTAAGTTATATTAGACCCGATAGTAGTTTGGAATTGTATGCTAAACTTATTTCAAATGTAGAAGAATCAGTAAAAAATTGTCATCTATCCGATTCCCCTGTATGTTTGGTGATTTTAATGTTGGTGATATGAAATGATGGCTGGGTGTTGTGGGACTGACTGACTGACTGGCTTCAACCTGGCGATGCCCAGTGTTGCAACTTTTCCTACACACCGATTGTGCTTATTTTACCTCCAAGTGGTAGCCATCGGGTACTGGTTGTAGTTCACCCGAGCTCAACCTGCCAAACTTATAAGAGCGACCTCTTGTCCTAGGGGTTACAAAAAAGGAACTGGCCCTCCAGGATGGGGGTTGTGCCGTCGGGGTAATTGCCCGGCCACACAAAAAACAAAACCATAGTTACGAAGCAACAACAAGCCTCGGAAACGGATGATTTTACTGATGACGAACCCTGCAAACGATATACGGACAACGACCTTCGGATCTGTACGTGGAATGTAAGGTCCCTTTATAGGCCACGTGCAGCCGAACAATTAGCTATGCCATCACCGTCAACGGCAAGCTTTTTGTTTGTAAATGTGGCGCTACGTGACACAATGGGTGCCACATTGGGTGCCACATCTCAGGGAGCGGCCACCGAGATCATGTGAATCGACCCTCTTAGGCTTCAAAGACCTAGGTAGACAAAGTCTTGTCTCTTCGAAGTTAACACAAGCAATGACACTACCGCGAAAATGAAACGGAATATCAATCGTTGCTTTTTCGCACACGGAAGGCTACTGAGGATTAAAGCCCTCTTTCGAACAACCAAGGTAACGCTTAACAAGAACCTAATCGTCCCAGTCCTGCTATATGGCGCGGAGCCATGGACTCTGTCAAAAGCGGATGAAGCAGCTCTTGGTTGCTTCGTGTGATTTTCGGTCCCGTCTGCATAGATGGTGAGTGGAGGAGGAGATACAACGACGAACTGTACGGGCTGTTCAGCGACATCGACTCAGCCAGAAGAGTGAAGATCCAACGATTGAGATGGATGGGTCATGTATAGCGGATGGAAACCAATGCTCCGGCCCGAAGAGTCTACGAATCCACCCCCGAGGGACGGCGCAGTGGTGGAAGACCGCAACTCAGATGGCGCAAGCAAGTGGAAAGGAAGCGAATTTGTCATTACTTAGGCAGGAGGTCTTGAGCTTTGATGTATTAGCGAACGCTGGGTGACAATCAGAATCAAGGCTAAATTCGCCAACGCTTGACGGAGGAGAAAGATGATTCAACCAAAGACTGCTTCTACTAGCTCCTTGACAAATCTTACGAGCATTGTCCTAGCTTTGACGTCAATGTTATCCTGGGTAACATTAACGCAAAGTTGGACAAAGAGGGCATCTTTCGCACCGCAGTCGGACGACACAGCCTACACGACACAACCAGCGATAACGAATTTAGGCTAATCGACATCGACGGGGGCATCCTCAAGGTAGCAAGCACACGCTTCCCAAACCCTCATATCCACAAAGGAACATGACGGCCTCCAGATAAATTCATCGTCAACCAAATTGATCATATTGCGAAGCAAGTCACAAGACATTTCAGCAGAATTACGGACGTGCGGACGTTCCGAGGCTCCAACATAGATTCGGATCACTGCCTTGTGGTGGTCTAATTTCGAGAACAAAGCGAATCCAACACAGTGCTGTCAGAAATTTCAATGCCGCACAACTTCAAACACAGGGGATTACCAGGGAATTTTCAGACCAAGTCTGTCTTTACCTCTCAGAAATCAAATGGAGAAGACCAAAGGCAAGACTTTCAAGACGCCACCAGAAAAGCCGCTACTGATGTGCTAGGTTGCACCCCGCGCTCAAAAAGAGGCCCATGCTTTGATGATCAATGTCGCCGAGCACGTGCAGCCAAACGGGAAGCATACAAACCGGTGATGCAGAGATGGACTCGGGCTGCTCGTGAGTTCTACGAGCCAAAGAAAAGATGGGAAGAGCACCGGCTTCTCCGAAAGAAAAAAACGCTGAGCATAAGAAGCGCGAGATCGGAGAAACTGAAACGTACTACTGTAAGGAGGAAGCTTCTATCAACAGACAAGAAAAACGAGTGAAGCTCTAAAGATTAGCAAAATGACAGTCGGTGCTGAGAATATTGAACGGCAATGACGACGGCACAAAATACCGCTGGTAGGCAGGATAATTCATCCAATATAGGCCATGATGGAGAAGCCGCCCTCCCGATCGGTTCAATGACGGCAGCAATAGCCAAGGTGAAGTCTGCTGGTGCCAAGGGACTGCCTGTCGAACTCTTCAAAGCAGCTGGCAATGATTTGATAAGACGCATACACAAGCACATCTCTAAAATCTGGTCAGATGAAAGTATGCCCAATGGATCGCAGCATCGTTTGCCCGAACCTAAAGAAAGGAGACCCTCTTAACTGAGCCAATTGTAGAGGGATGAGTATCCTGAATATATCGTTTAAGATCTTTTCTGCCATTCTTTATAAACGCATGAAGCCCTACGTTAACAGCCTGCTTGATCAACAGCAGTTCAGGCCAGCAAAACCCCTATTTGATCACATTACGACTTTAAGGGCGCATATGACAGCGTGCAAAGATGGAGAGGCATATTGGCTGAGGCCCGGGTCCACCCCTGACTGAAGCGCCAGCCAAAGTAAGTAAGTGAGTAAAGGAGTTTCTCTACCTCGCGGCACAGCGTAAACTCCATGAAAGGCATCGCAGTGAAGATCCGATGTAGAATCGCTCTTGGCAAGCGATGTTACCTTCGGTTTGTCAAAAGAGCTGGGCTCGAAGGACCAAAATCATGCTCTCACAGCTCTTATTTTTCCAGACCTACGTTATGGAGTTGAAATCTGGACGATAAGCAAAGCGGCAGAGCAGAGCTATATGTCAGATCCACATAGATATGGTCCCGTCTGCAACAAAGGTGAATGGAGGAGAAGATACGCTAACTGTACTAGCTGTACCAGGATGTGCATGGCAAAAATTCGTCGTGAACAACAACGCTCCACCAAAGATGGTCTTCGAATCCGCGCCTCCTGGTTCGAGAAGGACATTAAGACCGAACCACCGGCATAGAGATCAACTCATGGTGGACGTAAAACACTTGGCCGTAATGACTGCAAGCAGCATGTCCAGGACCGAAATCGATGGAAGGCAGCAATTGCTCATGATCGGACCCTTCATTGGCCGTCGGCCTGTTAAGTAAGTAAGTGAGTAAGTAGGTACATAAGCATAAGACCCTTTGATCTCTGATTACTCAGCTTACTCAGCTTAAGCTTCTTCTTCTTCTTTGTGTGGCGCTACAGTCCGGGGTGGACCTGGGCCCGAATCAACATGCCTCTTCAACTAGCTGTCTCCAGTTTCTCACACCAAGTTGGTTGAGGTCCTTCTCCAGTTGGGTGCGCCACCTTAAAAGCGGGCGTCCTCTGTTGTGTTGCCCGACAGATTCGGATCCGGAGATTCTTCGCTCCGGAGCTGTGGTGACCATCCGCTCTACATGACCTAGCCACCGTAGGCGTTGGATCCGTAGACGCCTAACTAGGCTCATGTCGCTGCACAGCCCGTACAGTTCGTGATTGAATCTTCTTCTCCAGAGCCCGTCAACACAAACAGGACCAAAGATCGTACGTAGAACTTTTCTCTCAAAGCGACCAAGGACTTCTTCATCCGCTTTTGAGATTGTCCATGCCTCCGCGCCGTATAGCAGGACTGGGATGATCAGTGTCTTGTATAGAGTCAACTTTGTTCTTCGAGAGAGGGCTCTATTACTCAATTGCCTCTTGAGCCCGAAGAAACAGCGGTTGGCATGAGTTATCCTACGCTTGATCTCGGGACTGATGTTGTTAGTACAGTTTACTCCGGAGCCGAGGTAAGTGAACTCCTTGACTACCTCGAAGTTATAGCTGCCCATTGTGACGCTCTGTCCAAGACGTCGATGTTGTATATCCTTTTTTGAGGACAGCATATACTTCGTTTTGCCCTCATTCACCGCCAGACCCATTTAGCCGCTTCAATCTCAATGTTAGCAAAAGCCTCACTGACGGCTCGCTATGTTCGCCCAATCACGCCAATGTCGTCCGCATAAGCAAGCAGTTGACTTTTGGAAGATCATGATTCCAGTGTTGGCGTGTGAGTTTTGCACGATTTTCTCCAGGACGATGTTAAAGAAATCACATGACAGCGCGTCGCCTTGTCTAAAACCTTTTTTTGACATTGAAGGTCTCGGTGAGTTCGTTACCGATCTTGATGGAGCAGCGAGACTTCTCCATCGTCATCCTGCACAATCTGACGAGTTTGGCAGGAATGTCAAAACTAGACATGGTGCTGTATAGTTCGTCTCTATGCACACTGTCATATGCGGCCTTAAAGTCGACAAATAGGTGGTGGGTGTCGATCTGCATCTCTTGAGTCTTTTCCAGGCTCTGCCGTAGTGTGAAGATTTGGTCTGTTGTGGACTTTCCTGGCCTGAAGCCACACTGATATGGACCTATCAAATTATTAATGAACGGCTTCAGGCGGGTACACAAAACGGCAGAGAAGATCTTATACGCGATGTTAAGAAGACTGATGCCTCGATAGTTGGCGCAGTTGAAGAGGTCTCCTTTCTTGTGGATCGGGCAAACGATACTGAGATTCCACTCATCGGGCATGCTTTCATCGGACCATACCCTAACCAACCCCCAACCAGATCATCTCCAGCTGCCTTAAATATTTCAGAGGGAAAACCGTCCGCTCCAGCAGCTTTGTTAGACTTCAGTCTTGATATTGCTACCTTGACCTCGTCTAAGTCCGGGGACGGAATTCGCGTCTGTCATCGTCCAGATTGAGTGGAACATTCAGCCTGACAGCGGTATTTTGGTCCCCATCGCCGTTTTACAGTCTCCAGAAATGATCGTCCAGATTCTGATTATCGACTGCGACTCTACTACCAGATGTCCATTTCCATCCCGACAGGCTTCTGTCCGAGTTTTATATCCATTGGATAGTTGTTTTATCCTTTGATACAACTTTAACAATTACAATTTATGGGATTGAATGACCCTCCTTTCCCGGTACAAGTGCAATTTGTCTGCATGGGGATGATGGAATTCTAGCCTTTCATCGTCCATATAGAGTTCCAATCATACAGCTCCCCCATTATTTTCCAATGCTTCCTGCAAAGGATCTGTGAACCTAGTGAACACCTTTCTCTTCACAAACACATCCCAGGCATGAACTGTCTGAAAACATTTCCTTGTCGGAAAGCTTGTCGATGCCATCAAGTGCGACCACGACAACGACACTCATCACATTACGCACCAATTACCCAAACCGCCGATTAGGAAATTTTCATTCCGCCAAGGACCATCGAACACAAAAGCAGAAATCACCGGCGTCCCCCTCGAGCTGAATATACTTTCGCAAAATTTCCCCCATATGATGCCCATCCACGGTGATTCTTCACTGACACCCGCGCCCCCCAGCCACATAAAGAGGATAAATCAAATGCCTCTCGATCTTCTTAGAGCTGTCAACAGAAGAAGAGGACACTCCGTCAACCAGGAACCCCCCCCCCCCCCAGTGAAACAGTACCTTTCCGAGCATCAACAGCAAATAATCCCCACAACAGGAGTAATTAAAAAAAAGAGTCCTGTGAAACGTAATCGTGGATGGTGGTGTCTGTGTCAGATTTGTCTTCTCCTTTTTTTCATGAATAAAATTTCGTCTAAAATAAGACGTTGATGCTCATTAAAAATCAAATTGAAAAGTAGAACGATACAATTTTAATTATTCACGAGTGGTCGGGCGAACGCCGAGGCTCGGCGCAAGCATTCCGAACGCGAGCGAAATTCTTTTGAATGTAATTAAGGACGGATAGGAAAATGTGAGAAAATACATTCTTTCTTAATTTTTTCTCGTTCTACTTTAATGAACATGAAGCTCGGCATTGACAAGTGAGGATAATGTTTTTAATTGTGACTCGTGAGGATAATGAGTTAATTGTGCTGCCAGACGTGGTGGCTTTTTTGATTTCAATTGCCACAACCTGTCTGTGCATGTTCTGCAGGCTAGACGTTATTTCATTCCGCATTGGGAGGGAGGGGGTCTGAGAGTAGGGGATACAAAGAACGGCTACTGCGATTGTTCGAACTGATGGCTAACATGGATGCTTGAGAGGAACGAGGTGATATTTTTATTTTCCGTCAATGATGGGCTGTCATGATTAAACTATAATAACATTGGCTTTCGCGAAGGAAAATGGGAGGTTAAAAATCATTATATAGATATGCTATTGGAAAAGCAAAATGCTAAAGATATTTGGTCCTGTTGGCGTTGGAGGCGTCTGGAGGAGAAGATTCAACCACGAAATGCACGGACTGTTCAGCGGCTTGCATCTAGTTAGGCGTCTGAGAATCGAACGCTTATGATCGTTCCGACCCAAAGAATCTTCGATTCCGAGAGATGGCGCACACAAGTGGAGGAGGACCTCAACCGGCTTGGTGTGCGCAGCTGGTGTAAGATCGTGCTGGATGAAGAGGCATATTGGTTAAGGACAAGGTCCATCCCAGATAGTAGCCCCAGGCAAAGAAGTAGAATCAATCAAAGAAGAGATAGAATGTGATCACATTAATGTTTTTTCTATGGAGAAGACGTTTGATTCTTGAATGCTTAAATTATGAAAAATAATTGCTTAGGTAGAACCGAAGCCTGTAAGGATAATCAAGGGAACTTCGTAGTAGAGTCACAGTCGATGCTGAGGATATGGAAAAACCATTTCTGCAGACTGTATAACGGCGACGAAGAACCAAATTCTGCTGTCAGGCAGAACGAACCACTCAACCCCAATGAAAGGGACGATGAAGATCAACAATTCCGTCCACTCGACTCGGATGAAGTAACGATTGCCATATCTAAACCGAAATCCAACAAGGCTGCTGGAGCTGACGGCCTACCAGCCGAACTTATCTAAGCCGCAGTTGATGATTTGGTAAGGTGCATGCACCAACTCATCTGTAAAAATGGTCGGAGGAAAACATGCCCGATGAATGGAACCTTAGCCCGATCCACAAGAAAGGAGACCCCTTTGACTGCGCCAACTATAGAGGGATCAGCCTCCTTAACATCGCCTACAAGATCTTATCTGCCGTACTGTGTGAACGCCTAAAGCCATTCCTCAACAACTTGGTCAGTCCATACCAGTGTGGCTTTAGGCCGGGAAAATCCACCATCGACCAAATATTCACACTTCGGCAGATTTTGGAGAAAACCCAGGAACAACAAATCGCTACCCACCACCTGTTCATCGATTTTAAGGCCGCGTATGATAGCATTTATAGAGACGAGCTATACAGAGCTATGTCTAGTTTTGGCATCCCTACCAAACTCGTCCGTTCGTGTAGGATGACGATGGAGAATGCACGCTGCTCCATCAAGGTCGTTAAAGACCTAACCGAGACCTTTGATGTCAAAAGAGGATTCAGACAAGCCGACGCGCTGTCATGCGACTTTTTCAACATCGTTCTTCAAAGAATTGTCGAAACTTGAAAGCCAACACCAGAGCCACAATCTTTAAGAAGTCCGACCAGCTACTCGCATATGCCGACGGTATTGACATTATCGGAAGAACGCAGCGTGATGTCAATGGCGCCTTTGTGAGTATTGCATCGGAGGCCGCGAAGATATTATTGGTGGTGAATCAGTGCACGGCTGTCAACAAGAAAGGACACCCAACACCGACGTCTCGGTCAGAACGTCACAGCAGACAGATATAACTTTGAGGGAGTCCAAAACCTTGTTTACCTAGGAACCGCTGTCAACTCAGACAATGACACCAGCGCTGAAATCAAACGAAGAATAACTCTTGCTAATCGGTGCTTCCTTGGGCGAAGAAAGCAACTGGTAAACAAAGCCCTCTCTCAAACAACCATGGTAACGCTTTACAAGACCTTAATCGTCCCAGTCCTGCTATCTGGCGCGGTGGCATGGACTCTGTCAGAAGCGGATGAAGCAGCTCATGGTTGCTTCGTGTGATTTTCGGTCCCGTCTGCATAGATGGTGAGTGGAGGAGGAGGAGATATAACGACGAACTATACGGGCTGTTCACCGACATCGACTCAGTCAGAAGAGTGAAGATCTAACGATTGAGATGGCTAGGTCATGTAGAGCGGATGGAAACGAATGCTCCGGCCCGAAGAGTCTACGAATCCACCCCCGAGGGACGGCGCAGTGGTGGAAGACCGCGTATCAGATGGCGCACGCAAGTGGAAGTGGTTGAGGTCTTTAACCAACTTGGTTATCGAAACTGGAGACAGCCAGCAAAAGATCGAGCTGGCTGGAGACGCTTGTTGGTTGAGGCCCAGGTCCACCCCGGACTGTAGCGCCACCTTAAGTAAGTAAGTAAGAAGAAACATCCAAGACATCCAAACAGACAGACTGTCTGCAAAACTCTTTAAGGCAGCTGGAGATGAGCTGGTAGGGTGTATACACCAACTTATCGGAGGAAAGCATCTCCTATGAGTGGAGGCTCAGCGTCGTTTGTCCGGTCCTCTCAACCGCCTCTTCAACTGCGCCAACTATCGGGGGATAAGTCTCCTTAACCTTGCCTACAAGATCTTCTCTGCCGTTTTGAGTGAGCGCCTGAAACCATTCGTCAACAACATGACAGATCTCCATCAGTTCGGTTTCAGGCCTGGGAAGTCCACCATCGATCAAATCTTCACATGATGCCAGATCCACGAAAAAACCCAAGAGATGCAGATCGACACCCACCACCTATTTATCGACTTTAAGATCGCATATGACAGCCTGCATAGAGACGAGCTATACAACCCCATGTCTAGTTTGGACATTCCTGCCAAGCCCGTCAGGTTGTGCAGGACGACGATGGAGAACTCTCGCTGCTCCATCAAGGGCGGTAACGAACTCACCGAGACCTTCAATGTCGAAAAAGGTTTTAGACAAGCCGACGCGATGTCATGTGACTTTTTCAACATTGTACTCACACGGCAACACTAAAGGCACACAAATATCCGTGCAACACAATATACACAATATACAACACAAATATCCGTGCAATTTCTGACATTCGTGGCTTGCTTTGTTAAGCCAATTAGCAAAGCAATACTAACCTCGCCCGACTCTCGTACGCTCGAGAATGGCCTTAATTCCTTCTTCATTTGACGCGTCAATACATCTCTGCCAACTCACCTTTCTCCTAAACTCTTCCCTCCTCCATAACGAGCCAGTACCATAGTTCCTTTGTTCGTGACCCAGGAAATTTATGTGAATTCGGAAATCGCCATTTACCATATTTTTTTGGAAATGATCTTGACCAGCAACCAACTTAGATAAAATACTTCCGTCAGTTATAAATTTACTTCTTGCAAAAGCATAACTGCCGCGTTAATGCCGAAGTGTGTGCCTGCAATTATCTACTCGGCCTTCATATGGTATTGTGTGCAGGTTAAATTATATATGAGCTCCAGAAGTTTAAAAACGAGTAATTTTGAAAATAAATGCGTCCCAACAAAGGTTCTTGATAACACAACGCCTCCTAATGTGAAAAAATAAATTACAGTGTTTTTTGGAGAATTTAATTCGACACTGGAGCACTCAGACTCAAGACTGGTCCATTGTAGTACTAGGCAGTTCTTTCGATGAACCAGCAGGCGCTTTTGTGATGAAGTGCCTACAGAATCAGCTCTCACCACACCAGAGTTGTTAAGGACTGAGAATTCAATCTCTAAATTCAAGGCAAGAATTATCTGCTTTGTGATTCATTCAATTGACTTCATTTGGGACTTCTGGACTTCAGCATCGAAGTCATCATTCTATTTAAAGTCTTGATTGGATCAATCTTTACGAGCAGTCTTTTGATTTGAAATCAATTGAATGCAAGTCTATTGACTGACAGTGCATCCACTGAAGTCACTTTAAAGTCTTAACCATTCACTTGAAGTCACGCGCATTCAATTGAAGTCTTTGGAACTTCAAATAATTTTCGATGCAGTCTTAAGGACGAGGAGCCTTTCAGACTCCAAATTTGAAAAATTGTTGCTCTACTGAAAGCTGGTCGTATGGAAGATTGTTAAATATGCAAATTCCTTATTCAAATAAATTTAATTCATGCACTTTCGTCTTATCAAATACATTTGTAAAAGTACGTTTCAATTCCCATCCCCATGCTGTCCTTCCGACGTGAACAAAAAAAAGCCCATTACACCTAATTCTGTTTTTACACGGTTTTGATTTAACACGGTTTGAAAATAAAAGATTTTTAATTTTTTCACACGATTTTCTTCATTTAGCACGATTTAAAATTGTTTTTGCTTACATTTTTTTTCGTCAAATTAAAGTCTTTGTGAACTAGTTCATATCACAAATGTAAGGGAATTACCTTTTTGTGCACTTGAAGACTTCATTTTCGGACAAGACAAGGTTTTGAATGTGAGGAGTGCTGAACGTGCCCCACTATAGTCCTGGGCCCCTTCACTGGAGAGGAAAACTGTTTTGGGCGCCGTTTTGATCACTCCGCTCAGAGAGGGGAGACGATACAAGGACCTGCCAGGCGAACTTGGACACTAGTTCAGTGCTCTTACTGGGTAAGGATCTGCCTCCGACGCCCATCGACTGAGGTTCGAGAGGCTTGGTCACACAAGCCGCTTTCAGTGGCAAAGAATGTCTCAATGCGACAAAATTATGACCGATCCGAAAAGAGTACTCAGACTGATCAGATTGACTAAGCCGACTCGTGGGAATCTTATCAGCAACATCAGTGGGCACTCCCTTGGAACTCGCGCATTTATGTCTCTTGGGACTGTCTTGGGTTAGGTTAGAGGGCAGTCGAGCACGTCACACGTAGGGCCAATCGTGACACCCATGATGGTTGTTGTTTCCTTCCATTTAACGTGCCGTACTTTCTTCTCCCACCAGCCGGATGCCTTTAGGAATCTACAAAGACAATTAAGTGGCACCACTGTTAGTTCATTTAGATCATGCAATGGCTCCTTTCCTTAATCTGCAGAGGCTTGGACAGTCCTCCCTTTCTTCCTCGTCTCCAACGACAACGCAGATGTAGTCATGTCTAAGGCCCATTTCAGATGATTATGGCCAGTTAGCTCAGAAGTGGCATGGGCCTGCGCATGATTGCTCTCAACTTGACGAGATGCCAGCAACGATCCCTGTAAGTGACGCCCTCTGCATAGCCTCTGCAGCAACCGCTTTCGAGGTGAACCAATGTATGCAGCGACCTCCTGTCCATGGCCTTAATCTAGGACCCGGTCTCTCAGGTTCAGTATTTGGGAGTAACTTATCCACAGTGCAAAAAAGAAATACCAGGTATACCAGCATAAAAGCGTTTTTTTGAAAATAAGGCACTAATTATTAATGGGAAAGTAAAAACATTTTACTCAAAGTATTGGCCATTGTTTTCTACACATTTTGAGCACCTTTCAGGCAATTTGTGAATACCACGCCAATAAAATTGTTCATCTTTTAAAGCAAACCAATAAGACACCCAATTTTCGACTTCTTCGTAGGCATCGAAGTGCTGCTTAGCCAAAGCATGTCCTATCGGCAAGAGCCAAGTCTGGTGACTACGGCGGGTGGGGTAGTGTTTTCACTGTGTTCTGAACCGTTTTTGTTTTGTGTGGAGGCATTGTCATGGAGATAATTACCTTGCCGTGTCTTCTGGCCAATTCTGGTCGTTTCTCGATCAATGCATGGTTCAAATTGATCATTTGCTGTCGGTAGCGATCAGTATTAACGGTTTCACTAGGTTTTAGGAGCTCGTGGTACACCACACACACAACGCCTAAGATGGCTACGCCATGTAGAGCGCATGGACAACACTACTCCAGCCCGAAGAGTCTTCGATTCCGAACCAGTGGGACAACGCAATAGAGGACGACCACGAACCCGATGGCGCACTCAAGTGGAGACGGACCTCAACCAACTTGGAGTGCGAAATTGGAGGCAGCTGTCTAAAGAACGTGCCAGCTGGAGAGGATTGTTGACCGAGGCTCAGGTTCACCCCGGACTGCAGCGCCACAAGAAGAAGAAGAAGGTACACCACACCCTTCTGAAAACACACAGCATTGTCTTCTTGCCGAATCGATCTAGTTTTGCAGTCGATGTTCATGGTTGTCCCGAATTAACCCATGATTTGGATTCTTAAAACAAATCCATTTTTCATCGCCAGTAACAATCCGATGCAAAACCGATTTTCTTACGTGTCTTTGAAGCGAAATTTCACAAGTGTTTTTGCGGTTTTCCATCTGTCTTTCATTCAATTCATGTGGCACCCATTTTGCACACTTTTGGATCTTTCCCATAGCTTTTACCATAAACGGTCAGAAATTGTTTGTTGTGCAACGTGTAACATTGCTGCCATTTGCCTTTGACTCACAGTGGCATCTCCATCCAATATCGTTTACGATTCGGCGTCTTCAAACTTTTTTGGTGGTCGGTCTTCCACGTTGTCCATTTCTCACATCAAAACCATTATTTCGGAACCGTTTTTATCATCTTTTGATGTTGCTTCTGATAGAGCATGATCACCATATGCCTCGACAGGCATTCGATGCGACTCTGCAGCAGCAGCACTTCAAATGAAAACAAAAAATTAATGCTTTCCGCAAATCATCACTTTCTGGTACAAAATTCGACATTTTAACACGATGAAAAAATATTATTTTGTCTGTTCAATGACTTGATGTACCAAACTAAATATTTTCCACAGATGTCGTCACAAACAACAAAATAAAAAATAAGGGCTCGTTCACAACAAATGTGTCCTATCGAGACATTTGTATCTTAACACTCACTTCATGCCGGTGTACCTGGCAACAGCAAGTTAGCTCCGAATACTAGCTGTTTATCACATTCCAAGAGTTTGTCGGTTTTTTCACTGTTGCACTTGGGTCAGAACTTCTGAGTGGTCACACAGGTGGTTGGGTTGTTCCACCGTTCATTCACTTTCCTCTTGACATCTGCCAGAAGGGGAGTGAATGCTTCGGATTGCCTGAGTTGGGTCGATATCGGCCTCCTTCCTGTCAAGTTCTCTTAGCTCTGCTGCCTTGCGGGTTATGAGTCGGTTTACGCGGCCCAGCGAGTGCTCTATGCTGAGAGCACTAAGCTCTTCGCGACAGCGTGCGTCGTCAAGGCAGCTTGCCTGTAAATAAGATCGTGGCTTAGAAGGAGGTGATATCAGCCGGTGGTTTCTGCAAGATTGATATCATTTTGGCTGCTCCTTTGACCGCCAGGATCTCCGCTTGCAAAACACTGCCGTATTCAAGAATCCTGTTTAACTTTTCGGAGAAAATGCAAGCGCTGTCTTTTATATTCATCCTCGAGCCAAAGGTATAGACTTGGCTGGTTGCATTTCTGGTGCTTCACTCCTCCCTTCTTGGGAAATGACATCGAAAGGGTCTGTCGAAGGTGAAGTAAGGGACGTCAACTTCATCTAGCATACTTGCATGTCCAGTCCGGTGTCAGCATTAGGGTGGTCCTTGCAGCTGTCATCGATAAGACCAGCCGTTGGAGTGGTGGATAGCGCTCCTGTCACTCTAACCATGCATGTCTCCATATGCTTGCTAGTAGTCTAAGGTTGACAGTCCTTAGAGAGGCCTTCCACCAACTACAAAGCCATATGCCAAGTTTGGCCTGACCGTCAATGTGTACATCCACGTGATAGTTGTAGGGTTGGTAGCCAAAGTTCTGTTGCTCAGCTTTAGGGCACAGGCTGCCTTCTTGACTTTTTTCTTGTTTATGGTTTCTTGTCTAGGATTATCGCCTTCAATAGTCGGGCGTTTGAATTTCATTTTGTGGGCTAATCCCTTGACCGCAAGATCTTGGGCATCATTGACTTGACAATGAATTCCTTAAAAGCTGCAGAGACGACAAGGATTACTTATCCGTCATTGAAGTGGCCCCATCTCCCGAGTAAGAAGTAACTCAGAGGCTGCTCCTTCCTTCACTCAGCCACACCAAGCTCACCTTGAGCAACTGCAACCGAGTTGCACTGATACAAAACCCTGTCCAGGTGGCTACATTAAATTAACTATTGCTCCTCAAGCAAATGCTCTTTAAATAAATAGTGAGAAGATTTCCACCATCCTCCAAGGCACCGAGGCGTTGAATCTAAGCTCCCCTCGATCAATTCTCGCGAAAGCATTACAATTCATAGAATAGCAAATCCTGTCGCTGAGAAGGAGGAAATAAATAATCACTCACCCCACGTTTCGCTTAGCGAAGCATCACTTTCCGTATCCTTTTACATTTATCAAGCACAGAGACGGCTGCTGTCGTTTCCTGCAAATCCACCACCAGAGGCAAACGATTCCAGAAGTGGAACGAAAGAGGCCATTGAATCGGTTGAATGCAACGACGACAAACATCACCGTCAGCAATTCTCAAAGGGAGCGGAGCTGCCGCTAGATAGGGCGACAAAGGTACAAATAAAGAAACCATTAAAACACGGGACACAAAGGAGAGGAATTAGAAAATAGCACTCAAGTTGACGGCGACGTCCCTCGACGGGCTGAAGTCTAACAAGGCAAGCACAGATAACAACAACGCGAGACAAAGGTGACGAGCTTGCTCTGCTCTGCCTTTGCACCCCCAACTCCGCCGAAAAATAATCGCGGACCATTATGGCCTACTTCTGGTCAACACGCCGCTGACGAGGTTACACATATTAATCCGAACGATGCCGCAGGAGAGTGGGACTCACACATGGAATGCTGTGGAAAGCAAATCTGAACGTCACGAAGGTCGCCCGAAGAAGATGACCAGGGCGCGCGCGGCTGCAGGAAAATTGAAAGTATCCACGGAATGGGACACGACAAACAGTCTGGCGCGGCAGAAGAGGCCTAGGCGACTGGTTGCTTCTGCGGTTCAGAGGATCCACATCGTTCTTCCCTCCCCCATGTATCACTGCAAGATGGCTATCGATGGGAGACAATGCTGCTGTGACCGCAATTCACGCGGCGGGCATTATTCAATAGTGAGTGGAATGCCACCCGTGGGCTAAGATTGTGCCGGCGAAAGCCTGTGAAAGGGAAGTGTGTGCAGCTCCTTAGGAACGCCGTGCGCGTAGGGGAAAGCGGTTACATTCGCACCTCTGAAGCGGATGAAAGTAATTGCGGCGAGGCATTAACCGATTTTAATTCAATGTCACACCTGTGACGCTGGTGGGTAGCTCCATGTGGTACGATGTTCATTCATATTCATTGCCTTGCCGCTTGGTGCAGACGCACGTCGACAACAGCCGGCAAAACGGTGCTTTTGTGATGGGAATTTCATCAAACTTGATTGAAATGTGTCTTGTGCAGGCCTTAGAGACGCAGCAGGTGGGATGGAACACTTGAAGCAGGCACGCATTCGGGAACTCGGTTGGGCCCACACTTCTTCGCCTCCGCGGCGTTGTGTAATTAATGTTGGCGAAACTGTTTTTGTGGCACGATGCTATAAGCCGCGAAGCAAATCGGCTCTAAAGCAGTTGCCGATGGGAATTGAAAATGGAAAAGAGAATTATTGGAAAACAATTGACTCTCAAGCGCCGCCCTGGAATGTTGAAGTGTGCCGGCACCTGCTTGAGATGGAAACTTGCCATGTCGCTACGAGATAGGCAGCAGTTCAACGAGTTCTTCGATTTGGGAGTAACTGCGTACAGAGATAGAGGGTGTTTATTTTTACAGGCGAACAAGATATATCTCAAATTGAATTTTTCAAACTGTGTTGCGAAAATAGCGCACCGAGTGTTGGCGTCCAAGTCCAAGTCTTGTACCGCTTACCGTCATTTCTCTGTCTAACTCCACGGAAACGTGGTTGAGGTCCACTCCCACTTGCGCACCATCTAGATCGTGGCTACGATTTCCCATTGCGTCGGTGTTGAAGGTTCTTCCACCTGGAGCTAATCTGCAAACGCACTCGACATGACCCGCATCCCTGACAGTTGGATTCGTTGGCTCTTGTCTCTGCACAGTCCGAACAATTCTCCTCCAAATGCTGCCAATGCAATCGCGACCAAGACCTGCATGCAGAACCTCGAAAAGACGAGGGATTTCCTCACCACCTTGACACTGCTCTGCACCAGGGTTGAGAAGATCTATGGCTTATATATAGCATGTCAACATGTTTATTCGAGAAACGACTCTACAACAACTGCCTCCTAGCCAATCGCTGTTGGTGAGATTTATTCCGCGTTAGCTCTCGGGCTCATGGTTGCTCGCTTCACTGCGGAATGCAAGTTAGCGAAGTCCTTGACTACTTCGTGCCGCCATTGATGGCAGGAATGCGCCCAGATACCAATTCACACCCAGGCCATAACTGCTACCCCTGAACTTGCAACCAAAATTGGAAAAAAAGGAACCGAATGAAGAAAAAACTGCCAAAAACTTCGCCTTGATTTCCCCACTTAATAAGCTGTTTCTTCTTCTTCTTCTTCTTCTTCTTGTGGCGCTAGAGTCCGGGGTGAACCTGGGCCTCGGTCCACAATCCTCTCCAGCTGGCACGTTCTTTAGCCAGCTGCCTCCAATTTCGCACTCCAAGTTGGTTGAGGTCCTTCTCCACTTGAGTGCGCCATCGGGTTCGTGGTCGTCCTCTATTGCGTTGTCCCACTGGTTCGAAGTCGAAGACTCTTCGGGCTGCAGCAGTGTTGTCCATGCGCTCTGAATGGCCTAGCCATCTTAGGCGTTGAATCCGTAGACGCCTGACTAGACTCATGTCGCTATACAGCCCGTACAGTTCGTGGCTAAATCTTCTTCTCCAAGAACGTTCAACGCAAACAGGATCAATTATTGGACGCAGAACTTTTCTCTCGAAAAAACCAAGTGCGTCTTCATTCCCTCTTGAGATAATAAGCTCTTAAGACATCGCTATAAGCGAACCCCTCACAAATATCAGCACCAGGGCAACCATCGGTAACATCAGACTAATCTGCGCCCACACCCCAATGAAGGATAAAAACGACGACAGCAAGGATGACTTCTATGATCTCCCAGAAAGGACAAACGATCAATGCCCCAGCTACGACACCAAGATCGTTCTAGGAGATTTTAATGCAAAGCTGGGCAAGGAAGACGTCTTTGCTAGAGTCAAAGAAGAAAACAGAGCCTACACGACAACACGTCCGACAATGGACTTAGGCTGTTGGACTTCGTGACGGGGCGAAAACTCTTTGTAGCCAGTACGCGGTTCTCTCACCTCAACATTCACAAAGGGATTTGGCGGCCTCCTGATCAATCAACCGTCGACCAGATTGATCACATTGCGATCGACGTCAGACATACCTCCAGTGCCCTCGATGTCTAAACGTTTGGAGGTGTTAACATAGAACCGGCTCATTACCTTGTTGTAGCCAAGGTAAGGATAAAGCTATCGAGAGAAGTACGCAGTCGAGACAGGACAGCACGGTTTGACTTCGGAAAGCTGCAATCGCAATCGACCTCCTGGGATCTTTTCCGATCGAGTGTACCTGAAGCTGTCACAGAGTCCAACCCTCCAAAACGAGGCAATCGACGAACAATGGAACCGTTGTCAAAACGCCATCAGAGAAGCTGCCTCTGATGTGTTGGGTTTTAAAACGCCACCTACGAAAAATCCACGGCTTGACAACGAGTGCTGGCAGGCGCATTCAGCGAAGCAAGCAGTATATAAGGCAGGTGCAGAATGTCTGATTCGTCGCCTCGGTCTAGACGAAGTCAGGATAGCGATATCGAGACTAACGTCAAAAAAAGCTGCTGGAGCAGAAGCACTGTCTGCAGAAATCTTTAAGGCAGCTGGAGCGAGATGACTTGGTAGGGCGCATGCAATAACTTATCTGTAGGCTATGGTCGGAGAAACCATCCCCTATGAGTGTAGTCTCAGCGTCGTTTGTCTTGTCGTCTCAACATGCTCCTCAACTGCGCCAACTATCGGGCGATAAGTCTCCTTAACATCGCCTACAAAATCTTGTCTGCCGTTTTGTGTGAGCGCCTGAAACCATTCGTCAACAACATGAAAGGTCTCTGTCAGTTCGGTTTCAGGCATGGGAAGTCCACTATCGATAAAATTTTCACATTACGGCAGATCCTCGAAACAAACCCAAGAAATGCAAGCCGACACGCACCACCTATTTGTCGATTTCAAGGCCGCATATGACAGCGTGCATAGAGACGAGCTATACAGCGCCATGTCTAGTTTTGACATTCCTGCCAAACTCGTCAGGCTGTGCAGGATGACGATGGAGAACTCTCGCTGCTCCATCAAGGTCGGTAACGAACTCACCGAGACCTGCAATGTCAAAAAAAGTTTTAGGCAAAGCGACACGCTGTCATGTGATGTTTTCAACATCGTCCTGGAGAAGATCCTTCTGGAGGCACGATCTGCTGGAAGTCCGTACAATTGTTAGCATACGCCGATGACATTGGCTTGACTGGCAGAACTCGGGGAGCCGTCAATGAGGCATTCCAACATTGACACTGAAGCTGCTAAAATGGATCTGGCGATGAATGAAGGCCAAACGAAGTATATTCTGTCCTCAAGAAAGTACATACAAGATAGAGGTCTTGGATAGAGCGTCACAATGGGCTTCGAGGTAGTCAATTACTTCATCTACTCGGCTCGGTATGTGTATAAATAACATCAAACGTAGGATAACTCTCCGTGGGGTGGTGTATCCGTTCAAGTGATGGATATAATCAAATGATTCCAAGAATCGAGACTTTAGTAATCGAGATATTTTAATAATCGAATGATCACTCGAATGAATACTAACTAATTACAAACTACTAACACAAGATAACAAGATAAGTAGTATTTGAGTTCTTCTCTTTTGCGTTTTCTTTCATTTGCCTCATGTTCCCGATCAGTAGCTCTCGACAAGAATTTTTTGTTACTCTTTCTCGCGCTGTTGATACATTAATCGAGTTCTCTTGTGTTAGTAGTTAGAAGCCATGCGATTGATTGAGAATCGAGATGTTCTAGTTATCGATTATCACTCGAGATATCATTCGAATACGCCCATCACTAATCCATTCTGAAAAAAAAATGGCTCTCTGAATCCTCACCACTCTCTCGTGCATGGTAGACTGTGATTGTTTGAATCCCTATTTGGGGTAAAACATGTCTGTTCAAGAAGCGTGTCGCTTGTAACTCACTCGATTCTCTCTAGTGAATCTAGCGAACAAAACGGGAGTTCGGCTTTGTCTGCGAAGGGTAGCACTCTTGGAAGGTTGCTGTGAAAGCGCCGAGTGGTAGACTTCCCTAAAACCGCCCTGTCTGCCAGGCCTCGATCGTACAAGCGACCCTGAGCTTCCACTCCTCATGACTGTCTCTCACCGTGTCTGTATGTATGAGCAGAGGTATGGCCCCAACCACCTGACTACACATCTCCGCATGCGTAGGAAATTCTCGTTCAAATTTCTTGTCGGCAATAGCATCCTTGTTAGACTTCAGTCCGGCATTGCTTTCCCTGACCTCGTCCAGAGCGGGGACGTAGCGTCAATCCTCCAGATTAACTAGAAATTTCACATCATTGGTAACGTCTTCGATGGCTTCTTGACAAACCATCCAGCACTGAAGTCCTACATCACGGTTCCCTTAACGTTGCACGCGGTCTTCTCCGCTGGTTATGTATATTAAACATTTGGCACAGTTCGAAGCGCACACGTGCATAGAAGGACTTTACCTTGTTTCATCGGCGTCAGCGAGTTGAGGCCATAAAGTGGTTGAATCCTCTTGAGTTAGCAAAAGTTGGCATAAACTCATTCACGAGTTTGTGGTTACTCGTTCCACTCAAGAAAAATAAGTAGATTCCATTTTCATTGTCAGTCGCCGTCAGTAATTACGGCTGCGGTGTGATGGTCGCTGGCACCTCAACCGCAGCCTTATCCTTGAATGAGTCCGCCAAAGTGAGTGTCCACCTGCTTGTGGTTAACACATCTTAAGCAGCGATGCACTTTCCCCATCCCCACCACGGCCCATAGAGACAGCCGATGCGTGTTGCCGATACTCAGGGCTTTCCTCGTGTGCCTTACATGCAGTTGCCTCATATTTTCATTGAATCCATCATTGATCAGCAACCAGACGTGGTCTTCCGAGTTTCCTGCTTACTCAATTGATACGGCTGCATGCATCCGCGCCCAGAGAGGCTTATGAACCGCGAAAACTTTGAGAGCCGCCTGCAGAGGATGCTTTCGAAAAAAATTAATGAATGAACTTGACAAGTGCTGCACCTCCGTTGCCGTGGCAGGCCCTCTGAATGAACGCAGACCACTCATGCAGTATGAAATAGCCGCTTGGTGATGGTCCTCTATTGATTTGTCCTCGTCGCTGCAGTCCGTCTTAGCCAGAATGCAGAGTCTCCCCCTCCTCCAAGATCAAGGACGTGTGCAGAGATTTTTCGGATTCCTCACAGGGAGGCTGAATGAAAAATGCAGGACACCGATAACATTAGAGCCATCAGCTCCACAAGAACAATGCGATCCGACAGTGATACAATTGAAGGACGAACGGCAGCAGGGTGAGAAGAAAAAAACGCACCGAACAGAAACAGAAACAGAGAATACACAAAAGCGGATGCGAGCTGCTCCGATGGTGAATTTACGTGGGGGCAAGAGCTTTCAATGCTTTCTCTCTCTCGCTCTCTTGTGGAACTACCACTACTGCAGAAGGGCACCCAAGAGTACGGTCCTTCTCCAGCGGCGGGAGCACCACTAGCATCTGTCAATTCACAGTGTGGATGCGGCAAGGATTCTGTGTATCTGCGAAAAAGCTCCCCAGACATTCAGTCGATTCGGAAACGTTCTCCGCTCAGTGTCCTTCGTGTATCGGGAAAAAAACGAATCCTCTGCGAATTGTTTATCGCTGCGCTATTTTGGTTCTTTTTTTTCTTTCTTTTGCCACAAATCTGTGCAGTTTTGGATGTACACTCCCCCCCGCCGGTCGGCGGTTTGTGCTGTGTATACGTGAGAGGACGTGGTGAGGAAGGCAAGTATCACATTCGGGAGGGAGGGTGAACGGCGAAAAAGGATATTGCCAGTGACATGGCAGGCATACCACACCCACCGACGTGTCCTGTCCATCCGTTGAGGATTAATTAATTTTTTCGCGCGCCTATTGATTCATCCGTCGAAAAGTGAAATTTTGACCTCTCGGTATACGCGGTATTCACGTGCAGCATACCATCGGGGTGCGTGGCCGCTTCAGCGCGCTGGTGTCCGTGTTCCTGAGTGGGAGACTGCGACTGTGACGACCCGTCATTACCCTTGTCACGTAAATATTTACAAAAGAAAAACAGAAAACATCCTGATAAGACAAGGACGTCGTGTGTGTGTGTGTGTGTGTGCGCCCTTAACTGTGCTGTTGTAATTAATGCGGAATCCTGTCACAGCCCCATCGGCAGGGATCAAAAGCTTAAGCGTAGCAAATTTCTGTTGACAAACGGGTTCGGGAACCGATTGCCCACTGACCACGTCCGATTGCAGGTGTCCACGAAGGACACAAACAAAGTCACAAAGGACACTCCGTGTGTATTTAAGTCGTCGTCGTCGTCGTCGTCGTTCCGGGTACCGGGGAAAAGCGTGATTAATCATTCAATCTCGGCGTTGCGTTGTTTTGGCTTAAGTGTCCTCGATCGAACGAAGGTGCCAATAGCCGAGACTTACATCGAAGGACGTGCATTTATTATTTAGAATTCCAGCCCACCCGTGTGGGTGGTAGATGATTGTCGCCGCATCTTCAGGCTCACTATTGACACACAATCGGGCGGCGCGCGTTTGTGAGTGGTGAGATTCCGTGTCAGAAGAACTTAAAGCAAATCCCAACCGTGTTGGCACTTCCTTGCCAGGAATACACTCTTGTGTACACCGAGAGTGGAGTCCTTCACACAGTTTGTTGTGTGTGCATCTCTCTCTCTCTGTGCTTGTGCTTGTGGCCCATTCAGGATTGTGTAGGACGGAGTTGTGTGTACCTTCTATCGATTTTTTTTGCGCTCGCTCTCGTGTGTTTTTTTTTCTTCTTGTGATTCTGTTCATCTACATTTCTGTGCCTCACTCACTGAAGATAGTCCTCATGTCGGTCCTGCATCCACTAGTGGGTGCTGTGTGTGCGTGTTAGCATCGCGTGTGGCTGTCAGTTTACTACTACTGCGTATGCGTGTTGGTGTGGAGTGATTGTTTTTTGTTTACTTAAGTGCGAACAAGCAATTGGGGCGCGAAATATTGTGTAATAAATACTCAAACAAGAGAGTGTCCTTCCCGAAAGGATACATCCTCTTTGGGCAAAGTGTGTCTTCGTCTCGTTTCAACACCACCACGAGGCGGACAAAGAACGCAGAAAATATAAAAACGGAAAATCCATAAAGTCTCAGGCCGCACGAGGAGCACCGACGAGGAGGGACGTACATTTTTTTTTTTTGCCCCCGTCAGCTTCCTCAACATCCTTTATATCCGAAAGGCGAGTCGGAAAGGAAGAGGAAAGCTCGCTGTTCCTGGCTGCAGCCGTCAGAGTGTTTGTGGACTCACTTCTTGGTCCTTCGAAGTAAGTACATCTGGGTTGAGTGTGTGAGAGTGTTTGCGTGTGTTTGTGGGCTCGAGCGCAGATACCAACAATGTGTCCACATCCGAACAAGAGTAAGTCATAACTTTTGGGAGATGGTGGTCATCTTCGTTGCCAGACGGGTGGAGTGGGTGCTGCGATGGTACCGCGCCGTTTCCCATAGGCGAATGATTGAGTCCGTTCCTCTTAAAGGCTTCGCCACAGAAGGGATGTCCCTCATTATTTCGTCATCCCAGCAGTCGTCAGAGGTCCGCGGCAGATTTACGGAGACACATGCATGCGGAGGGGGGAGATGCTGCCTACACTTGGCAAGGACTACAAAAAGGATCTGTCTTATCCTAAACGCCGATCAGTCATTTGACAGGTGTCAATTTGGGAGCAACAAATCTCACCCTGGGGGACTAGGGCACATGCAATGGCAAGCGTTGTCACCTTTCAAGCGACGTTGAATGTGGTTACGTATACGCCTGCCGTTTCTGTCTGGAAAAAAAAACTGCCTCATTGTGTATGCGGAGCAACGAAAAAAAAATCCAGCAGACATTTGCCCGGCAAAAGGGTTGCGACTGGTCCCTCCATCAACCGCAACCGACGGTGGTGCTTGGACAAGTGAGCCTGCGTCTAGGACGACATTGCAATCACTTTAAAATTCCCAGCCAGTGCGGTTTTATTCGCCGGCGAGTGTTCTCATCCTCTGCCGCTGCGTTGCTTCACTCTGGGGGCTATGCCACGGCATATTTGAAGTAACTTGCGAAATGTGTGTATTATTCATGAGACATGGGCGTTGGAATATTCCGGAAGATTTTATGCCAGACGGAGTCCCCAGGCGGGGAAACAACTTGCCTTGGGGTCCGCCTCTTGCTTGCCGGCTAATTAAGTTAATATTTGAGCATCAACATACGGACGTGAGAGGTGGTGGTGCCATTGTTTTGCAGTGGTCTACAGCATTTATGCATGACTCAGTGGAGACTGAGGTTTTGTTTCATGGGAAATTATTTTGCCACTCCGGCGTACTTTAACTCGTTACATGTTGACGGAGGAGGTGCAGTCTGTGTTTGCTTGGTTTTTAGGGCTTAACAGCTGCTTCTGGCTTTTGGATGCTTTAGCCATGGGAATGTTCAGACAGGAATTTGAAATCAAAGTCATTTTTGTTATCATTTAAAATATCGGGTTCGTAGAGGTGGCCCGTGGCGTTGTGGATCTGAGCAGCGACCTCTACGCCCTGGGTAGCTAGTTTAGATTTCTGACAAGACCAAGGTTATTTTAGCGGTCCAACCTCTTTGGAGTCACTGACAATGCTCAAAGAGTAACTGCTGTCTAGGAAAAGCTTCTCAAATTTGGCCGTTCAGAGTCGCCATACAACTGTAGGTTCCTTCCACTCGTTAGCTTCTCAAACTTGTCCGTTCAGAGTCGCCATACAACTGTAGGTCACTTCCACTCGTGACGGAACAATAGAACGCACTACACGAGTGGTTCTTAAAGAAGCTTGACCCTCACCTAGTGACTATTGGTCTTATCTTGTCGTCGTTAGGGTTCCAGATGAGAACTGACATAGATGCCTCCTTATGGCTGCATAATATGCTGACAGGCTACCCTAAAATCTACTAATCTCAATCTGCTAACCAGAATACAGCAACTAGAATGCCTAGCCGTTACGGGAACACTCTCTATCATCCCGACCGGAGGCCTTGAGTTGTTATTAAATCTTCTACCACTCGACCTGTTTATGGAAGCTACCGCTGCCATGAGCGCCCAAAGAAGTACTCAATCCAAAAGCTGAATGGAAAAAAAATTGTAAACGACTGCAATCTTGTGACTTCACTTTCAGATGTAGACTTCAATATTTAAATCATTTGAAGTCTTGATTGGATCAATCTTTGCGACCAGTCTTTTGATTTGAAATCAATTGAATGCAAGTCTATCGACTGACAGTGCACTCACTGAAGTCACTTTGAAGTCTTCAAAATTCACTTCAAGTCCCCCGCATTCACTTGAAGTCTTTGGGACTTCAACAGTCATCGCCGAAGCGTATTCAGAAGACCAGGAACTGAAAAAAGCCTCATCACAGCTGCTGAAGCAGGTAGTTCTATCGATGTCAACGGATAGCCAAGATATGTACTAGGTGTACCGGTATGAAATGAGTTTTTTTTCGAAAATAAGACAATCATTATTAATGGGAAGGTAAACAAATTTTATTCAAAGTATTGGCCATTGTTTTCTACCCATTTTGAGCACCTTTCTCGCAATTTGTGAATACCACGCCACTAAAATTGTTCGTCTTTTAAAGCAAACCAATCAGACACCAAATTTTCGACTTCTTCGTAGGAATCGAAGTGCTGCTCAGCCAATGCGTGTCCCATCGGAAGGAGCTGGTGGCTAGTGAATACGGCGCGTGAGGTAGCTGCTCCCAGCCAAGTGTTTTGATTGTATCCTGAACCGGTTTTGCTTTGTGCGCAGGTGCATTGTCATGGATCAAAATTACCTTACCGTGTCTTCTGGCCAATTCTGGTCGTTTCTCGATCAATGCATGGTTCAAATTGATCATTTGTTGTCGGTAGCGATCAGTATTAACGGTTTCACCAGGTTTTAGGAGCTTGTGGTACACCACACCTTTCTGGTCCCACCAAACACACAGCATTGTCTTCTTGCCGAATCGATCTGGTTGTCTGGTTGCAGTCGATGTCGATGGTTGTCCCGAATTAACCCATGATTTTTTCCGCTTAGGATCCGCTTTATCCTTAAAATATGGTTAATCCATTTTTCATCGCCAGTAACAATCCGATGCAAAACCGATTTTCTTACGTGTCTTACGGTTTGCCATCTGCCTTTCATTCTCTGTCATCGCGGATGCAAGACAGCTTAGCCTTGATGACTGGAAGCAGCGTGCCCAGGACCGTCACCGATGGAAGGCAGCAATTGCTCAGGCTCAGACCCTTCATGGTTCGTCTGCCTGATAAGTAAGTATCTGTCCTTCATTCAATTATGTGGCACCCATTGCCCACACTTTTGGCTCTTTCCCATAGCTTTTGCCATAAACGGTCAGAAATTATTTGTTGTGCAACATTTAACATCGCTACAATTTGCATTTGACTCAAAGTGTCATTTAAATCCAATGTCGTTTGCAATTCGGCGTCTTCAAACTTTTTTGGTGGTCTTCCACGTTCTTCATTTCTCACATCAAAATCATTTTTTCTGAACCGTTGAAAGCATCATCACCGTATGCCTCGACAAGCATTCAGCGACTCTTTTTTGACAGAGTTTGGCATCAAGCTCTTTTGTCGAAAATGCGTGCTTATGGTGTTGATGAATCTCTGCTTCTATGGATTAGAAACTACCATTCGAACCGTTCAATCCAAGTTGTTTTGGATGGGTTCAAGTCTGATATCCACAAAATAAATGCTGGTGTCCCTCAAGGCTCTTTTCTGTCTCCAACACTCTTTCTCATTTTTATAAATGATCTCCTGTCTGCCACTTCTAATCCAATCCACTCCTTCGCTGATGACAGCACACTCAGCTTTTCATATTCGTTCCAAAATTCACGACCCTGCCCTTCGGACGTAATACTGGAACGGCAGCGTATGTCAAGCACATTGAATTCTGATCTGGACAGCATAATTAACCGGGGTAAGAACAACAGAGTGGAATTCAATGCCTCCAAAACTCAATGCTGTCTGCTGTCTCTAAAGCGAACCCCTGATAATCAGCCATTATCCATGAATGGCGCTTGTATCGATGAAACCGGAAAACTTTCCATCCTCGGTATGTCCATCGACACAACACTTAGTTGGAACGATCACATATTCGAGGTCGCCAAAAATGCTGCGAAATGTTTAGGTTTTCTTAATCGATGCAAGAAATACTTCACCCCCTCTGATTTGGCTTTAATCTATAAGGCGTATATTCGCCCTAAGCTTGAGTACAACGCTCATACCTGGTCCGGTACCCCAAGACCACCCTGCACCTGCTAGATAGAACCCAAAAGCGAGCGTTAAAACTTATAGGAGACGACGATATTGCGGGCTCATTAGACTCGCTTGAACATCGACGTACCGTGTCTTCTTTGTCCGTGTTTTATCGTTACTTTAACAAACGATGCTCAAGTGAGCTAGCCAACTGCATTCCTCCTCTCCTTGAATTCACCCGCAATACACGTCTCGCCAGGAATGCACATCAGTTTACCCTTAAGCCTGTTTTCGGACGCACAGTGAAATTTAGAGACTCGTTTTTTAGCCGCACCACACGAATGTGGAATGCTCTACCCAGCTCAATATTCCCCATAGATTACAATCCGCAGATGTTTAAGACCAATGTGCACAGGTACCTCCTCTCTCTCTCTCCCTCTATACCTTCGGCCCGTGCTGTGTCTTGACCCCGGACAATTAAGGGTATTAATAACCCCTTGAGCACGCGCAAATTATAAAAAAAAAAAAAAAAAAAAAAAAAATTAATGCTTTCCGCACATCACTTTCTGGTACACAAGTCGACATTTTTAACACGATGAAAAAATATTATTTTGCCTGTTCAATGACTTGATGTACCAAATACTAAATATTTTCCACAGATGTCGTAACAAACAACAAAAAAAAAATAAGGCCTCGTTCACAACATATGTGTCCTATCGACACATTCGTATCTTGACGCTCACTTCATACCGGTATATCTGGTACACTTACACGAGTTAATTTCGACAGCAAGCTTTTCCATTTTGTAGGCAAGAGAGTTGAGACTCAGGACAGGCTTTACCTCCCTTTCCTAAAAGATGGAAAAGCCTGCTGTCCGAGTAAAAGTACTCGAAGAGAACGTATCAGATCGCTCAAGAAAATGTTGAACAGCATCGGCGAATTAATGGCACACTGTTGGAGACCATATATCGGTAGATGTCACGTTACCATTCTTGACGATGAACCGCCTTCCGGTAAGCATGTTGTACTGTAGATACAGGAGTGGATTACTAATGGCTAGGCGATTGAGCTTGTAGAAAAGTCCTTCTAACCATTGGGTATCTAAGGCCTTCTTTAGGTCAATAAAGCAGACCCCCGTACATTTTTTCTGGCACTTGTTCCATTGGATATCCGACACCAGTTTCTACGCGGCATGAATAGTGTCATGACCCGCTCTGAAACCGAATTGGTTGTGCGGAGTTATATGGTTGTCCTCTGTCCAGTTGATCAGAGCTCTATTCATCACCTTCTCGAATACCTTGTTCGGAAGAAGACTGATTAACGCGAGGTTGCACGGATTCGAAGAATCTTTTCCTCGCCTGGCTGCACAAACGGGTTCTTCAATGATCCAGATAATGTGCGTTATTCAGAGCATTGCTTAACAAGAATGCGTACACATTAACCACATTCAGTGGAAGGTGTGTCAGCACAGAGATCCCGTCGATTCCAATTGACTTTTTCTTCTTTAGTGATGCGAAGGCCGCTTGAAGATCTGGCTTCGAAATGGGCGGGCGGTGCAACCCTTAGTCGGGAATGGCTTTGTCTGCCTTGTGATCATCATTGGCCACGAAAAAGCCGATGTTCTTTTCGAAGTTGCGAGTTGCACCCACACAACCGGCTCACGAGGCCATATACCTCACCGACTGCCGAGAGGGACTGGTCGGCCACTAGACGCTCGCCCACTGCCACTATTCAGACCTCGCTTCAAATGGAACAAGGTGTTGCAACCCCAACCTTTCAAAAGTCTGTTACATGCTAAGCTCCCCAAAAGCCTACTGGCCGGAATTTTGACTGAGTGATCGAGACAGACGGCTCTAATGCCGGGTGTGCTTCCTGAACATTTCCAAAACCATAGCGCCTGCCAGGTGGGGACATTTGCAGTTCGGGTAGCATGTCGTCAATTCAAAATTCTTGTCCAACAAGTAAAGAGGTTGCCATATGCGCTGATAGCCCAGTAAGCACTAGCTATCGCCTCGTAATCAAAACTACTTCATGAATGCTGAGCTTAGCTTGCATTGTAAAAAGGCCAGCTCAAAATGTCTCATCTTTGGTTACAGGTGACACCCCAGGAAATGGTGAAGAGGTGTCATTCAGTGCTCGCTGGGAGAAGATCTGCACAACACAGTAGAAGCAGTCATGGCTAATATAGGGACTTTGTTTTAAAAAAGCTTCAAATGGTCTATCGGCTTTAATTCCAGAGTCACCTGGATCTTGTATGAGTGTAAACCAAGATCTTTGGGCAAAATATGCCAAAACGTGTGACGATTGCTGGCAGATTGTTGAGAAAGAACGCCGTGATGATTTAGATCGTTGGGTACGGGCGCCTGAATGGCGGCGATATTTTCGACATCTCGACCGAAATGGCAACTTCATACACAGAATGTGTAGCCTCAAATGTTTCACTAAACTTGTTATTTCCTGTCTACTAGAGCCAATTTTGTTCTCCTCGTCATGCCGGGGGTTGCGCTTCAGGTTTAGGCTGTAATAAGATAAGTTCGTGTGGTGACCCGTGGCGTTGTGGGTATGTGCGACGACACCAACCTCGACTTCGTAGGTTCGATTCCCACTCTGTGCGACGAAAATAATGTTCACGGCCCCACCTCTTTCGAGTCACTGACAATGTTCAAAGAGCATTTCCTCTCTAGAAAAAGCTTCTCAAACTTGGCCGTTCAGAGTCGCCATAAAACTGTAGGTCCCTTCTACTCGTGAGAGAACAATAGCACGCACAACACGAGTTGTGGCTGAGAAGCTAGGCCCTGGCCCTCTACGGGCTGTAGCGCCACCCATATTATTATAAGATAGGTTCGTACACCCCAAACCTGTTGCTCGAGGAGGTAAGCTGCCAGGGGCGGGCTAAATAGGATTCTCATGCGTTAATTTCTCCACCGTCGCGCAAAACCATGTGAATTAGCCTTTAGTGTACAAATGTCCAAAACAAAGCCTTTATTGGTTGGCCTCCGAACAAACGTGTTACTTCCTGGCGGCGCAAGTGCAACAAATTGGACTACAAAATGAGAAACCAAATTTAAATTCACTAAACGTGTTGCTCAAGGCCGTATATGGGTGAAATGAGAAGCAAAAGGCATGAGAATTGTTGTGTAAACTACACGTCACACCAATCTCATAGAATCCATTGCACGCCTTGCGCTTGGAATACACAAGGATACACGCATAATTTGCGTGAAAAATGCATCCAACACCAGTACGCCGACACCCGAATAAATTTACTTTGGTGGCGTACAGGAACTCTCGAAGTATGAACTAGTTACAAGTTGATCAGCTCTTACCTCTCGTTATATATTCTCCTTGTGTACCGCTCCATATCTGTGCACGCAAGAGATCTCTTAAGCCACGCACACTAAAGTAGAAAATAAGCCGTCGTGCTTACAAAACTTGGTTTCTTGACCTCGCCATTAATTTTGCAAGCACGTGTCACTTAATCGGGCAGAGTGTGGTCATGGCTTGTGAGGGAGATGACGGAATACTCCCAGAAGCCCACTTGCTTCGCCTATTTCCGAATCCTGCTCTCAGAAAAAAATCCTTCAAAAAGAAACCAATTTTGGTGAACTTGTAAGAAAAACAAAGCAAATCAATCACAGCCACCATATGTCGTCAGCCAATATGATTATCCCATTTGAATGGAACTGAAACGTTCGCCTGTGCTTGTGCATCTGTCCAAGGACCTTCGCTTTGATTCAAAAGATGGCACTTCCGATTGGAAAGAGTCTTTGTCGTGACATCGTCGTAAATAAAACGGAGACCAGAAGAAGAGACGCCTTGGTGATTCCGAGAACCACCCACAGCCCCGACAGCCGCACGCTCAAGGCTAAGCCATCTGCATTAAGGAATAGCAGATAATCCGTATCACAGGTTTAGCATCGAAAAGCAATTGGAATCACTTCCGATGGCCGTGCCGTGCCGCCACACTCACCTTGGATTCAGACTGTCCTTCACCCTCACCCGGGGCGCATACGGAGTGACATTCTGCTTCCGCACGGCGATATGTATGTTAAGGGCTTCGGGGGAATATTTAGGGTGGCTGTCGGCTCTAAATGGAAAATCAACTGCATTCAATTTGAAATTCAAAATATCCTTATTTGTCTCCATTTATTTGCGGGATGAATGCGAATTGATGTCGACCTTTGGCTGGAATGCCAACCACCCGCAGCGGGGTGGTGATGAAGGATGCTATTCAAATGAGCTGAGCACCCACCGCCTGCTTATCGATTGGCCCCCGTCGAGGTGTGTGTCAACGGGACATATCGCCATGCCATCAGACCAAGGCCACCGCTTTCAAGCTGACAGGTGCTTATTAATTGGATAGCAGCCACGTCGACGAGCGCTTCAATTGTTTGTTCAACAATATGAAAGGAACCCTCTGAATAGACGGCCACAAAGGATGCGATGGAAAAGCGGCACATTCCACGTAAAGCATTTCATTTTGGTTTACTAATTCAATACTTGCCGGTTGCTTCAGTCGACCTTATCCCCTCCACTGGGGATGGATTTTGGCGGTTGTTGTCCCCTAAAGGATGTCACAAGATGAGCGCACACACATTCGGGGTCGTGTTTGCCGTTGTAGTCGCTTAATGGATTTGAAGTAGGTTTGCGTGCGCAAGTACGGTATTGATGTACGTAAATGGTTGCAATTGAAGCTACTTAAATATTAAAGCAATTTTCCCCGTTTGTACAGGAATGTAAGCGGATTCAGAGGAATTTCAAGAAGTTACCAAGAAGAAGCGTGTAACTTTTTCGGAAAAAAAAAACGACCATCCTGGCTTAGGGGAGCTTATATTCTGGCTGCTACGACTAAATATGCATGGAAATACATTTTTCAGCAGTTGGTCGACATTTTTAGCAGGAAATTGGTCGCCTATTCTGTATGCGAATTTATTTGCACGTTTGTCGTATATTTTTCACTTAAATCTGCTCGGGCGGCCATGAAGGTGTGCGAATATCGGTATTTGAAGAAGCAAGAAGCAGAGCGGTCCTCACTCGTAGTCGCGTCGGGACAAAAGGCAAGATTGGGCACACCAGCTGGGATCGTGTGAAGCAGAGATACAATTCGTAAAAGTCGTAGAAATGTCAGGAGCCAAGCAGAAAGGAAACATACCGTGGCATAGCAGGGATGCGCTCTCTAGGTGGCCGACTCAACATCCAGGATAGAGTCAAGCAAGCCTCTTCTGCCCTTTTAGCTGCAAGAAGGCCATTTCATGCAAATTGGCCTTACAACCACGCATCGCTCACTGGATTTTCATCTCGATTGTCAGACAGACACTTCTGTATGGAGTCTCAGTTTGGTGGGCAGCACTAAACAAGGCTATCAAAAGCAAGGCTACTCAATCGAGTACAAAGACTGGCCTGCTTGTGCATCAACGGTGAACTGAGAAATGTCTTTGAAGCTCCCTGATCATTGTAGCGTTTTTCAGACGGAAATCATAGCGATTAAAAACAACGTGATATCAAGAAGGCATATCACCGTCAGCTCGGACAGCCAGGCCACTATTAAACCGCTGGACAATGTCATGTTGTTCTCAAAAACATCCCGTAATTGCAGGCTATCTCTTAAGGAGATGGCTGAGAACTTTAACATACACCTCATGTGGGTACCACGACACTGACGTACAAGGCAACTGCAAAGCCGATGAACTCGCCAGGTGTGTTACATCCTCATCCCTATCAATAGCAGGGCTGACATTCTAATCAGCGTCTACCACAAGCCTGTACGAAGCGATCCAAGGATTATCTAGATCAACAAGCACCGCCCAAGGGCCCATGAGGCAACATATGTGCAATGCTTTGTCTTAATTGAAGTCGACAAAAAGGTTACTTTGGAGCAGAACACGAGTTTATCGCTCTGCGCTTGCTCTCAGTCACACGTCTAACTATAGACGAACTCAGGAGTGACTTTAAGACACAGACATCACGCCGTTGTGGAGGAATACCGTCGGTTAGTGTGGAAGGCATTGTTCTGTGCCATAGGCAACATTGTATGTTTGATCTTCCAGCTTCCGTATTTTAAACTACTTGTGTATGAGTTTTCTTTCTAAGCATATGTTGTGCAAGGTTGTCAGCTTTATCTTGTATGGATGTACACCAAGATCCTTGTCTGAAAGATGTACAATTCTTGAATTGAGTGGGCATAGAGCGGAAAATAGTTCCTTGGAAAAACTCTGTGAGTTATATGTCTACGTCTTCTTCTTTGAGTGGCGCTACAGTCCGGGGTGGAACTGGGCCTCAACCAAGAAGCCCCTCCAATAAGCGCGATCTGTGCCTACCTGTCTCCAGTATCGCATCCCAAGTTGGTTGAGGTCCTTCTCCACTTGAGTGCGCCATCGGGTTCGTGGTCGTCCTCTATTGCGTTGTCCCACTGGTTCGGAGTCGAAGACTCTTCGGGCTGGAGCAGTGTTGTCCACGCGCACTACATGGCCTAGCCATCTTAGGCGTTAAGTCCGTAGACGCCTGTCTAGACTCATGTCGCTGTACAGCCCGTACTGTTCGTGGTTGAATCTTCATCTCCAGGAACCTTCAACGCAAACAGGACCAAAGATTAAACTCAGAGCTTTTCTCGCAAAGAGACCAAGTGCGTCTTCATCCCGCCCTGAAATAGTCTAAGCTGCCGCGCCATACAGCAGGACAGGGATGATCAAGGTCTTATATAACGTGAGCTTGGTCTTTCGATGAAGGGCTCTACTACTCAATTGCCTCTTGAGCCCAAAGAAACAGCGGTTAGCAAGAGTTATTCTGCGTTTAATCTCGGTACTGATGTTCTTCGTCCTATTAACTTGAGAGCCAAGGTAGATAAGGTCCTTTACTACCTCGAAGTTGTAGGTGCCTATGGTGACGATCTAACCGATTCGTCGTTACTGTATGTCCTTTCTTGATGACAGCATGTACTTTGTTTTCCCTGATTCAACGTTAAACCCATTTTTGCCACCACCTTTGTAACCGCTTCCCGACGGCTCGCTAAGTTCGATCAATCACGTCAATGTCGTCCGCGTAAGCAAGCTGTTGGACGGAGTTTTGGAAGATCGTGCCTCGAGTATTGACGTTTGAGTTTCGCACGATCTTCTCAAGTATGATGGTAAAGAAGTCCCATGACAGGGTGTCGCCTTGCCTTAAACCTCTTTTGCCATTTAATGTCTCGTTGAGTTCGTTACCGGCCTTGATGAAGCAGCGAGAGTTCGTCCCACGTCATCCTGCACCACCTGACGAGTTTAGTAGAAATGTCAAAACTAGACATGGCGTTGTATAGCTCGTCTCTATGCACACTGTCATATGCGTCCTTAAAGTCGATAAATAGGTGGTGGGTGTCGATCTGAGTTTCTTGAGTTTTTTCGAGGATCTGCCGTAATGTGAAAATTTGATCGATAGTGGACTTCCCAGGCCTGAAATCGCACTGATAGGGACCTATCATGAATGCTTTCAGACGCTCACACAAAACGGCAAAGAAGTTGTGCTCGTTGTTGAGGAGACTGATCCCTCGATTGTTCGCGCAGTCAAAGGGGTCTCCTTTCTTGTGACCCGGACAAACGACGCTGAGACTCCACTCATAGGGGATGGTTTCCCCCGACCGTCTCCTACAGATAATTTAGTGCATGCACGTTGCCAGCTCATCTCCAGCTGCCTTAAAGAGTTCTGCAGACAGTCCGTCTGCACTAGTAGCTTTGTTCAGCTGATGTCTCGATATCGCTATCTTGACTTCGTCTAGATCGGGGGGATGCAATTCTATTTCATCGTGCGTGGATTGGAACGTTCTGCCTGACAGCAGTATTGGTGTCCTTTTCGCCGTTTAACAGTCTGCTGAAGTAATCCTTCCAGATTTTCAGTATCGACTGCGACTTTACTACGAGTTGTCCTTCTTCCTTCCGACAAGCTTCTCTCCGATGTTTGTACCCCGTTGATAGAACTTTTCTGCCGTACCACTTCTCCACAGAGCGCTTCTCAAGCTCATTCGTTTTCTTTTTGGGGAGCTATTGCTCTTCCCTCCTTTTATGTTCGTAGAGCTCACGAACCGCTCTCGTCCTGCTATCCAGCGTCCCCTTATATGCTGCCCGCTTCTCTGAATGCGCCTGCCAGCACTCGTTGTCAAACCATGGATTTTTCCTAGGTGACGTTTTAAAACCCAACACATCAGAGGGAGTTTCTCTGACGGCGTTTTGCCAACGGTTCCACTGTTCGTCGATTGTTTTGCCTGGCAGGGTTGGACTCTCTGAGAGCTCCAGGGAGACTCGATCAGAAAGGTTCCCAGCGGTCGATTGTGATTGTAGCTTTCCAATGTCAGACTATGTTGGTCTTGCTGTACTCCCTTGTACAATCGAGAGCCGAGTTCTGACCTTGGCTACAACAAGGTAATGGTCCGAGTCGATTTTAGCTAGTAAATCCTTTGGTATTACGCTTGATGAAATCGATTACTGAGTTGGTCTTAGATAAGAGACCACCTTGCCACATTGCACCTACTTAATAGAATCCAAAAGCGAGCGATGAAACTTATAGGAGACAACGTGTTTTATCGTTATTTTAATAAGCGATGCTCAAGTGAGCTAGCCAACTGCATTCCTCCTCTCCTGGTCCACCAATCGAATATGAAATGCTCTTCCCAGCTCAATATTGCACATAGATTACAATCCGCAGATGTTTAAGACCAATGTGCACAGGTACCTCCTCTCTCTCTCTCTGTACCTTCGGCCCGTGCTGTGTCTTAACAGGAAAATTAAGGGTATTAATAACCCCAACTGTTAGCACACGCCGATGACAATGATGTGATTGGCCGACCACAGCAAACCGTCAAGAAGCGGTTAATGGTTGCAAAGGTAGTGGCAAGAATTGGTTTAGAGGTGAATGAGGGCAAAACGAAGTACCTGCTGTCACAAACAACATCGACGTTTAGGACAGAGTGTCAAAGTGGGCAACTTTAACTTTGAGGTAGTCAAGGAATTCAGCACCTCAGCTCGAGAGTACATTGTACAAATAGCATCAGTACCGAGATGAAGCGTAGTGTTACTCTTGCCAACTGCTGTTTCTTTGGGATGAAGAGGCAGTTGAGTAACGGAGCCCTTTCTCGAAGGACCAAGTTGGCTCTATATAAGACACTGATCATCCAAGTCCTGCTCTATAGAGCTGAAGCCTGCGTTATCTGAAGAGCAGATGAAGAAGTCCTTGGTCGTTTTGAGAGAAAAGTTCTGCGCGCATTTTTGGTCCTGTTTGTTTGGTGTGGGGTTCTGGAGAACAAGATTCAACTGCGACCTGTACGGGCTGTACAGCGGCATAAGGCTAGGCAGGCGTCTATGGATCCAACGCCTACGGTCGATGGGCCATCGAGGACAACACTGCTATAGCCCGAAGAGTCTTTGACTCCTAACCATTGGGACAACGCAATGGAGGATCTCAACCAACTTGGTGTTCGAAACTGGAAACAGCTTGCTAGAGTTCGCGGCTTGGACCAGGCTTGTTGTCTGAGGTTCACTCCGGCATGTGGAGGGCATGCAAATCCATTCTTCTGTTTGAAATTAATTGTGAAGAGGACCAGGGATTCTCATCTCGAGATGGGACTTAACACGACAAGCCATGTCAAGGTGACGTTGAAAAAGTTCAAACAAACACTTCAGCAACCCCTCATTATCCATCGTCTCATCAGAAATCATAATCTAATATCGCCACTTGACGATGGGGCAATATCTTACGAGGTCTGAGCAGCCTTGAATCCTCTTTTCTTTCAAATCATAAAGCTTTTACGTTAATGAGTGTCCTTGATGGCAATCCAGCCGCCCTTGGATACTCAATCGCAGCCGGTAGCATCGGTCTAGACAGGACTCGCGCTGGCAACGCAACTGACATGTAATCCACGTGAAATCAATCTTTTCCCAGAAATATCCGGCAACCTTTAACCACGACGATAGTCGGAAGGTCACTTCATGTTACCCTCCACAGAGATGTGTGAGCGATTTATTTATAAGTCCAACCCCAGCAGCCAGCAATAATGCGTGTTTACAGACTTCCCATCGATTGCCCACCAACAGCAGACGCACACACGCCACAAGCAAAAACAAAAGACGCAATCGATGGAAACTATTTTCATTAAATGGCACAGGTCAGGCGGTGATGATTGACTTGCGTAAGGGGCGGCCATGTGTACTGATTACCACGGCCATCCTTGCACTGAAAGGGGTTGGCTTTCCCCAACCGACTTGGTGCAGCTCGTCGAAGGAAGAACGCTGCACTCGAATGACGGCGTCACCTTCGACAAGAGAAGCGTCTGCCCGTGATTTGAATTATGTCCTTGCTTAGGACCAGAATCCACTTTCCCCATCAGATATGCACGACGAGTGCGGCACCCTCCCCGACATCAATTCGAATCAAGGACTCCCCGCCTCAGGCGACCCGAGCACATGAAGAATCACCCTTCGCAAGTGCTCACCTTAACACCCACGCCCGTGCCAGTCGGAATTAATTTGCATGAGGAGCAGCCGGCCTGCGTTTGATAATCCACAAGCGGAGAGGAGCGTGCTCAGCGCCGCGCCACAGAGTGACGTGTGCACGTGCCAGTTAATAACGTCGGTGAGGGGTGTCCATTCGTTTTCGAGGACCTCCATTACAAATGACCGTTAAACCCTTTTCTGAGCTTGGCAATATTTAAGGACGCCTCGATAAGGTAAAACGAAATGAATAAACGTGGCGTGGAGGCGGCAAAGATGAACGAACATGCGTGGTCCGCGTTGAGTGTGTGCGAGGCTCCACTGGCGCGGGCGGTGGTGGTCAGGTGATGGAGAGTAAATTAGGATAATATCAAGGATCGGTCGTGCATGGAATGATGAGTGATGTGGGGGGCGGGGGAGAGGCGGCACAAAGTTAGCGCTGCTGCGTGCCACGAATCGCGATTCGTTTTCAGGGCGTACTCAGGAAATTGTTATCTGTATTTCGAATTTCTATTTTGAAGCACAACCGCAGCGGTTGAGCGTGCAATAGACGGGCTTCCACTGCGGACGGAAGCATCGGCCATTCGCTGGCCTCGCGAAACCTAATGCGAGTAAATGATACGTTAAATTGAAAGTTTTTAGTTTGTTCCTCTGGTGGGCTTCTGCTCGGTGGGTAGAGCACAGCCCGGATGGTGCAGGGGAACCAAAGCACCCTGCACAGAGGTGGAAGTTAATCGACTGCTTTCCCAAGGAGGTGAGGAGTGATTTATAAATGCGGAAGCAACGTGCAATGCTCGTGACTATAGTCATGGCTAGGCGAACTAAATGGAAAAAAAAACATTTAGCCTGGTGTTCGGCAGTACCTCTGGCTTGCTTGAAGTTTCACTCCTACTGGAACATATTTTCTCTCTAAAATTACTGGACTTCACAAAATTACTTAATTCAGGTGGCGTTACAGTCCAGGATTAACCTGGGACTCAACCAAGAAGCCCCTACAGCCAGCTCAATCCTTGGCTAGCTGCCTCCAGTTTCGCACGCATAGTTGGTTGAGGTCCTTTTCCACTTGTGTGCGCCATCTAGTGCGAGGACGTCCTCTGTTGCGCTGTCCCAGTGGCTCGGTGTCGAAGATTCTTCGGGCCGGAGCTGTGGTGTCCATCCGCTCTACATGACCAAGCCATCTTAAGCGTTGGATCCAAAGACACTTAACTAGGTGCATGCCGCTGTACAGACCTTACAGTTCGTGGTTGAATCTCCTCCAGATCCCGTCAAAACAAACAGGACCAAAGATCGCACGTAGAACTTTTCTCTCAAAACAACCAAGAGCTTCTTCATCCGCTTTCAATAGCATCAGAGTGTTATATAAAGTCAACTTGGTGTTTCGAGAGATGGTTCTGTTACTCCATTGCCTCTTGAGCCCAAAGAAGCAGCGATTGGCAAGAATATTGATCTCGGTACTGGTGTTATTGTCCCTATTTACTCCAGAGCCTACGTAGACGACGTCCTTGACTACCTCAAAGTTTCTGCTGCCCAATATGACCGAGACGTCGATGTTGTGCGTCCTTTCGCCCTGGTTTATCGCTAGACCCATTTTAGCCGCTTCCGCTTCAATGCCAACAAATTCTTCACTGACGGCTAGCTGTGTTCCCCGGTCAATGTCGTCCGCGTAAGCAAGCAGTTGAACGGACTTTTGGAAGATCGTGCCTCGGGTGTTTACGTTTGAGTTTCGCGCGATCTTCTCAAGTATGATGGTAAAGAAGTCCCATGATAGCGTGTCGCCTTGCCTTAAACCTCTTTTGACATTGAAGGTCTCGGTGAGTTCGTTACCGACCTTGATGGAGCAGCAAGAGTTCTAAATCGTTACCCTGCACAATCTGACGAGTTTAGCAGGAATGTCAAAACCAGACATGGCGCTGTATAGCTCGTCTCTATGCACGCTGTCATATGCGGCCTTGAAATCGACAAATAGGTGGTGGGTGTCGATTTGCATTTCTTGGGTCTTTTCCAGGATCTGCCGTAGTGTGAAGATTTGGTCTGTTGTGTACTTTCCTGGCCTAAAACCGCACTGATAAGGACCTATCAGGTTGTTGAAAAATGGTTTTCTGGCATTCACACTGAACGGCAGAAACAGCACATCAGTGGCAGTTTCTTTGATGGCTTTTTGATAACGTTTCCAGGCAGCGTCGAGCTTTCAGAGAGGTTCAGGAAGACTCGATCAGCAAGGTTCCTAGCGGTCGATTGCGATTGTAGGTTTGCGACGTCAAACCGTCCTGTTCTTTCTCGACTCCATTGTTCTCTTGATATCCTGATTCTTACCAACAAGGCTACAACAAGGAAATGCTCCGAGTCAACATTGGCTCCTCGGAACGTTCGGACATCGAGGACACTGAAGGAGTATCCGACATCGATCGCAACGTGATCAATCTGGTTGACGGTTGATTGATCAGGAGACCGCCAGGTCCCCTTATGGATGTTGAGGTGTAGGAACCGCGTGCTCATCACAGAGAGATTACGCCTGAGTTCATTTCCGGATGTGTTGTCTGTAGGCTGTGTTTTCCGATGACTCTAGCAAAGATTTCTTCCTTGCCCAGCTGTGCCTTAAAGTCTCCTAGAACGATCTTGGTGTCATAGCTAGGCACTGATCGTATGTTCTTTCTAGGAGATCCTCCTAGATCATACTTCATCCTTGCTATCGTCATCCTTCTCCGCTGTGTGTAATCAGGCTGATGTCCACGAATTTAGCCTTGATGTTGATTGTTATGAGTCGCTCGCTGATATAATCAGAGCTTAAGACTTTTTGCCTAAGTCTGCCTCGAACAACGAATCCACATCCAAATAAGCGCTGCCTTCCCTCTTTGTAGCAATCACCGTAGTATTCGCAGTTTTTCATCTTCCTTTTGCCCGACCCATCCCATCGCATCTCCTGGATGGCGGTGACATCTGCTTTGTAGCAGTCCAGGGCCTCCGCGAGTTCATCGGCTGCACATGGTCTGTTCAGAAACCTCACATTCCACGTGCAGAACCGAACATCATTGTCCCTTGATCGTTTGCTGGGGTCGTCAACTTTGAGTCCGTCCTTATCCGAGGCCTGTTGTCGGTTCGTAACCGTCGACTTTTTATGTGGTGAGGGGGCTAACCACACGCACAACCTACAACTGGTAGGCCAGGCCCATTATTTGACCCTCGGGCAGAGGTGGATCGCTGCATACAATGGTTCACTACACAACGAATGTTGTGATGTTAGCCGAGACCACACTTCTTAAATATCGGAAGCTGTTAACTTGCTCGAGTTCCTGCCCGGCAATGTTCAGTTGGGCGCGGTTGTCAAAATAACTAAGGGCTTTAGTTCTTGTGCTATTTATTTTGAGCCCCACTTTGTTTGCCCTTTGCTTCTAGATTATGGGCCATCAAATGAAGATCCATTATCCGATGCGAAAGGAGACAAACATCGTCGGCGTAGTCGAGGTGTTTTAGGTAAGCTGTCATAGTCCATCGAATGCCATCATTTCCGTCAATCAATGCTGCAAGAAGTACAACGCTACAACGCACCAGAAACAAAAGTGGTGACAGTATGCAGCCTTGACGAACGCCACTTTGGATCTTAAATTCCTCTGACAACTTATCATTGTGCAAGACGTGACACTACCTTTGCATGTAGGCTTTATAATAGCTCACTCAGATGCTGTGTACATCGTTTTCCCTCAACTTTTTCGATGAACCCGCTTGTGTTCCTCGATCTTGTCGGGAATGATGTGTAGGAAATCACATGACAGGGTGTCACCTTGTCTAAATCGTTCATTGACATTGCGATGAACACGTTGCTGACCTTGAAGGAGCAGCGCGAATTTTCCATCGTCTGCATGCACAACTTGATAGACTTGGCGGGAGTTTCAAAGACAAAGCGTTGTATAGCTCGTCTCCATGAAATCGGCGAGTCAGCATTTCCCGCCATGAAGCCGAACTAATCAGCACCTTCTCTCCAATGGATTCTGATTGCTTTCCTTGATTTGTGTTAAAGACATGCTATCAATTTTTGAATCTAAAGAGCTGCCATTCGTTGTCAGAGTGAACCACGACCAGTACTCCGAATCACATAATAGACCAAAATCCTGAGTAAACCAAACTTGAGTGACAACCACATGAGCACAATCGCAATTTTATTACGAATCGTATGCGCCCCTCGTCTAGAAACTAAATGGAATCACAATCTGCTCCTAAATGGATGAATACAATCCGGGAAAGAGAATTGAATATCCTTATAAATATTCAGGCCATTTGGTCTATTCAACCCTCATCCGCAGTCAAGTCGCATTGAAATCCTGTCGTGCCACTGAAAAGGGACATGTTTAAAGCACGAGAAGGTTACAGCCATCGTCTCGACTGGAGGTGTGTGCCACCCGAGTACCGCATGGAATAAATTGAATCTGCCTCGCTCGTAACAAGCTGGATGTTCCTTCACTCAGTACCTAGGTCGATTTTCATTGCCTGCCATGTTCGTACGTACATCTGATTGTGCACAGATTCCACATGCAATCGTTTTGTTAAATTAATCCAATTGACGTCGTTTCAGGGACTAATCTGGTTTGTTGTGTTTTTTCTCTCTTTTTCCTTTCAGATGATCTGAAAATAATACAGGACCCCGCACAAGATGACGTCGGAAACGTATCAGGACTTGAGTTTCGATCGGACGGGCAAGAGCGGAGGCAAACGTCCGATAAGGCCGAAGCTTTTAAAATTAACTGATGTCACAATGCCACATCGAAGTCGAAAGAAAACAAAAGTCAAGGTGAGTTGAGGGAGTTTCGGGAAATGTTTGAGGGGACACAGCAAGCGGTGTAAATGGATTTTGTAAGGTAGATGTCTTATCAGGCGGTTGGTTAGGTTTAGGCAGCTGTTTCTAAATATAAAGAAGGATGACGACTCCGAATGTGGATGCAAAGTGTGGATCATCAACATTTTTGGTGTCACTCAAGCAGTCAGAAACACGATCATCCGCTGTTAGGAGTGCTTCCCCATCATGTGGATTCAATTCGCTCATACACCACCTTGACTGGAGCTTCATCATGAATTGCGAAACTGCTGACAATCAGCGATCGATCCCGCATGTGAATCGATGGCTTACCGTATCGTCGAGCTTGCCTTGTGCCCCTGTTCGTGGTGAATATCGACAGCTGTTGGTCAATGTGGTGAATATACATTTTTGGACTTAGATGAAGCGTGTTACGTTAAAGTGTTCAGATCGCAACTATGGGTCTTCTTGTCGACGCTGTGGAGAGGATATTCATAAGTCCGCCTACTCCTTCTCTCATATCGAATACAGCATATCCAGCAGCTAATCCACCGTTCCTCGTCTTCGAAATAGCCTTCCGGAGGCTACAAGGCAGGAGTGGTCATATCAACAAATCGACCTACAACGCCTAAACGTGGTTCACAGATGCCTAAACGCACAACCGATGGTATTTTCTCCGAATTGTTAAGCATGCACTGCTCCATTCACCTGAATTTGGGCGCGTTTTTTTCCAGCGGAAGTCATGGCATTCGATGGCAGAACGATAATTTGGTCATCCGCAAATTTAAATCAAAACCAAGCTAGTTACATGCTGCCCCCGAAGTGCTTGTGATTCTCGGTAAGCAGCACAGAATAACTATCTGCTGGCTCCCAAGCAAAACAGCAGCGGGAGAGCTTGCCAAGAAAGTTGCCCGAAAACCGATCTATCCCAGGGCATCCAAATGATTAGACAGCCTCTTGTACATGTGGCCAGTTTCAGGCTCGTAAGGAGATCTCAAAGTCCAGTACCAGCCCGTGTCGAGCAGCTAATGCGAGGTTTTTTGGTCCAAGTTGATTGGGCTTGGTTGGGACATATTGGCGGTACTCACATCCACCAGAAAATGGGATAATTTGTTCGCCTATTGCCGTATGTTTGGGTCGTGGCAAGCTCTGGCATTTTTTTTTTTCAAAAAGGGGTCTATCAACGGCCTTATTTTCCATAGTTTGTCATCAGTCATCGGGAAGGGAATGTATGTTATGTCTACGAGGTGGAGATAATTAAGAAGGTCAAAAGTCTATCTCGACTAATTGCATCCACAAAGATCTCTATTCCAATCGAGTCTTGCTTGTGAATATTCGGGGGTGCCCATCATCAAATGCACACCGGCAAGATGAATCATTTCAATAGCATTTGGCACAAAATTATAGTCAACTACACTTTACGGGTTTACCTCCGAACTAGTTATAAGCAACTTTGAAACTAAAAGCATGCTTTAACTTTTGTTCAAAAATAAACGCTTTTTAAACTGCCGCGAACTAGTCTCTACTTTAGAATGTACTTATAAGTAATTTCAATCAAATACTCCTTCAAATGACAGTTCGGATAAACAATCGTAATTTCACGGCTGTCATTGGCTTGTTTTGTATTCTTCTTTGTCTTGTCGCATGATGATCGAGCTGCACTTGCATATAATCGAGGATAAGGCCAATGATTCGTGAATGATTGACAAAAAGAATGGTGCCTGGGAAGCAATCAGAATCGGCACGCTTGCTGCTGGATAAACAAGAATAAAAATAATAATTATGTGGGTGGCGCTAAAGCTAGTAGAGGGCCAGGGCCTTGCTTCTCAGCAACCACTCGTGTTGTGCGTGCTATTGTTCTTCCACGAGTGGAAGGGACCTACAGTCTTATGGCGACTTCGAACGGCCAAATTTGAGATGGAAATACTCTTTGAGCATTGTCAGTGACTCGAAGGAGATGTTGCCGTGCAAATTGTTTTTGCCGTACGACGTCGAGGTTGGTGTCGATGCATATACCCACAACGCCACGGGCCATCTGGAAAAGGAAATGTTGCTGATGGAGCAACAGACATTCAATTCGACTTCTCGTTGAAGCATGACTGCTGTTGTAACGATTTTCTTGTTGAGTAGATGGATTCCTGATCGGCGTTGTTAATATGTTGGAACATGGATATCCTACATCACCAAGCAAGATTCCTTGATGCATATTTCTACTTGCTTCTTGCATTGGAGTCATGCAGGGAGCCACGGGACCTCGCAACAATATGGATGATTTTGCAATTTGCATCGGATACCATTTGGACACTAAGAGAATAGTAGCCTTTATAATAGAAACATGCAAAAATGATAATAAAAATTTGTGCAGTCAATTGCTCCTATTACCTTTGGAAATCTTGCAATTCGATAAAATTGTTGCTGAGTCTCAGTGTACTCTTCAACTGATGATGGGAACCTTCATTGTTCGATATTCTGTTTTTTCGATATTTTGTTTTTTTATGATTTTCCCTACTGTAGCCTGTGTCATTCCATGAAGAGCTCCTAAAATGTGGCAAATGAATCAAAATTTCTTATGTAATACCAAATATTGCGTACTTACCGAGAGACATCGTCTTGAGGCACATTTCTAGCGAAAAAAATGCAAAGCTACATGCACTTGCAACGATATAGGAATAGGCAGTCCCCGATTATTCAGAGGTTCTTCTACATTAATGGCATCAATCAGGAACTGCACTGTGGTTTTGTCGGATCTATATCGGCAGTAAAATTCTCCATCCTCAAGTTCCTCAAAAGGATTGGCACGATTTTTATAAACCATAGGCCTGCGCATTGAATTAAAGTCTTCAAAAATATCGAAATCTTCATCTTCAGAAAACATGTTCACAAAAACGACGTTTCGGTTGACTTTAACTTTGTTACGAGGTGATAACTATAAAGTGGGCTTTTGTCGACTATAATTTTCAAAACATCTTTGTTCGTGCTATTATAATTTTTAAGTCCACTTTTGCCCACTTTTATTTTACGCCATTGATTTTAAGTCACGGTTTTGTGCTGAACGTATGCTGCTCTATTCTGCTACAAGTTGCCAAAAATTAAAAAGAGGAGTATAACACATTCATGCCTGTACGATAAGCAACCACAATACCGGGTCCACGTGAAGTCATTTCCTGGGTGTCCCAGAACACCGCGACCGGCTCTCTCTCTCTATCAAGTGCCATCAATTCTCCATCTTCCTTAATTTCATCGGATCGGTGAAGAGTTGTGGCGGAAGATATTCCTCATCATCGTCGTTTCAAGAGAAAAGAAATTCACTGTTTTTAAGTAAATCCTCAATCTTCTGGTCATTCTGATGTTGAAGCTTGAAATGAGTCATAGATTGCAGAAAACTAAGTTTTAGTCCTCAGGTGCACGCATATGAACCAATAAAAAAATGTCAATTTTGATGGCTCAAGCAGACAGCCCAGTCAAGGACTTCACTTACCTCGGCTCCGGAGTAAATTGTACAAATAACATCAGTACCGAGATCAAGCGTAGGATAATTCTTGACAACCGCCGTTTCTTCGGGCTCAAGAAGCAATTGAGTAATAGAGCCCTCTTTCGAAGAACCAAGTTGACCCTATATAAGACCTTGATCATCCCAGTCCTGCTATACGGCGCGGAGGCATGGCCCATCTCGAAAGCGGATGAAGAAGTCCTTGGTCTCTTTGAGAGAAAAGTTCTACGCACGATCTTAGGTCCTGTTTGTGTTGACGGGTTCTGGAGAAGAAGATTCAATCACGAACTGTACGGGCTGTACAGCGAGGCCCAGGTCCACACCGGACTGTAGCGCCACACAAAGAAGAAGAAGAAGCAGACAGCCCTCCACTCACTGATAGTCACCATCGAGAAATCTCTCGAGTTTAAAGAAAACACACTTGTGACCTGTCTCGACATCGAAGGTGCGTTCAACAATATGAAAACAAAAGCAATTTTACTTGCGCTGAACAACCTCGGGATCGGAGTCCCTAGTGGCGTTCATTCATCAGCTACACACTGGCAGGGTAATACACTCTCACACGTGAGACGCTTAGATCCATAGAGGAGTTAATAGGGGAACCCCACAAGGAGGTGTTTTTTCTCCCCTTCTTTCAAACGTAGCGGTAAGTGAAATGCTATTAATACTGGAGGAGGCAGCGGAGTATGCGGACGATGTTGCCATAGGGGCATTTGGCAAATTCGTCTCTACTCTAAGAGACATAATGCGGAATGCCTTCGACAAGCTGGAAGTAAGGACACAAACATGTGGACTCGGTGTTAACCCACCAAAAACGGATATTGTACTCTTCACCAGAAGATAGGAAATCCTTCCTGATCCCCCCTGCTTTGCGGCACTGTATCACAGCTAACCGCCAGTGCGAAGCCAGCAAGCCAAACTGGAAACACATCCAGAATAGGGTTAAGCAAGCCTCTTTTGCACTTTTTAGCTGCAAAAAGGCAATTGGATGCAAATTTGGGCTTCAACCACGCGTCGCTCACTGGATTTTCAGCTCAAGTCTCAGTTTGGTGGACAGCCTAAACAAATATATCAACTGCAAAGCACTCAACAAAGACTGGCCTGCCTGTGCATCAGCGGAGCAATGAGAAGTACTCCGTCAGACGGACTGAATAGTCTCCTAAGCCTTCCACCACTGGATCCATTTGGAAAGCAAATGGCAGCCAACACAGCCTTGAGACTCAAAACACTCCGACTGTGGTCGAACTCATCGGGCACTCAACTATTTTCAAGGAAATCAACTTTCTTTCCCAGCGACACTGGCCGCCTATCACCCCAGGCTATCTTCGAGAAGAAATTCTCGATCAGCATTACCTACAGATTGGACTGGATGTCTGATAGGCAGACGTTGGATGATCCTCTGAGTACTTTCTCGGATGGATCGAAGACAAACGAAGTTGTGGGTGCGGGTGTCTATTCCCAAGATCTCTTTAAAGCTCCCTGGTCACTATTGCTTTTTTCAGGCAGAAGCCATATCGATTAAAGAGACGTTGTCATTGCTCAAAAACAACGTGATATCACCATCTGTTGACAGTCAGGCCGGTCCAAAAACACTGGACAACGTCATGTTTTACTCAAAAACATCTCTTAATTGCAGGCTGTCTCTTAACGTGATGGTTGAGCATTGTAACATTCACCTCATGTGGGTGCCGGGACACTGGGACATACTAGCAAACTGCAAAGCCAGGTGTGGTACAACCTCATCCCTATCCGTAGCAGGGGTACCACCTTCTATGCCGATCGCTACAGCCTAGCATCTTTTAAAGATTCACACGATAAAAACTACCAGGTGCTAAAAGCACCACCGTCTGGCCATCACATAACCAAAAATGGTCACTCAGACTCAGCAAGCATTCATTAAAGACCCTCATTGGAGTCATAACCGGGCACTGTGCAATTGGCACTCATGCTCGCAGGATAGGTGCCCCATATAATGAATTATGCAAAAGCTGCATGGATGAAGAGGAGGAAGAGAACACTCATCACCTACTCTGCTCGTGCAGCCTTCTGGCTAGTCGTAGGTTCCTACACCTCGGAGCCTACTACTTTAGCGGCCGCAATGACTACTGACTAACTTCACTAGCAGCACCAACTGGTTCCAGTGTAAGAAGAAGTCAATCCGCGTGGTATCACAATGGGCCTACTCTGGCCTACGTGTGACTGTCATTAGCAGCCAGCCACTATAACCTAACCCAACCTATGGCTAAAATGGAAAGCCATCCACAACCTCACTTTCTCACGCAAAATTCGATCCAACTGAACAAATTAATTTGCTATCGAATTTCAAAGATCGCGAGTGCGGCTTTCCTGACTGTTAACTTCCTAGAACCGCTTCGGCAGATGCCACTATTGACAGAGTTGAAAAATATGTACTTCCAGAAAGTCATCCAGGCACAACCAGTCACAATAAGTTGCAATTAGAAAAAATATAACGTGTACCCACGGTCTGAAGAGGCCAGGCACTACATCACGATTAAAGTCGTCCGTCGTCATGGCAAAATAATTTCCAAGAGACTCCAGTGACATCTCATCACTACATTGGCTTCATTTGATTGCCACTCAAGAGGGAAAATAAGGGATTATGCAAGCACTTAAGCCTGTAAGGACTGTACACCGCGGTCGTTCCTTTAACCATCCCCACATTAGCAGACTACCCAGACAGCATGCTTCTACTTCAGAAAAATACAGGTCATTTGTTTCAAAATAGCCCCACTTAACCTCACTCGACACCGAAGTAGACCCCACCCTCAATTGTAAAACGGTCCCCGTGGACTGTAGACTTTTCCTCAGAATTGTGCTGTGCAAGCACATGAAAACGTGACGCCAATTAAGGAAAGAGGAACTACTTGATTTCTTGGAATCATGTGAATATTTTGGGTAGGATTGGTAAATGATATCGATTCCATGAAATTAAGGCAAATTGAAGAACTATAGGGTGGTCAGATGGGGTTGATAGAAAAATGCCTTTAAATATAGCAACAATCTGGCTGTATGGAGTAGCGCATCATTAAAATGGGCGTCTCAGCTTCGGCGGTCGTTACAATTGTCGATGACTCGGTCCCATGTGAACGACGTTATTCCGGCAGTAGCGCATCGGATGTTGACCTCGACGCTGCGTAGAGTGGTATCGAATGGCATGATTGTAAGTACGACCACCTTTGTTCAAAACGGAGGAAAGTTGCATCGCTTGTAGGACGCAACGTGCTGTCTTGTTGGACCAATGGCACGGATGTCCCAATTTGCAGCTCAGATCACAGAAAGGACAAAATTAGGGCTTCTCGTCAATTTTGTTTGCCTGGAATTCGTGCACCTAAAAATGTGATCGTAAGGTTGAAGTGGCTAACTGCAACGTCACGTCACGCCAGTATAGACTCACTGCACAACCCGTATATTGACGTGCTCCGAATCAGTTGGCACTTGTGACAAAGCCGTGCAGGCGACCTAAGTTGATGGCATAGCATGTGTGGCCCGTGGCATAGTGGATATGTGCGTCGACCCCCATGCACTTGAACCTCGACGGCTGGATTTGATCCTTGGCCTGTAAAAGGAAAACAACTTTCGAGTCACTGACAATTGGCCTCTTGAATGTTGAAAAAGTGAGGTCCTAAGCTCTGTATGTGAGTTCCTGCGGAAGTGAAACACCTTTCTGTCTGGCGGTATCAGAGCGAACAGAGCGTCCAAATGCGTAGGAAGTCAAGGACTTCATCTACCTTGGCTCGGGAATGAATGCTACAAATAACATCAGTGCCGAGATCAACCATAGGATGACTCTTGCCAGCCGCTGTTTCTTTGGGCTCACGGGGCAATTCAGTAATAGAGCCCTCTCTCAAAGGACCAAGCAAGGCACTTCCCCCTTCGTGTAGGGGTCGTAGAGTGTACCCGAGGTAAGGCATGCCTGTTGTAAAAAGCGACTAAAATCCTGAGCAAAGAGCTAATGGTCTACGATGTTGACGAAATCACGCGACAGCTTGTCGCGCTTAAAGGTCTCCTTGTATTCGTTACCAACCTTGATGAAGCAGCGACAGTTCTCCATCGTCATCCTGCATCCTGAGTGTGGCAGGAGTGTCAAAACTAAACCAGCCGTTGTTTAGCTCGTCTCTATGCACGATGTCATATGCGGCCTTAAAGTCGACTAGCCCACTGTGCGTCGGCCCGCCTTGTTGGAACCGCACATCGGCTATGTCGTTGTTTATGTGGTAAGATCCTAAGACTCTGAAGGTTTACACTTGGTTTTGGATAAAAACGTGTGCCCACGTGTGTAGGGCATAGTGGGAGACGTAGTCCTAGCTTGGGACTGGTCTGATGATAGTCGTTGTCTTGGATCTACAGTTGTTAGACTCCTGGTGTTTCTTCTTATTTGTTTGTTTTGGTTCAATATCCTTCAGCTATGACTTTGAATTGACTAGAGTGGTGAGGATTTGCCGCCTTGCATATGGCATGATGTTGCAGAGGACGGCTGGATCCAACTCGAACGCAATGTGACTACGTGGACGATGGCAAATGAACCCGCCTAAGGTATACAGCGAGTAGAGAAAGGTGGACAGGAGTAAGACTTTGCTCGAGAAGCAGTGTAAATTGTTCTAGTGGCTTGCAGCGATTTGTGATTTTCCCCATTTCCCCCTTTTGGTTGAAGATGCAGTTAGATGTTGAGGAGTTTATGCGCCCTGCTCGGACATTGAAAAGCCATCTCGGAGGGGAGATAGAAAAGAAGTTGACAAACGTCTGAGGTCACATTCAGATGGTCTGCAGTCTTGTTCTTCGAGGAGACTGCTATGTCTACAGTGCGTCGCTCATTTTGTCACATGTCGTCAATGCCGTCTATTGACGTTAGAATAGCTTAAAACAGTTGTTACTGACTTGAAAAGGACTCATAGTGGATTAACACTAGGAAATAAAAAATAAATTTAAATGACTGAACGTCTGAAAAATAAAGCGCATGATAGGTTAGGGTATGTATTAAGGGCTCATTTTCACACTATTGTCCTTAATATATGTAAGTACTCTCGGCGTGTCGTCTATGTGTTGTAAGTTTGAAATCAACGGCACGACACTGATGACGCGTCGACATTTGTTTAGTCGACACGGCGCTGTCTGAGCCGCACAGCTCCCCCTTCGGGTAGGGATTGTAGAATATACCCGAGTTAAGGCATGCCGAGCTAAGAGCTAATGGTTTAGGAAATAACCTACTCCATTGCTTGTGAAAATGATAGTTTCAAGCTCGCAAACAAAGCAACAAACGGTAAGTGCCCCTATCTTCCTCTTCTTCTTTGTGTGGCGCTATAGCCCGGGGTGGACCTGGGCCTCAACCAATATGCCTCTAGAAATTGCGCGATCCCTGGCTAGCTGTCTCCAGTTTCGCACACCAAGTTGGTTGAGGTCCTTCTCCACTTGGGTGCGCGACCTTAAACGCGGGCGTCCTCTGTTGCGTTGCCCGACAGGTTCGGATTCGAAGATTCTTCGCGCCGGAGCTGCGGTGTACATACGCTCTACATGACCTAGTAGGCGTTGGATCCGTAGACGCCTAACTAGGCTCATGTCGCTGTACAGTTGAATCTTCTCCTCCAGAACAGGACCAAAGATCGCACGTAAAACTTTTCTCTCAAAGAGACCAAGGACTTCTTCATCCGCTTTCGAGATTGTCCATGCCTCCGCGCCGTATAGCAGGACTGGGATGATCAGTGTCTTGTACAGAGTCAGCTTGGTTCTTCGAGAGAGGGCTCTATTACTCAATTGCCTCTTTGGCCGAAGAAACAGCGCTCGACAAGAGTTATCCTACGCTTGATCTCGGTACTGATGTTATTTGTACAATTTACTCCGGAGCCGAGGTAAGTGAAGTCCTTGACTACCTCGAAGTTATAGCTGCCCATTGTGACGCTCTGTCCAAGACGTCGATGTTGTATGTCCGTTTTTGAGGACAGCATATACTTCGTTTTGCCCTCATTCACCGCCAGACCCATTTTAGCTAGCCGCTTCCCACTCAATGTTAGCAAAAGCCTCACTGACGGCTCGCTGAGTTCTGCCAATCACGCCAATGTCATCGGCGCATGCTAACAATTGCACGGACTTCTGGAAGATCGTGCCTCTAATGTTGGCGAGTGAGTTTCGCACGATCTTCTCCAGGACGGTGTTGAATCACATGACAGCGTGTCGCCTTGCCTAAAACCTTTTTTGACATTGAAGGTCTCGTTGAGTTCGTTACCGACCTTGATGGAGCAGCGAGAGTTCTCCATCGTCGTCCTGCACAACCTGACGGGCTTGGCAGGAATGTCCAAACTAGACATGGTGCTGTATAGCTCGTCTCTATGCACGCTGTCATATGCGGCCTTGTAATCGACGAACAGATGGTGAGTGTCGATCTGCATCTCTTGAGTCTTTTCCAGGATCTGCCGCAGTGTGAAGATTTGGTTTGTTGTGGACTTTCCTGGCCTGAAACCACACTGATATGGACCTATCAGATTATAAATGAACGGCTTCAAGCGGGTACACAAAACGGCAGAGAAGATCTTATACGCGATGTTAAGAAGTCTGATCCCTCGATAGTTGGCGCAGTTGAAGGGGTCTCCTTTCTTGTGGATCGGGCAAACGATACTGAGAATCCACTCGTCGGGCATGTTTTCCTCAGAGCATATCTTGCAGATGAGCTGGTGCATGCGCCCTACCAGATCATCTCCAGCTGCCTTAAATATTTCAGCGGACAAACCGTCCGCTCCAGCATCTTTGTTGGACTTTAGTCTTGATATTGCTACCTTGACCTCGTCTAAGTCTGGGGGACGGTATTCGCGTCTGTCCTCGTCCATCATTGAGTGGAACATTCTGCCTGACAGCGGTATTTTGGTCATCATCGCCGTTTAACAGTCTGCAGAAATGATCTTTCCAGCCCTTATCTTATAGACATTGCACAATAAGTCTTCGGCTTTATAACAACGGCGGCCAGTCCCGGGATGTTGTGGCATCTTACTGGTAGCTTGACCAGAGGCTATAGTCTGGTGCCACGGGAGATCAGGCTTAGGCCCTTGAGACCCGCATAGGCCTCATCCTGATCGATTGAGGTTGCCCCCCAAGTGGGATCGTCCAAGTGGCTCTGGTTTAACACTGCCTGCCACTGTCTAACTGTCTACTAAGGCGATGTGCATTTGTGACTCTTTGACGTGAATGGTATTTATCCAAGTTTATGTGGACTTGTAGAGAGCAACCGGGTGCTACGACACAAAGAGTAACAAGGGTGGTAGATGGGCCGCGCCACCCTACCAAGGTGGAGAAATAGGACCATAAGCTTATTTCTAAATTTGAAACTTGAGATTCCTACTGAAGGCCTCTGGTGCAGCGTCGCAAAATGGTTCAAGATTAAATGTCTTCGTGATACGGGGCCTAACGGCAGGCGATCACGTAAGACACTTATTCTATCTGTATACGACACAGATCATCAATGTCCTGCTCCTTAGAGCGGAAGCCTGGACCATCTCAAGAGTGGATGAAGAAGTTTGAGAAAAAAGTTCTGCTTGCGATCTGTGGTCCTCTTCCTGTTGACGGGTTTTGGAGGAGAAGATTCAACGTACGGGCTGTACAGCGGCATGATCCTAGCCAGGCTTCTACGGATCCAACGCCTACAGCGTCTGGGAAATGTAGAGCGTATGGACAACTCAGCTCCGGCGCGACGAGTCTTCGAGTCAGGGCCATTGGCATAGTCAGGCACATGGCGACAGAGAACGTCCTCGAACCAAATGGCGCGCCCAAGTGGAGAAGGACCTCAACCACCTTGGCGTGCCAGATTGGACACAGCTATCCAGTGCAAGTTGGAGGGGCTTGTTGGTTGAGGCCCACGTCAATTAGGGAACTTCCTCCACATCAACCTCTTTCAAAATATTGGTCGAGTACTAGGTCGCCAATTAGATGTCCTGGCTCTTCCCGTCGTCTGTTGGAACCGATGCAGTGGTGTCTTTCTAAGTCTACACCTGTCCCGGTCTACCTTATTGCCCCAAGCCGACTATTTCTGATAACCCTTCCACATGTCCTTCACCTCCTACACTGTCTACAATCGCCTCCATCCACCACACCACATTCCTGTCAGCTTCTGCGTATTGAGAGGACAAAAATACCTTTCTTTTATTCACATTATGACGAATCCTTTTAGCGTACGCAAGAATTTTCTATTTTTAAAGTGCCGCACACGGCAACCTCGGCAGCGAAGGAATGCGAATCATTCCCCTCCTTTGTGATGAGAAATTCAATTTTCAATTCGTCAAACGCTTAACTTTACGTAGCATCACGGCGGGCAAGTAACCTCTGCCGTCTCGCGGCTCGGGTACAAAAATGAGGAAAAAACAACGAACGACAACCCGCGGAAAACGCAGACGAGAGGTTCATTTACCTCTGCGCCTGGGAAAGGAAAAAGCTGTGTTTGTTCCCCCTCCCTGCCCCGCACACGAACATTGGTGACTTTTAGTCATTTTTTGCTTCCCGGTATTTTTTCGCTTCCTGTGTAGATTCAGTTTCATATTAAAATCCATTCGCCGTTCGTTGCCTACGCCGCGCTCGTGTTCAGGTAGCGATGAAAATTGATTACAACCGAGGCATGAATTAATAGCGTCTCCTCTTTCTGTTCTCGTTTCAGTCCAAGGACCGGTCGCAGTCAACGGTTAGGGATCGAATTTACGACGACCCCGCGTACACAGATGATATCAGTCACTTGGCGAATCCCTTGCGGCGCAGCAGCGTGTCTGTTGGTGGGTCGTCGGCGGGCAAAGGAGATGCGGCGCAGCATACAGGCGGTTCACTGGGAAAGCGACCGAAACTGTCGGCGAAGCAACAGGCCAAGCAGTCGGGCAGCTATGAACAGGATGGCTCGAGCAGCTCGGATAATGGGCCACCTGATGCTGCGAAGGGAAATAGAGGCCGCAGCCTGGAACGTCCGGAACGGACCGAAAAGTCACCCAAGAAGCGCGACACGAAGCGAGATCGTTCGTCGAAGCAGAAGAGGAACCTCTCGCTGGACAACACGCAGCCGGGCCGGCGCTCCATGGAACGGGGTGAGGGAGCATCGAAGCTGGCCAGTATCGACCGGTCCTACCGGGGCTCGAAAATCAAGTCGTCGGGAGCACCGAAGCCCAGCCCGGACATGGAGAACTGGCCCGAATATGCGCCGCCAGAGTCTGTGAAGCCAGACAACGAAGAGGCGTTCCCGGGTCGCGGCAAGGACTCGACGAAAATGCAAATAGGCCGGAAGTTCCTTAAGGGTGAAATCGGCATCAAGAGCTTTAACTACTACCTCCTCAAGGAGGGCCTGAAGTCGTCGAAGAAGTTTGTGGAGAAGCAGCGCAACTCACTCACCGGCGGGCTGGGGTCAAAGAAACACATTTCACGCAGCGAGGAGAACATCTACGAGGAGATCTTCTTCAAGGACCGCCCGTCGGACACCGAGGAGCCCCAGAGCCAAAGCCAACCGCCACCGCACTCGATCTACCCCGACTGCGAGCTGTGCATGCAGCAGTGCACCAAGGAGGATTGCGAATATTGCCTGCAGGATAACATCAAGTCAAAGCAGCAATTTGGGAGTCTGGGTCGCAACGATAACCGCAGCTCGTTCGCCGGCGCATCGAAACAACAGCGGCAGGCACAGCAGCAACAGCAGCAGCAAACAACACCCGCTGCACACATTCTTGAGTTTCAATCGTACAATCCCAACAACCCGGGGGTGTATAAAATTGAAACAACCCCCGTCGCCATCACGGGCGAGTACAATCCCATCCTACAGTTCCAGCAGCAGCCACAGGAAACCCACAAGCAGGTGCCCCAGCAACTTCAGCAGCACATGCCGTCGCATCATTCACTTCAGCAAATACAGCTGCAATCACATTACCAGCAGCCGACGCTGCCACCGATACCGCAACCACGTCGAACTTCAAGGATGCCAGCTGCAAATGGTGCCGCCGCTGGAAGTGTCGGCGGAGGGGCCGCCACCAACGTTCAGCCCCCACTGGCGGCGTTTATCGTCGGCACCGGAATCGGCGGCAGTGCCACAATTGGCCTGCGAGTGAACAATCCCAAGTCGTCATCGTCCAGCGACTCGTTGCACCATAAATACAACACAATGGCAAGGCTGGAGGCTTCATCGTCCGCCGACCAGTACCACCAACCGCCACCGCCCAATTACCGGATGTACCGCTTGGGTGGCCACCTGGGTGGCTCCCAAATCCTGCCGGAACCCTCGTACGAGCCGAAAATCTACAAGAGCGACTCGAAGGTCTCCATCATCAGCGAGTACTCGGTCAGGAGCAGCGACAACACATCCAACCGCAATTTTCGCTGCGGCGAGGTGAGCGACTCCAGCCTCGGCGACTCGATGTTCTCGTACTCGACGCAACAGCGCAAATACTTCGGCAGTTCCGAGAGCTGCCGGTTCGCCTTCGAATGCCGTCGCTGCAGTCTCGACGGGGAGAAGTGCAGCTTCTCGGATACATGCCGGTACGAGTGCCGGAACTGCGATTGTTCCTCCAGCTACTTCTCGTCCGACTTTGATGACCTCAACTATGGACGAAAGAGCAGCAGCAGCCAGAAGTCATACGAGTACTTTAACGACAGCAATCTGGATCTGAAGCAGAACAAGTACGCACAGGACTTCTTTAAGCATGTCAACGACGTGAAGCGGAGCATCTATCAGGCGGAGCTGCAGCGCAGCAGTGGCGCCGACTCGAATCAAAGTGCCGGAAATGGAAATCATCAGTCGCAGCAGCAGCAGCAGCAGCAGCATCATGGGCATTCCGGAAGGTGAGTGATTATTAATGGTTTCGCATGCACTTGAAGGAAACTGATTTCCACTTGCACTTTACTCCCAGAGGGGTCCTCAGTCGTCAGTTGATTTTCGCTGATGGCTGTGTCATCTGTCTGGGCATGTCTTTTGAAATGGGCTCACTTCCACATCCGCCGGGTCCAAGTCAGATGCTAGGGACCGCGAAGACAAATGTGGTTGCAGATCAGCTTGTCACGGCATTCATCGGGCTCTCCTTTTCGTTCACGGATCACTTAGAAGCTCCATCATCTAGGCAGCGGCCTGTTTGGTTAAGTTAGGTTATTGTTGCTGAGCAGTCACACTTAGGCCAGAGTAGGCGCATTGTGATAATACGCGGATTGACTTCCCCTAACACTGGAACCAATTAGTGCTTCTAGTGAAGTGATTCAGCTGACCTATGCTGGCGCTGTTCAGTTCATTGCGGCCGCTGAAGTAGTAGTCTCCTAGGTGTAGTAACCTACGATTAGCCAGAGCGCTGCATGAACAGAGTAGGTGATGAGTTTTCCTTGAGCACCCATCCTGCGAGCATGAGTGCCAACTGCACAGTGCCCGGTCATGACTGCCGTGAGAGTCCCTAATGAGTGCTTGCTGAGTCTGAGTGCACTGAGTGACCGTTTTAGGTTGAGTGATGGCCAGTTTGCTTTTGAAGGGATTAAAGCTTGTCACTGCCCACACGACAGTAGTGTGACTGACATTTAAAAGATTGCATGGGGTTTTTGGCTTCTTCTTTATTGGCTCTAGTTGAGAAGTTGCCCAGGCAGGGAGACTGAGGGTTTCTTCACTTTGTCACTTTGCTAGGTGACTTTGGGGATGATGCTAGAACCTTCCTCAGTCTGGAAGCTTCGAAGACTTCTTCGATCTTACCACAAAAAAGTCTCCAAGCGATTCGTTGGGCCTTCCTCAGTTCCTTATACGAGTCCCGGTTTTAAGCATTACGAGATCCCTTCGCCTTGTTAAAGACGATCCTGCATCTCTTGCGCAGATGATCTATTTTTGGTTCCACAAGGGAGGTTTACACTTGCCTCATTGCCCGCTGATGGGACACGGCATAGCCGTTGCGTTGTTGAGAGTTCTTGTGAGTTTGTTCACCGAGTTGTCAAGTGGGGTTGCTCGGGAAGGAGATGTTGGTACTCGATATTGGTGCCGCAACAGTCTCTTTATATTTGTCCCAGTTGTTCCTTTTAGGATTCCTAAAGACTCTTTGGGATGGGGGACTCGTAGTGCTGAACAATATACAGCGGTGATCAGAGAATGAGTGATCAAATGACACCCTCCAATTGCTGATTCGCTCCGCTATATGGTCAGACACGAGTGTTGTCTATTCTTAGTTACAAAGGTGATTACACACCTTGGTTAGGTTAGGTTAGGTTGTAGTGGCTGACTGCTGCAGAGCAGTCACACTTAGGCCAGAATAGGCCCATTGTGATACCACGCGGATTGACTTCTCCTAACGCTGGAACCAGTTGGTGCTGCTGATGAACCGATTTAGTTGGCCAATGCTGGCACTTTTTAGCTCGTTACGATCGCTGAAGTAGTAGGCTCCTAGATGCAGGAACCTACGACTGGCAAGAGCACTGCAGGAGCAGAGAAGGTGATGAGTGTTCTCTTCCTCCTCTTCATCCATGCAGCTTCTGCAAAAATCGTTATATGGTGCACCCATCCTGCGAGCATGAGTGCCAATTACACAGTCCATGAGGGTCCTTAGTGAGGACTTGCTGAGTCCAAGTAGACTGAGTGACCGTTTTAGGTTAAGTGATGGCCAGATTTCTTTTGTTTTAAGGCAGGTGGTGCCTTCTAGCCATTTGTCATTGGTGGTTTTAATTGTGTGAATCTTTAAAAGATGATAGGCTGTAGCGATCGCCATGGAAGGTGGTACCCCTGCTTCGGATAGGGATGAGGTTGTACCACACCTAGCGAGTTCGTCGGCTTTGCAGTTTCCTCGTATGTCACAATGTCCCGGCACCCACATGAGGTGAATGTTAAAATGCTCGGCCATCTCGTTAAGAGACAGCCTGCAATTAAGGGATGTTTTAGAGTAGAACATGACATTGTCCAGGGATTTTATGGCGGCCTGACTATCGTAACAAATGGTGATATCCCTTCTTGATATCACATTGTTTTTAAGCCAGGACAGCGCCTCTTTAATCGCTATGGTTTCTGCCTGAAAAACGCTACAGTGATCAGGGAGCTTCACGGAGATAGCAATATTGAGGTCTTGTGAATAGACACCCGCACCTACCCCTTCTTTTGTCTTTGAACCATCCGTGAAGATGCGCAAAGGATCTTTCAGTGTTTGCATATCAGTCATCCAGTCCGATCTGGAGGGAATACTGATTGAGAATTTCTTTTCAAAGAGGGCCTGGGGTAGTAGGCGGTCGGTGTCGCTAGGTAGGAAGTTAAATTCCTTGAGAATGGTTGAGTGGCCAGTGTTGAGTTCGGACCACAATCGAAGTGTTTTGAGTCTCATGGCTGTACTTGCTGCTGCTTGTTTCCCGAATATTTCCAGAGGTGGGAGGTGGAGGAGAATATTCAGTGCGTCTGACGGAGTACTTCTCAGTGCCCCGCTGATACACAGGCAGGCCAGTCTTTGTACTCGGTTGAGTGCATTGCAGTTTATAGCCTTGTTTAGTGCTGTCCACCAAACTGAGACACCATACAAAAGTGTCGGTCTGACAATAGAGGTGTAAATCCAGTGAGCGATGCGAGGTTGTAGGCCCCATTTGCATCCAATGGCCTTTTTGCAGCAAAAAAGTGCAGAAGAGGCTTTTTTTACCCTTTCCTGGATATTGAGCTTCCAGTTTAGCTTGCTGTCGAGAGTGAGACCCAGAAATTTCGCACTGGTGGTTAGCTGTAATGTGGTGCCGCACAGCAGTGGGGGGTCGAATTGGGGGATTTTGTATCTTTTGGTGAAGGGTACGATATCCGTTTTTTGTGGGTTGACGCCAAGTCCGCATGTTTGTGTCCATGCCTCTAGCTTGTCAAAGGCATTCTGCATTATGTCTCTTAGAGTAGAGACGAATTTGCCGGATGCCGCTATGGCAATATCATCCGCATACGCAATAACTTTGCACCCTACCTCTTCCAGTATAAGTAGCAGTTCAATTACCGCTACGTTCCAAAGAAGGGGTGAGAGAACACCTCCTTGTGGGGTGCCCCTATTAACTCCTCTATGGATCTTAGCGTCTCCCATCTGAGAGTGTATTACTCTGGTGGTGAGTAGCTGATGAATGAAGGCCACTAGGGGCTTTCCGATCCCGAGGTTGCTAAGCGCAAGTGAAATTGCTTCCGGGTTGATATTGTTAAAGGCACCCTCGATGTCGAGAAAAGTCACAAGTGTTCAAAGAATAAACTCGAGAGATTTTTCGATGGTGCCTATCAGAGAGTGGAGGGCTGTTTCTACAGATTTGCCCTTGTTGTAGGCATTTTGTGCAGATGAGAGTCTGCATGCTGGGATAGCATGCCTGATATATTGGTCTATAAGTTTCTCCAAGGTTTTCAGGAGAAACGAGGAGAGACTTAAAAGTCTCCAAGAGGTTCGTTGGGCCTTTCTCAATTCAGTTTTAAAGGTACTGAGGTGTTCCTTATAGGAATCCCAGTCCTTAGCATCACGAGAGCCCTTCGCCTTGTTAAAGAGCTTTCTACAACTCTTGCGCAAAAGGTCAATTTCATGGTTCCACCAGGGAGGTTTAGACTTGCCTCTTTGCCTGCTGATTGGACATGACATTGCCATTGCATTGTTGAGAGTTTTTGTGAGGTTGTCCACCGAATGTTCGAGATCAGTGGGGTTGCTCGGGATGGAGATGTTGGTGCTCGACATTGTTGCCGCAACAATCTCTCTATATCTGTCCCAGTTGGTTCTCTTAGGATTTCTAAAGACCCTTGGGGATGGGGGGGCACTCGCTATACTGAACATTAGATAGCGGTGATCAGAGAAGGAGTGATCGGATGATACCCTCCAATTGCTGATTCTATCCGCTATATGGTCAGACATGAGTGTAAGGTTTAGGACTTCCTGTCTATTCCTAGTTACGAAGGTAGGTGTATTACCTTGGTTACACAAGTCTAATCTACTACTTATAAGGTAGTTGAAAAGGTACTCACCTCTTTCGTTGATGTCCGTGCTTCCCCATATTGTGTGATGGGCGTTTGCATCACAGCCTAGGATTAGCGCGGTTTTTGTTCTTTCCGCCTCAGCAATCGTCCTTTTCAGTGTCTCTGACGGACATTCCCCATGGTCATTGGCCAAACTAGCCATAGTTTGGTTTTGCCTGCCTCCAGGCAAACAGTGACTGAGTCTCGATCGCTAAGATGGGAGAGAATGTGAGTATTCAAAGAACTCTTTGTAAGTATGCAGGCTCTTGGCTTACCTTCATTCCTTACATAGTAGAGGTTGAATTGCTGAGTCCTTAGTCCACGAACTATGTCGTTGACTACCCAGGGTTCCTGGGCCAGGACTATGTCGTCTCCGCAGGTGTTAGCGCGGAGAAGAAGAGCGGCCGAGGCCGCGATGGAGTGGTTACACAACTTCAAATTGCTACGTACAAAGTAATCAAAAAGGTACTCACCTCGTAGATTGATGTCCGTGCTTCCCAATATTGTGTGATGGGCGTTTACCCGTTTGCCGTTTGCGTTCGTCCTTCTCAGCGTCTCTGACGGACGTTCCCCATAGTCATGGGCCATGTAAGAAAAGACTAAGTTGCCTGCCTCCAGTGATTGAATCACGAACGCTAAGGTGGGAGAGAAAATGCATATTCAGAGAGCTCTTTGCAAGTATGCAGGCTGTGGGTTTGCCTTCATTCCTTACACAAAAGAGGTTGAAGTTTTGAGTCCTGAGTCCACGAATGAAGTCGTCGACTACCCAGGGTTCCTGGGCCAGGACGATATCATCTCCAAAGGTGTTAATACGGCGAAGAAGAGCGGCCGAGGCAGCGCTGTAGTGGTGGGGATTAATCTGTGTCACCCGTCGGGTAACGTGTCCGTCTTTATTTCAGACACAATCTCCACCACTGTCGTGTTAGCCTCAAATCAGCGACCTGTAGCTGATTTTTAATACAGAGAAAATAGTTGCCATGTTAGTGTCCGTGGCGTTGTACTTGAACTTCGACATCAAGATTCGGTGCCTGGTCTGTAAGACAAAAATAAATTTTTTACTGCCCCACCTCATTCAAAGACTGCTTAAAGAGTAGTTCTGTCTAGAATAAGCTTGGTCCTTCGGAGTCGTTATAAAACTATTAATCCCTTCGGTCTCAAAAAATCAGTGGCTTGGAATTGACCTGTCCAACATGAGGCCACCGTGACTAGCTATGCATGACTTAGACTCACCGGGTCATCAACTTTAAGATTCGGCATACGCTCTACATGGCCCAGACGCTGTACGCTCGCAGGATGGGTGCTCTTATAATGATTTCTGCAGAAGCTGCATGGATGAAGAGGAGGAAGGAAACACTCATCACCTACCCTGTTCATGCAGCGCTCTGGATAATCGTAGGTTACTACACCTAGGAGCCTACTACTTCAGCGGCCGCAATGAACTGAACAGCGCCAGCATAGGTCAGCTGAATCACTTCACTAGAAGCACTAATTGGTTCCAGTGTTAGGTCCGTAGCTGAATCCGACCCTGCAATCATTGAGCCCTAGCTCAACACCTAGCTAGACAGAAAATCAAAGGAGGTACTCTTGGACCTGAACCAGTGCTGCGACTCCTACTCCTTTGATCGAGCTTCCATCGATGGTTGAACCTCTCAATCGTAGGTGCTATAGCTATCCTGAATGTAGACTGACTAAGTGCATGCTTCAAAAAGTGTCCGTCTGAAATCGTTGGCATTCTTGTAATCTTTTGAAAGTAAAGACTGACGATGGCGATGAAAACCTCTGCTACGCCTGTGAAAAGGAGGACGACACCCGCAGAGCCCTTCCTCTGGCAGTTCTTAGGTGTTGACGTGGTGAGACCTGATTATGTTGACTTATCACAGAAGCTCCTACTGACCAAGCAGTTTCAGTCAGTTTACGATGGGACCTGGCTTCTGAATCTAAATACTCCAGTGTGGAAGTGAACGTCACCATCAGCAACTTCAGTGAGGGCGGTTGATAAAATCTGTCACATTATCACAGACCGTGATAACAGAGGTACGAGACATTGATAGTCCTTATATTCCCAATGTTCCTAGATATTAATCACTGCCGACGTCCAAAGTTCTGCTTTCTTCTCTCGGATCTCAGCCTAAGGCTTTGCCCCTGATCATCAGGCACCACACCCAGCACGTTCTCGTACAACATGATTAGCTCTGCGTGACCCAACTTGTTTGACCAGATCGATGTTGCTGTACAGCCCGTACAGTTCGTCTCCTCCTCCAAACACCATCAGTAAACATCAGAAACGACCAAGAATCCCCTCGCCCGCTTTAGTTAGTGTCCATGGCCACACAGCAGGACTGGGACAATCAACGTCTTAAACAGGGATATTTTTGTCCTTCGAGAGATTGCTTTAATCTTCAATAGCCTTACAAAAATACAGCGATTGGCCAGCGTAATCCTCCATTGTATCTCCGCGGCGGTGTCAATGCTTGCCTCAACTTCGAAGGGTGGGTAGATAAATTAGAATGTCACAGTGTTCACTTTGAAGTTATTGCTGTCTGTACACGTCGATGTTGGTGGACCTTTTTCGTGGACGGCATACACCTTGTCTTTCCCGCAAGCACGACAACGGGTATAAGCTTGTACGTCCATCTTCCTTTTGTGGAGACGTCTCACCTATTTCGCTACATTGTCACTGAAACCGCCCGCTCTTCCATCTTTATGCGTTTGACCTGCTGCTTGTCCCAAGTTCGTCTGCTGTACACCGATCTTTATTGGGAGGCCAGAGAGCCTCCGTAGGCTTTCCTTAGGCTAAGTACGTCGGCCTCAATAATTTCTACATCGATTTGGGCTTCTGGAGGAGGAGACTGATCGACGAACTGTACGGGCGACGAGATCGATCTGGTCATCCGACTTCGAATCCCACACCAATGCTGCTGATCGGAAAGTCTTTGACTCCAACCCCGACGAACAGCGCGGCGGAGACCTCTATTGGCCTCAATGAGTTGAACGTGCTTGGCTGCAAGCAGCTAGCACAAGTCAGAGCTACATGGAGGGGCTGAGGCCCAGATCCATCCCGGAATGTAGCGTCAGACAAAGAAAGAAGAAGACCGAGTTGGGTAAGGATGGCGATTTCCTGGGACCTCATCATGTTCAAGTGCGGCTGTACAAGCATCCTACGTGCAACACCAAAGCAAACAATTGTAAAGTCATCGGGTTGTTTTCCATCTTGAGTGTCATCGAACTTTCCCGTCGCGATGGACGTCCTATTTCCTCTGACATTTCAAAGCAAAGACCTCAACGCAAGTTCAGAGTTTGTGAAAGTATAAGTTCTTCCAAGAGAAACTGTCTGAGTCACGATTCACTGTGATGGGCACATTCACCTGTTTCCAACGTTACTTCCTTACTGTCGTTCATTTTAATCACAATTTATACTACCCCCATCGAGTGGCTATAATTTACATCACATGCTCACAGCAGTCTTCTGTCTTCTTTCAGATACCAGCAAGGACGCGGCAGTCCATTTAGGAACATAAAAGTGCCACCCGCACCGCCACCCTCGATGTACTCCACCCTGCCGCTGGCCAAGGACCGGGTTGCAGCACGTACGTCAATAAAGCATAATCAACCGGTACCAGCGCCAAGAAGCACCATGCAACAGCAGAATTTCTCCTCATTACGGAAACAATCACAGCACCACCTACAGCATCAGCAGCCCGCGCCGCTGACACGTGACCGCGGCGAGTACGCTTCTCTCGATCGAGTCGTAACTCATCGCACGGCGACTGCTCCATTATCAACCGCCACAACGGGAGCAATCCCAAAGGGGACACCACTGTCGCAAAAACTTCAGAAGCTTACCACGAACGTCGCCACCACGGGCACGGCCAACCAATCCAACGTCAATACAACCGATAAACATCAGAGTCCTCAGCCAAGTCCTAAACTAATCAAAATAAAGGAGAAAGCAGAGCGGCAGGAAAAGCAGCAGCCTCCCTCCGAGCAGATGCCAGCGTCGGTGACGATGGAAACCGACAGAAAAATAATTACAACCCCGCGAAAGCACAACGACGGCGATGCAAAGCCGAAGAAGAAGGCGGCAGCGTCGGACCACCATGCCGATGCTGGAAGCACTTTACCGAGACAAAAGGTGACTCAATCAGACGTTACACAATCCCAAGAACAACCACCACCGCCGCCGCCCGCTCTGACTAATGACAAGCAAGCCAGCGACTTACAAGCAGCCAAGCGAGATGAAAATGATACCCAACCGCCGGGCTGCCGTCTTGGCAACATTGAAGCGCCAGTAAGGCGCAGCCCGATACCAGCAATCGTCGAGAAACCACGTTCCGATGAGCAGCAGCAAATCGAAAATCTACACAATGACACTGCCGGTGAAGTTGGTCCTGATAAAGGAAGTCCCAGCCCCACCGTCACCACTGCAGCAGTAACAACGACCTCACCCGACGAGGACGACGATGTTTTCTACGATGCACGCAGCGAGGACTCTCTCAGCGTTGGTCCGCGCCGCCGACCGAAGGTGAGTGAATAAATTCCAGCCCACCCCTACGAAGCTGCTCCGGATAATTGGGAATTGTTCGTTCAGTTAAGATAGCCTTTTCTTGTGCTGTCCCAACTCGGGTCCCCCGCCGAAGAGTTTCCCTTTCATTTCGTGGAGCCAAGTTGTTGTGAAGTTTTCACAATGGCTTTTGTCTCTCTTTAAGGAATCAGGAAGTTTTTCAATGGAATGGCGTTTGCTCGGGAGTCGGGCTGATGGCAAGTTAAAGATCTGAGCTGCCATGAGTCGAGGCGAGGTGTTGACTGGAGTTTAGCTTATCGTTGACATTGTAAGAGGCTAGCGAGTGTCGCTAGTGAGTGAGAAAGAAAAGTCAAGGGAATGTTTGCAATACTTTGACTTGAATTGTTGTCGAGTTTTGAATCACTTGGAAGGAACTCTTTACTTACTTACTTATCAGGTCGGTTAACCGTGTAGGGTGAGCAATTGCTGCCTTCCATCGGCGACGGACCTGGGCTTGCTGCCTCCAGTCATCAATGACAAGCTGTCTTACGTCCGCGTTGACTTCGTCTCTGAACCCGAGGTTCGGTCTTTCTCTCTTTCTCGAACCAGGAGGCTCGGATTCGAAGACATTCTTTTGCTGGAGCTTTGGCCGAGCCAGTGTAGTCGACGGATTTTTGCCTTCCGGACTACATTCACATCCTAGTACAGAGTTTGGTTTTTGGTATCTCCGTCTTGTAATCTATGGGAAATTTTAGCCTTGATGTGAGTAATGTTCGCGGTCTTAGAACGAATCTCTTTGCTGTCTACGTCCATTTATCCCGCTATAAACCAGCCGTCTTGGCGCTAAGTGAAACACAGGTAGGTGAAAATACCGTCTTATCGGATTTGATCCTGCCTGGATATAGCTTAGTGCCGCTCTTCTTTTTACACCGCGGTCTCGCCATCTACGTGCGTAGTGATGTAGCTTACCAACTTCAACCACAAATACGGCCTCTGTTCCAATCCGGAATTCAATTTTCTGTGGTTAACATTCCATGTCCGTAAGCATTTAATCCACTACTGCTTTATTTATAGAAGTCCAAACTTGGATAGCAATTCAACTTTTAACGAATTTGATGCGCTATCCGATTCCATCTCAAGAATTGTTTCCCTATATCCTCACACTGAAATTGCCATTGCGGGCGATTTCAATGTACACAATTCTAACTGGCTTCGACACTGAGGCCAGACAACACCCGAAGGAAGGCACGTTGAAATCTTTGCTGAGGTAAACAATCTGACCCAGCTTGTAAATGAGCCCACACGAATACCTGACATTGCAGATCATTCGGCCAACACACTGGACCTGTTTCCCACCTCTCATCCTGATAAATATTCTGTTGACATATCGTCGCCTCTAGGCTCGTCAGACCACTGTGTCGTATCAGCTAATTTCTCGTTATTGCCACAAACAGTTAGAGAACAAATTCCGAAAAGAACAGTATGGCTATACGAGAAAGCCAATTGGAGCGGACTCAAGAACTTCTTTAGGAATTTTAACTGGTCACTATGCTTCCTCGATAGTGACGTGGATGCCGCTGCTGATATGATCACAAACATTCTTCAGCTGGGCATGAGATCCTTCGTTCCGCATAGAGTAAAGTGTATCAAACCCAGACCAAATGCATGGTATGACTCGAGCTGCAAAGAGGCCATCAGAGTAAGAGAGTTGAATTTCCGGTTATACAAAGCCAACCCTACTGAGGAAAACCGGAATAAGTTTAAACGGGCCAGAAATGACTGCAATGACTGCCTCGGATACGGATGACCCTACTGCTGACGACCATGGACAACGAAATAAGGACAACGATTTTCGGTTCTGCACGTGGAATGTGAGGTCACTGAACAGACCACGTGCAGCCGATGAACTTGCGGAGGCCCTAGAAGCCTATAAGGCTGACATCACCGCCATCCAAGAGGTGCGATGGGATGGGCCGGGCAAAAAGAGGATGAAAAACTGCGATATATATTACGGCGATTGCTACAAAGAGCGAAGGCAGCGCTTGTTTGGATGCGGTTTTGTTGTTCGAGGCAGACTTAGGCAAGAAGTCTTAAGCTTTAGATACATAAGCGAACGCCTCACAACAATCCGCATCAAGGCAACATTCGGCAACATCAGCCTAATTTGCGCCCACGCCCCAACGGAGGACAAAGACGATGATAGCAAGGATGACTTCTATGATCTCCTAGAAAGAACATACGATCAATGCCCCAGCTTCGACACCAAGATCGTTCTAGGAGATTTTAATGCAAAGCTGGGCAAGGAAGAAATCTTTGCTAGAGTCGTCGGTAAACACAGCCTACACGACAACACGTCCGACAATGGACTCAGGCTGTTGGACTTCGTGACGGGGCGAAACCTCACTGTAGCCAGCACGCGGTTCCCTCACCTCAACATTCACAAAGGGACCTGGCGGTCCCCTGATCAATCAACCGTCAACCAGATTGATCACATTGCGATCGACGTCAGACACTCCTCCTGTGTCCTCGATGTCCGAACGTTCCGAGGTGCCAACATCGACTCGGATCATTACCTTGTTGTAGCCAAGGTCAGAACTCGGATATCGATTGTACAACGGAGTAGAGCAAGACCAAAACAGTTTGACGTTGGAAAGCTACAATCGCAATCGACCGCTGGGAACTTCTCCGATCGAGTCTCCCTGAAGCTCTCAGAGAGTCCAACCCTGCCAGGCGAAACAATCGACGAACAGTGGAACCGTTGTCAAAACGCCATAAGAGAAGCTGCCTCTGATGTGCTGGGTTTTAAAATGCCACCTAGAAAAAACCCATGGTTTGATAACGAGTGTCGGCAGGCGCATTCAGCGAAGCTAGCAGCATATAAGGCGACGCTGGATAGAAGGACGAGAGCGGTTCGTGAGCTCTACGAACTTAAAAGAAGGGAAGAGCACCGGCTTCTCAAAAAGAAAAAGAAGGAGCATGAGAAGCGCGCGATCGAGGAAATGGAGAGGTGGTACGGCAGAAATAATGTCCGAAAGTTTTACCAGCGGGTGAAACAACTATCCAAAGGGTACAAACATCGGACAGAAGCCTGTCGGAACGAAGAGGGACAACTCGTAGTAGAGTCGCAGTCGATACTGAGAATCTGGAAGGATCACTTCTGCAGACTGTTAAACGGCGAAGAGGACACCAATACCGCTGTCAGGCAGAATGTTCCACTCCACGAAATGGACGACGACAGAAGAGAATTCCGTCCCCCCGATCTAGACGAAGTCAAGATAGCGATATCGAGACTGAAGTCGAACAAAGCTGCTGGAGCGGATGGATTGTCCGCGGAACTGTTTAAGGCAGCTGGAGATGATCTGGTTGGGCGCATGCACCAGCTCGTCTGTAGGATATGGTCGGAGGAAAGCATGCCCGACGAGTGGAATCTTAGTATCGTTTGCCCGATCCACAAGAAAGGAGACCCCTTTGACTGCGCCAACTATCGGGGGATAAGTCTCCTTAACATCGCATACAAAATCTTCTCTGCCGTTCTGTGTGAGCGCCTGAAACCATTCGTCAACAACCTGATAGGTCCTTATCAGTGCGGTTTCAGGCCTGGGAAGTCCACTATCGATCAAATTTTCACATTACGGCAGATCCTCGAAAAAACCCAAGAGATTCAGATCGACACCCACCACCTATTTGTCGACTTTAAGGCCGCATATGACAGTGTGCATAGAGACGAGCTATACAACGCCATGTCTAGTTTTGACATTCCTGCCAAACTCGTCAGATTGTGCAGGATGACGATGGAGCACTCTCGCTGCTCCATCAAGGTCGGTAACGAACTCACCGAGACCTTCAATGTCAAAAAAGGTTTTAGACAAGGCGACGCGCTGTCATGTGACTTCTTCAACATCGTGTTGGAGAAGATCGTGCGAAACTCACACGCCAACACTAGAGGCACGATCTTCCAGAAGTCCGTTCAACTGCTAGCATACGCGGACGATATTGACGTGATTGGCCGAACTCAGCGAGCCGTCAATGAAGCGTTTGCTTGTATTGAGACGGAGGCGGCAAAAATGGGTTTAGCGGTGAATGAGGGCAAAACAAAGTATATGCTGTCATCAAGAAAGGACACACAACATCGACGACTCGGTCAGAACGTCACCATAGGCAGCTACAACTTCGAGGGGGTAAAGGACTTCATCTAACTCGGCTCCCAAGTAAATAGTGCGAACAACATCAGTACTGAGATTAAACGCAGAATAACTCTTGCCAACCGCTGTTTCTTTGGGCTCAAGAGGCAATTGAGTAGTCGAGCCCTCTCTCGAAAGACCAAGCTCACCTTATATAAGACCTTGATCATCCCTGTCCTGCTGTATGGCGCGGAAGCTTGAACTATCTCAAGAGCGGATGAAGACGCACTTGGTCTCTTCGAGAGCAAAGTTCTGCGTTCAATCTTCGGTCCTGTTTGCGTTGAAGGTTCTTGGAGAAGGAGATTCAACCACGAACTGTACGGGCTGTACAGCGACATGAGTCTAGTCAGGCGTCTACGGATTCAACGCTTAAGATGGCTAGGCCATGTAGAGCGCATGGACAACACTGCTCCAGCCCGAAGAGTCTTCGACTCCGAGCCAGTGGGACAACGCAATAGAGGACGACCACGAACCCGATGGCGCACTCAAGTGGAAAAAGACCTCAACCAACTTCGAGTGCGAAATTGGAGGCAGCTGGCTAAAGAACGTGCCAGCTGGAGAGGATTGTTGACCGAGGCCCAGGTTCACCCCGGACTGTAGCGCCACAAGAAGAAGAAATAGAAGAAATGACTGCAATGCAATAATCCGACGTGTGGAATTCTCCCATGAACAAAAGTTGAGGCAAAAAGTGCTACAATGTCCCAAGGGTAGCAAAAACTTTTGGTCATTTGTGAAAAACATAAAGAATTCCGCCTCGTCCTCAATTCCCACGCTCATTTACAATGACATCCCAGCTGTCAGCTCTTTGGACAAAGCCAATCTGCTTGCGGCGCGTTTTGCAGCCAGCTCAACACTGCCAGATTGTAACTTGTCCCCACCTGTACTCGAGAGCGTTGGTTTTACCATGGGACAAATTCACTTCCGCACTCGTACAGTTGCAAGAGTACTTAAAGATCTCGACGTGCACAAATCCGCTGGCCCGGATGGTATTCCCCCCAATACTTCTGAAGAGGTGTTCTTCTTCGCTGGCAAACACACTGCGTAGGCTTTCTCATCTATCCTACTCTTCAGGTCTCTTTCCGAGTAGATCGCGAACAGCATTTGTCTATCCCGCCGAATCTTTGTCATCCAGCTCGTACCGACCCATAGCACTTACGTCCCTTCTTTCTAAGGTCATGGAAACGCTGATAAAACGTCAGATCATGAAATATCTTGAATCGCGGAAGCTTCTTAATGACCGACAGTATGGCTTCCGCAGCAGCAGGTCCACTGGTGATTTGATAGCTTATCTCACCGAAAAGTGGAACCAATCTTTGCACAATGCGGGCGAAAGCAATATAGTTGCGCCTGATATTTCTAAGTCATTTGACAGAGTTTGGCATCAAGCTCTTTTGTCGAAAATGCGTGCTTATGTTGATGAGTCCCTGCTTCTATGGTTTAGAAACTACCTTTCGAACCGTGTTTTTGATGGGTTCAAGTCTGATATCCACAAAATAAATGCTGGTGTCCCTCAAGGCTCTGTTTTGTCTCCGACAATCTTTCTCATTTTTATAAATGATCTCCTGTCTGCCACTTCTAATCCAATCCACTCCTTCGCTGATGGCAGCACCCTCAGCTTTTCATATGCGTTCCAAAATTCACGACCCTGCCCTTCGGACGTAATATTGGAACGGCAGCGTATGTCAAGCACATTGAATTCTGATCTGGACAGCATAATTAACTGGGGTAAGAACAACAGAGAGCAATTCAATGTTTCCAAAACTCAATGCTGTCTGCTGTCTCTACAGCGAACCCCTGATAATCAGCCATTATCCATGAATGGCGCTTGTATCGACGAAACCGGAAAACTTTCCATCCTCGGCATGTACATCAGCACAGCACTTAGTTGGAACGATCACATATTCGAGGTCGCCAAAAATGCCGCGAAATGTTTAGGTTTCCTTAATCGGTGCAAGAAATACTTCACCCCCTCTGATTTGGCTTTAATCTATAAGGCGTACATTCGCCCTAAGCTTGAGTATAACCCTCATATCTGGTCTGGTGCCCCCAAGACCACCCTGCACCTACTAGATAGAATCCAAAAGCGAGCGTTAAAACTTATAGGAGACGACGATATTGCGGGCTCATTAGACTCGCTTGAACATCGACGTACCGTGTCTTCTTTGTCCGTGTTTTATCGTTATTTCAACAAACGATGCTCAAGTGAGCTAGCCAACTGCATTCCTCCTCTCCTTGAATTCACCCGCAATACACGTCTCGCCAGGAATGCACATCAGTTTGCCCTTAAGCCTACTTTCGGACTCGTTTTTTAGCCGCACCACACGAATGTGGAATGCTGTACCCAGCTCAATATTCCCCATAGATTACAACCCGCAGATGTTTAAGACCAATGTGCACAGGTACTTCCTCTCTCTCTCTCCCTCTATACCTTCTGCCGTGCTGTGTCTTGACCCCGGACAATTAAGGGTATTAATAACCCCTTGAGCACGCGCAAATTATAAAAAAAAAGAAAAAGCTGGTAGAGTTCACGGATGTGCTTTCTCCTCCATTCGCCTTCCTCGCAGACGGGACCATATATCCGACGTTGGAGGCACCTTTCTTTCGAAGGCACCAAGAGCCAGCTATGCACTTTTGCTTAGCGTCCAGCTTTCGGCACCAAAAGCAAGACTAGCATAATAGATGTTTTGTAGAGTATGATCCTCTTTGATCCTTCGAGTCAGGAGTTTCGAGGTGGCGTCGCTTGCCAAGGGCTATTCAACGTAGGAGCATACATTTGTTTGTGGTATCCTCATTACCATGCACGATGCGTGGAAACAAACGTTCGATGCCGGTATTGCGACTGCGTACTAATACAGGTTAGGTATTGTTGAATAACCGCCATGATCCGAAAGACACTGCATGAGATGTCAGAGTAGTTAGTACAAGAGTGCTCTTGACCTCAGATTTAACTTGTCAGGCCGACGACCTATGAAAGGTCCGAGCCTAGGCAATTGCTGCCTTCGGTGACGGTCCAGGGCACGCAGCTTCCAGTCACCAACACCAAGCTGGTCTACACCGAAGGTTCGGTATTCTTTTCATTCTCGAACCAGGAGGCTCGGATTTGAAGACCATCGTAGCTGGAGCGTTGGATTTTTGCTTTCCGGACTACATCCACATCCTTGTACGGCTCGTACAGTTCACGGACTTCTCCATGCAGACGGACCATATATTCTATGTAGAATTTTTCTTTCGAAGGCACCAAGAACCCGCTCTTCAGTTATGCTTAGTGTCCAGCTTTGGGCACCTCAAAGCAGGACTGGCATAATAGGAGCTGTGCAAAGCATGACTTTGGTCCTTCGAGTCAGGAGTTTCGAGCACAGCTGTTTTGACAGACCGAAGTAGCATCGGTTGCCAAGGGCCGTTCTACGTCGGATCTCCACTACGATGTCATTCGTGGAGTTTCGCGCGAAGTAGACAAATACCTTTACTACCTCGAAGTTGTTGCTATGCCTAGGCAGTGTGCGGCGGAATGCTTTGATGCTCGGCAGCATATATTTTCTCTTGTCCTCGTTGACGATCAGTTTGTTACCTTTACAATAATATGAGTGAGCTTCAAGTGAAACTAAAGTAAGCTAACAGTTAAGCTCATAGAGCCATGTGCTCACGTCTGAGAATGGGACACAGGTGGGCATAACTAAACTGACAACTTGCCTCCGACACTGGAGTACTTAAGGTCTGAACCAGAGCCTCAACCAACAAACGTCTCCAGTCTGCTCGCTCTTTCGGTAGATGCCTTCAATTTAGCACGTATAGTTGGTTGAGGTCCCCTTCCACTTGCGTGCCCACCAGAATGTTGAATTTCCACATCGGTTTGTAGGCGGTGAACAAGTTTTGCCGCAAGCTTGGCTGCGCAAAGTTTTAATCGTGGAATGGTGCACTGAAGCGATTGGCAGGCGCTATTCTGGATTTCTTCTTCTTCTTCTTGTGGCGCTACAGTCCGGGGTGAACCTGGGCCTCGGTCAACAATCCTCTCCAGCTGGCACGTTCTTTAGCCAGCTGCCTCCAATTTCGCACTCGAAGTTAGTTGAGGTCCTTCTCCACTTGAGTGCGCCATCTGGTTAGTGGTCGTCCTCTATTGCGTTGTCCCACTGGTTCGGAGTCGAAGACTCTTCGGGCTGGAGCAGTGTTGTCCATGCGCTCTACATTGCCTAGCCATCTTAGGCGTTGAATCCGTAGACGCCCGACTAGACTCATGTCGCTGTACAGCCCGTACAGTTCGTGAATGAAACCTTCAACGCAAACAGGACCAAAGATTGAACGCAGAACTTTTCTCTCGAAGAGATGAAGTGCGTCTTCATCCGCTCTTGATATAGTCCAAGCTGGCGGGCCGTACACCAGGGCAGAGATGATGAAGGTCTTATAAAATGTGACCTTGGTCCTTCGAGAGAGGGCTCTACTACTCAATTGCCTGCCATGAGCCCAAGAAGCAGCGGTTGGCAAGAGTTATTCTGCGCTTAGTCTCGGTACTGATGGTGTTCGTACTATTACCTTGGGAGCCAAGGTAGATAAATTCCTTCACTACCTCGGAGTTGTAGCTGCCTATGGTGACGCTATTCTGGATTTGGCACATAATAAACGCACTGCAGCTGTCCTGTGATCGAACGTAGGTTACTGTTCCATAAGCCTTCTCTGAGGCATCAACGGCGAATACGTGAATTTGCACATCCTTAGCAATTTTGTGAGAAAAAATGTGCCTGGGATTATTATTAATGTTGTTAAGACCCCTTAGATGCTCTCTGTGCTCTAGCCACGTTGTTTGCATTTCTTGTTGAAGTGCTGCATCCCAATCGTATTTCAGTTCCCATAGCTGTAACATACAACGTAACATACAATTGGGCGAGAGGATCAAACAAATGAGCAATATCTGAGTACACACCGATCGTTCTGTAATACGTTCTTATCCGACCCATGATGATTTCATGCAAAGATGGTCAGATTTCTGTAGCCAAGTCATTCCAACTGTTCTTCAATGCTGGTGTCAGAATTCAGTTCTGTTTCGCGATCGTTTATTGGAATGTCTTGCATGAGTGATTCATGGTTGGCGCACCACTTCCGAAGCCTAAACCAGACTGTTTGCAGTTGCTCCTGAGTGGCTAGGGATTCAAATAAACTGTTCGACCCAGACCATCTTTTTTATTGCTCTTGGGAATCGGTTCTGATGACCTTCTGCTAATTGCCGAAGACATTTTATAACAAGATATGGCGTAGAAGTTGTTGCGTAAGCGACAGTTTTGAGCTTAAAACACTTTAGTGGTTCTCTGGGACTGCTTCTCCGTCATATGAGTTGGTATTTGGTCGTGAATCAAGATTTGCCTGTACAATGTCTGCAGTAAAAACGTACCCCAGCACGTACCTCGCGGACTTCCTCTACTGCGGCGTCCCTCGGAGGTGGATTGGAAAACCTTCCGGACAGGATTATTGGTTTCTATCCGCTCTACATGGCCGAACCTTTTTCACTCTTCTGGCTAAGACAATTTCACTGGGAAGCCCATTGCATCTCCTCCTCTTTTTTCTGTTTTTTTCCTCACTTTTGTTTTATTTTTAATTCATTTACTTACATGCTAGACAAAAATGCTTAAAACTAGCTTAACTGACTTAACACCTGTTCTTACACCTAACCTACTGACCCTATACGGGTACTCTAAGCTAGCATCTCCTCCTCCACTCACCATCTATGCAGACGGGACCGAAAATCACACGAAGAATTTTCCTCTCAAAGCAACCAAGAGCAACTTCACCCGCTTTGGCAAACTCCATGTCTCCGCGCCATATAGCATGACTTTGACGGGTAAGGTCTTATAGAGGATCACTTTGGTTGTTCGAGAGAGGGCTCTATTACTCAATTTCTTACCAAAAAATGCAGCGATTGTCTAGAGTTATTATTCGCATAATTTCAGCACTGGTAACGTTGTCTGAATTTAAAGTGGTTCCCAGATCTATGGTGACTCCCTGTCCGAGACGTCGGTGCCGAGAGTCGTTCCTTTTTTTACGGCGTCTGTTGCAAAGTCACAAAAGTACCATCGACATAAAGCCCGGTCCTTCCGATAATGTCAATATCGTCGGCATATGCGAGTATTTGAACGGAATTCTGAAAGATTATTCCTCTTAAGTTGGCGTTCGAGTTTTGAGCAATTCTTTCAAAAATGATGTTGAAGAAGTCGCATGACAGCGCATCGAGATGTCCATTTTTAGACATCAAAGGTCTCGGTTAGGTCCTTACCGACTTTCACGGAACAGCGAGCCTTTTTTTATCGTCAACCCACTCAAAACAGACAAATTTGAACGCTTGTCTCTATAAATGCTCCTGTTGCTCCTGGATTTTCTTCAAAATCTGCTAATATTTGGTCGATGGTGGGATTCCCTGTTCTTAAGCCTAATTGTTGATGAATGGCTTTGGGCGTTCACACGGCACGGATAAGATCTTATGCGCCATATTTTGATAACGGATGCCTCTTTATTTGGCGCAGACTAGAAGGTCTCCTTTTCTGTGGATCCGGCAAACAATGCTGAGGTTTCTTCTTGGGCATGCTTTTCTCCCACCATATTTTACAGATCGGTTGGTCTATGCTTCTTACCGAAGCCTGCCGTCCAAAACAGCTCGGCTGGTAGGCTGTTATGGTGGATATGGCAACATTTACCTCATTCGGATGGACAGAATTGGGGTTGATTGGTTCATTCTTCAAACCCTTCACCTTCGGTTTCCGGATCGGAAACAATGGGCAGCGCAAATAGTGGCAACAGTGAGGAGCTCTCACGGCATACCAACGGCTCAAGACCGAGTCCGTCTACAGGAGCAGCGGTCTTCTCTGACCAATTCGAAAAATAATTGGCATTACGAGACTACTGACGGGTCTTCAAGCTGCGATACACGAAGCAGCACTCCGCTCCAAATTGCTTATTTGGGGTGGACCTGGGCCTCAACCAACATGCCTCTCCAGCCAGTACGATCTTTGGCCAGCTGCCTCAGTTGCGCACACCAAGTTGCTTGAGGTTCTTTTCTACTTGTGTGCGCCATCTAGTGCGAGGACGTCCTCTGTTGTTGTTATTATAACCAACAAATGGATTTCAATCTTCCCCGGAAGCAAGGCATAGCATTGGACACCTTGACTTTGAAGCATCTTAGGTTATACAGACAAAGCGTAAGTGAGTGTGAAACGGTGACCGTGTGCTGGGTAACTGGCCATGCTGGAATTAAAGGCAACGACAAAGCGGAGAACCTCGTGAAGATGGCATCAGAGCTTGGAGTATCTCTGGCAACCACTTACGCACTTTCGCCTCTTAGCGCTATAAAAAGAAATCTAGAAGACAAACTCGTTGGAACTCAGTCTGGAAATTCGAGCAATAACGCGGGCCCTGTAGGCGACGCAAAACAAAAATAGATCCAAAGTATCTATCAGTTTCAGTCTGCGAGCTTACTGAGGTTGTTACGTCCAGCAAATCCCAACGAAGTTACTAAGAATCGCAGCTTTCACGTGTCAATGGTGTCCACTTTCCAGATACTGTATCCATAAAGCGGCACCGATCCTACGTTGCAGCGGACAGTGGTTACATTGGGTTTTCAGATAGTGAGATCCTGACTGCTGTACACATCAACTTCGGAGCCACGGCCATTGACCGAGTGTTGTCTCCCAGGTATACAAAGCTGCCAACTCTCTCGAATTCCCCTCCGGCAATGTTCGATTGAGCGCTATTGTCAAAAATGCATAGGACTTAGATTTTGCCTGTGTTCATCCTTGTCCCCACTTTGCTTTCCTTCGTCTGTGTCCAGTCCACCGAATTTCATAGGTTTTATCCTTAAATGCACGGAGGTAGCCAACCACTAGAAACAAGAGTGCTGACAGTATGCAATCTTGACGAACTCCTCTCTGGACATCAAATGCCCCCGACAACTTAAAGTTGTGCTAGACGTGACACGTCTTTGCGATTGTTCCTCATCTTCACTCAAGACCCTTATTATTTTATCACATCAGATAATAGGCAATGATAATTAGAGGGTCTGATAGGTTCTTAGTAAAGGAGTTTGTCTACCTCGGGGCAAATGTAAATTCCACGAATGACATCGTAGTGGGGATCCGACGTAGAATAGCCCTTGGCAACCGATGCTACTTCGGTCTGTCAAAACAACTGGGCTCGGAACTCCTGACTCGAAGGATCAAAGTTATGCTCTACAAAACCCTTATCCTGCCAGTCCTACTCTATGGACCCGAAAGCTGGACATTAAGTAAGGCTGCAGAGCTGATTCTTGGCGCATTCGTAAGAAAAATTCTACGTCGGATGTATGGTCCCGTCTGCGAGGAAAGCGAATGGAGGAGAAAGCACAACCGTGAACCTTACGAGCTGTACAAGGATGTGGAAGGCAAAAATCCGTCGACTACACTGGCTCGGCCACATCGAGCGAATGGACAACAACGCTCCAGCAAAGAGGGTCTTCGAATCCGAGCCTCCTGGTTCGAGAAGGAGAGGAAGACCGAACCTCCGGTACAAAGACCAAGTCATCGCGGATGCGAGACAGCTCGGTCTTGATGACTGGAAGCAGCGTGCCCAGGACCGTCACCGATGGAAGGCAGCAATTCCTCAGGCTCAGACCCTTCATGGTTCGTCTGCCTGATAAGTAAGTAAGATAGGTTCTTCTCACTGAAAATGCCTTCCATCACTCACGGTCTAGGACACACTGCTTCTAAGCATCAAGTCCAAGCTTTCTTCGATCAGCGATGAATTGGTCTTAATACAAGTGCTTCTTCTGGAACCAGGTGGCTCGGATTCGAAACCATAATTGTTCTGTCATTCGTGCCCATGTGTTTTATGTGTCCTCGACGGATTTTTGCTTTCCGGGCTACATCTCCATCTTGGTGCAACTCTTAGCAATCGCGGTTGTGTCTTCTCTTCTATTGGCTTTCCTCGCAGACGGGACCATATTCGACATAGAGTTCTTGGCATAGCTTCCTGACACTTGTCATCCTTGTGATATAAATAACTCACCACTTTCCAACCACTCATACTCTTTCGCAAAATCGACAAGAGGAGGTAGAGCGATGATATGATTTTTTTCCTTTCAAGAAAGTCTGCTAAGAGACATGTGCGTTCACTGCATTTGTTAGCTATGCGTTCCTTAATTGACTAGACATAAAGAATATGGGTGGTACTACAGCCCACAGAGTGTCAGAGCCTAACTTCTCAGCAACCACTCGTGTTGTGCGTACTAGTGTTCCTTCACGAGCGGAAAGGACCTACAGTCGTATGCCAACTCCGAACGGCCAAGTTTGAGAAGCTCTGTCTAGACAGGAACACTTTGAGCATTGTCAGTGACTCGAAAGAGGTGGAGCCGTGAAAATTACCTTTGTCGCATTGAGCACGAATCGAACCTACGACGTCGACGCACATGCCCACAACGCCACGGGCCACCACTAATTGAACAGACCCTACATTAAATTAGCCCAATTAAGTAGAAGAGCCCACTCACGTTACTCGACTGCAACCCGGAGTTGTTCGGAACTTTCCACCGGACAATTAAATTCTTGAAATAAAGCGCCAGCAGTGCTCGACTGTGCACACATAGTTATTTAAGCAAATTAACAGCACTGCGACCGTCACTAGTGGTTGCACATATATTTTCGCCCCAGCTCCAGGGGCAAACCACACTCGACCAAACACATCCATAAGCTTCGAACTTAAGCCAGCACACATGTGATAACCCCAAAATAAACTTCAACATCATCACACCTTTCTCGCCCCACTCCCACCAGCATTAACCCCCCAAATTTGTTCAATTAATATTTTCAGGATCCGACCCAGTGCGCCACCAGTACAATAGCATCCCCACCCACGTCGCCGCACAATGGAACGACTGCAGCAACGGCTAACCCCAAAAAAGATACACCCTCGGCGGGCGCTATTACAAGTCCCAAAGTTCAGGCAGCACCACCAGCCAAGCCGCCCAAATCGACCATCAGTTGCGATACATGCTGCCAATCAGAGGAGTCCCCCATATCGACCAGAAATGCATCGCCCGTCGGCAGCATTGTTGCCAGCACACCATCCACCAGCAACATCAACTCTCCACACAAGGCGTGTGTTGAGTATGCGCCCGACAAGCAGGTTCCACAAGTCGCCATACCCACCAGCCCTGGTGAAAGCTCCCACCAGAAATCCGCACACAATCCACAGGTCAATGAAACCATCATCACAACAAATGGCAACACAAACAGTGGAGACTTACTCCAGCCGAACGCGGAGAGTGCTGCTCAGCATCAGCCGCCAGCAGTAGCAACAGTCGCTCCAACACCTACCACCGCCACCAGCACCACCGACACAGCATCGAACGCGCCAGCAACAGCATCGACGTCGACGACAAGTGCGGTGGAAACCTCACCAGTGACCATATCGGTAACAACAAGTTCTGCGGAGGAGGCTGTTGCTGGCAACAAAGCCACCAGCGAGCTCAGTCGTGATTCGGATATCACAGGTGTCGCAGCGCCAGTGACGGCAAACAGGTACGCGTGTTTTAGAGCTCGTAGACCGTAGTTACAAAACAAAAAGTGCTAGTTGTAAAAATTTGCTTGATTGTTGTTGTCTTTGGTTGAAATTCATTTGGTTTTCCCGTGCGATTGGGCTAAGTGATGCTTTATTGGCCTCCCCTCGGTGTGGCATGCGAGTGAGTGGAATCGGCGCAAGTGAGAGCGAGAGAGGGCAAATCATTTCCTTTTCACTTTCAAGGCTTTCCATCGTGCCTAGTGGAAGGACGACCGTTCGTCCGTTCGTTCGTTAGTTCATTCGTCGGTTTGTACGTGCAGATGTGTTTGGTTATATCCTTGAAATTCAGTGTCACCCAGGCAAAGGGGTGAGAGTTACAAAAAAATAAGGAAAAAGAAATTCTTTGTTTTTGTGCACAATTTTTGTTGTTTTTGCTCCGGGAAATCCAATCTGAATCCGTTTCCTCGCGCGTGTGTGTGTGTGTGTTTTTTTTTAAATAGTTCCACCCACCGGAAGAAGAAAATAAATAAAAAGCGGAAGGAGTCCTTGCCACCACGCAACAGTGAATCGGAATACACGCACTCCCAGTGATATTCAAGGTGAGCAAACAAACACACAGCGTGGGCACACGCATTTCAAGGATAAGCGGGAAAACGAATGGGACGACACCAAGGAAGATCATTTTGCACGCCACGACAGATGGGCCCCTTGGCCGTTGTCGTCGCAAATGGAGCAACTCTTGTTTTCTCTTCATTATTGCTGTTCATACCCGAGCGAGTCTCTGTTCGCGGCTGGTGAAGCTTTTAACGCAAAAAGGCCATCGCCAAATGTATGCCGTTTAGAGTGATTTTAGGTTAAGTTGTCATGTATTTGCGAACGTCCCTGTGTCGCTGGCGTCGCGAAAGGTGGTCCGTGTTGGCAGCATCCTTCTCTGTTCCCAGGTGACTGGTGACATAACCTACATATATTATAAATTCATCAGGATGTCGGGGGTTTTTGTTCTTGGTTTCATTTGCGCCCGCCATCATCGCCGGATGTGGGTCCGGGTCGAGATGGAAAAAGGATTCAATTAAAATGATTAAACTTCTGCAAGGACAAAGTTGAAACTAACTTGTTTAAGTGCTTTGAGAATTTTTTTTACTGTTTTTCTTCTTTTGCCTTTTTTCCCACCTCACCACCGCTCTTTCGCTCACCACTAGTTATGAGTCCCATGTGGCTCATCTGAATGCCAGCTGGTCGAGGTGGTGGCGGTGTGGATTCTCTAATGGATGTGAAGTTCCTTGCTGTTTGAACTTGGATTGAATCATTCTCATTAGGAGATGTGAAAGGAAGCGCGGAAGTGCAGTGTCGTACTTAATTGGTGGCTGGCGCGGACAGGGTGAACGGAGAAGGCTGTTGTTCAAGGGCAGAAAGGGAACTGTTTGATTTTTTAAGAAGCCAAGTCGGGATAGCTGCCTGTCGATAGATCAGCCGTTTGGAACGATTATTCGGGTGTAAGCGAAGGTCCACCTTGGATTCTGACGCGTGCGAGTGATTAGGAAGTATGCTTACTTCCTCGATGAACCTTGTGCAATTTTCTTTATAAATCTTATCCGATGTCCACTAGCACCTTCACTCACCTCCATCACGCAGTTTTGATGTACAAGAACAAGCTCTCAAGTGCAGCCTGTGAATCCACAGAAGTAAGGCCCTGCAACTGCTCTCGTAAGCCCTGCTTGACTCCATGTACGTCCGTCCATTTAGTGCTCACTCTGCTCCTCGCTCATTTGACATAATCTCCTCCATCAATGGATCAAAGAAAAGAAAAAAGAGACCAGAAACCAGAACAATCAACGCGAACTGTGGAAGCAATCAATCAATATGCCGTGACGAGTGCTTTCATTTAATGCCGTGCGGTCAATGAACAGAGACGGTTATTGCCGGCTTTTCTTCTTTCTAGTCATTTAAATGAGTAATTTGCTGGGAAGGATGACAAATGCGAGTTAGGTTGTTTCAAGTGAAAAGTCACGGACGGTGACTGGCGTCTAATGACGAGCGTGAAGATGTAATAACTTGCATCGAACGCACTTCATGAACGAGTCTATGGGACAGACTGGGACGACTTTGATATGAAACGTGTGTCGCCCGTTGCAACGGACAATTAAGGTCTGGGAGTTTCGTTGTGAATTTAGAAGACGTTGGTTTTTTTTTGGCAATTCGCTCTTGTGTGGAAGCAAGTTTAGTTGCAGATGGACTTGAGTTGCATGTAGTGGCTCATGTGTGGACAGGACTTTCACTACGGCGTTGGCAATGAATGGCAAAGTGCCTGGTAATTATAACTGACTCAGGAGAAGCGGTTATGTGAAAATGGAAATTGCTGTGTGCCAGGTGGAACCATGGACATTCGTACTCAATTAAGTGAAAAAGTATGGAAAAAAGTGCACTTGGCCAGATGTGAGGTTTGGTTAAGGTGGTCGAATGTTGGTGGACAGGAATTGCACCTAGGCCTGCGTTATGTTACCACTCCGAACCATTTGAATCTATTCTGTCAAGCAGTCATTGCTCTTGATAAAGCATTGGAAATGGCAGCGCTATGTTCAGTAGTCATAGTTAGGTCTAATGGGGCCGCTGTGACAGTTGGAAAACCACAAAAATGCCTTACTAACCACTGTACACCAATCCGGCGTATCAGTACCTTCGGCAGAGGAAGAGGCTGTCATTACAGTGTACATTGTATGGACATTGTATGAATTACCTCATCAATCTTCATCTTTGTGTAGCGCTACAGTCCGGGGTGGACCTGGGCCTCAACCATCATGCCTCTCCACCCAGCGCGATCTCTAGCTATCTGTCTCCAGTTTCGCACACCAAGTTGGTTAAGGTCCTTCTCCACTTGAGTGCGCCACCTTAAACGCGGGCGTCCTCTGCTGCGTTTCCGGACAGGTTCGGATTCGAAGATTCTTCGGGCCGGAGCTGTGGTGTACATACGCTCTACATGACCTAGCCACCGTAGGCGTTGGATCCGTAGACGCCTAACTAGGCTCATGTCGCTGTACAGTTGAATCTTCTCCTCCAGAACAGGACCAAAGATCGCACGTGAAACTTTTCTCTCAAAGAGACCAAGGACTTCTTCATCCGCTTTCGAGATTGTCCATGCCTCCGCGCCATACAGCAGGACAGGGATGATCAGAGTTTTATATAAAGTCAACTTGGTGTTTCGGGAGATGGCTCTGTTACTCAATTGCCTCTTGAGCCCAAAGAAGCAGCGATTGGCAAGAGTAGTTCTGCGCTTGATCTCGGTACTGGTGTTGTTGTCCCTATTTACTCCAGAGCCTAGGTAGACGAAGTCCTTGGCTACATCAAAGCTCTGTCCGAGACGTCGATGTTGTGCGTTCTTTCGTGATGACAGCATGTACTTTGTTTTTCCCTGGTTTATCGCTAGACCCATTTTAGCCGCTTGCGCTTCTAGAACACTGAAAAATCAAGCAGTAAATAGTCATCTGTTCCTTTCCAACCAACAAGGAGTAGGAAAAGTTTTTTCTTTAACCAAGCCGTTGCCCAAATTTCTTCCATTTGACCTAGAATACAATTAAGGTGATGTGTCTTTCCCCGCATTACCCAACGAAAATGCTTTAATTGCAGTAATTTAATGCTCACACCACACCACCACTCAGACCCCCTTGAGAAGCCTTAAATCCACCACTGCGCCAAGTGCCACTCCCCAAATAGGATTCAGTAATTCGACCTCGAATTCAGGTCAAGAAACCCTTTTGTCCTCGATCCATCCTCTTTTCCGGGCGATAACCTCCTCGGCACAAAGGTACTGCTCCTAAATTGCCTAAATTCCAGTCCTGAAGGCATTTCCGGAAACCACCCCCCACCCCCCCTGTTTTGGGTGCTTAAATCAAAGAAATTGAAAAAGGGATTTTCCATCCTTATGCATCACCTTCACCTTGTGGTATTTCAAATATCCGTTTCATCTAGCAGTCGCCTGGCACATCAAATGAATCTGACGCGGCTGCACAACTGACAGTGGCTCCCCGATTAGACTGCAAATCAACAAAATTATTCCAAGCCAAGGGAGGCTGTGGCAGACTACAGGTTCCATGGAACTTTTCATCCTCGCGTGACGAAGGAGTTCCGTTCTGATTACCCAAAGCCATTAGCAGTTCTCCAAATCCACAGAAGTGACAAACACGACCCGCACACAAAAGATTAAAGCACCATATCATGGCGGGGGGTGAGTTTAGCATTTTCAAAATTCCGAAACTCCAGAGCGGATATCCTTTGTTTAATCCTTCACAATAGTTTCAATTGTTTTGGGCTTCGGGGGGCACACATACACGCCCGGATCGCTGGAAGTCAACAGATGTGCCATTGCAGCGTTGTGGTCGCTTATAAAGTGCCAGGCAATTGAGGGGGGCTTTAATGAAAACTTATTTAAGACCGAAACCCTTCGATATGTTCACCCCCTGTGGGCGGGATAATGCAAATGTGTGATATCTTCTCCCCATTGTTGAGGGGTACATCAATTCCGCTAGAGTGCTGCAGGTGAAGGAGAGTCTGAATGCATCGGTCCTCGGGCTGTCGCGAGAACATTGTTTCCCTTTTTGCAGGTTGCAGTAGGAGATGGGCTTTGCACTCCGATTAACACAAGCCGAAGAGAGAGCATGCACAGGAACGCCGTGAGGTGACACTTTCGAATTTTTCACAACTTTTTCAGGGAATGCCAACAAAAATTGTTTAGTTTCACTTTGTTGGCAGGATTTCTTTGCAAACTGAAACATGACTGCCCTCAACAGAGCTCAGGGGGGCGTGTATTCAAAAATCTTGCATTACTTGTATGAGCAACTCACGGGAAGCAGCTCGAAAACGTAGCCCACCTCTTAAGAATGCACGCAATTAAGGGTCTTCCATGGGTGATGCCGAAAGTGAATTCAAATGGAGCATACTTGTGGCATGGAATTCAATGAAGTTTGTAGTTGAATATATGAAACCACTCAAGTATCCTCTTTGGGCGCTCTTGCTGGACCCAATTCTGGCAAAGTAGTTGTCGATGGCTCCTAAGCACACCTCAGGCGAGGTCCAAAAACGTTGAACCAACGCCTTGAGCTCGAGTACCAATTAGTGCGTCTTTTGTGGACAGTCCCCTTATCTTGGTAAAGTTCAAAGCCGTGGATAATCAGCTGTCGCAGCAGTTAAGGTTAACGGCTGGGGGTCTCAGGTTCGAATCCCAGTGAAAGCAAGGGTTGATATGCTTTTCTCTGGTTTTCTGTCACCATTAACGACACTGGGTATCACAATGAACCAAGCATGGTCCAAGTGCGTTGGCAAGTTCGCTGGCAGCCCCATCTCGTGATATACTCCATGACCTGCTGGTACAGTTTTAATTTATTTCACGATATGGTCCGACCCGTGGTGGATCCAAGACAAAAATCAAGAAGTGCCATGCAGTTCCCAGTAATTATCTGCTGAAGTAAGAGCAGATCGGCAGTCTTACGTCTATTTTTTAAAGAGACTCAATGTGAATAAGCTAAAGGCGATCAGAGTAAAGAGGCAAATTGGTTAGGTCAGTCCTGGCGAGATCGCGAAGAGCAAAGCGTAGAAACCTTCGCTGAACAGCTTCAATACGACGAGTATGAATCGCGTAATACTTACTTAATTATCAGGTCGGCTACCCATGGCAGCCTGAGTAATTGCTGCCTTCCATCGGTGACGGTCCTGAGAACGCTGCTTTTGGTCATCAAAGCCAAGCTACTTTACCAAGTATACCGGTATTAAGTGAGCGTCAAGATGCAAACGTCTCGATAGGGAACATGTGTTGTGAACGAGCCCATATTATTTTAGGTTTTTGTTTTCATTTGAAGAAAAGTGCTGCAGAGTCGCATCGAATGCTTGTCGAGGCATATGGTGATCATGCTCTATCAGAAGCAACATGCAACACATGGTTTCAATGAATCAGAAATGAAGAACGAGGAAGACCGCCAAAAAAGTTTGAAGACGCCGAATTGCAAACGATATTGGATCCAGATGACACATTGAGTCAAAAGCAAATTACAGCAATGTTAAATGTTACACAACAAACAATTTCTGATCGTTTAAAAGCTTTGGGAAAGATCCAAAAGTGTGGCAAATGGGTGCCACATGATTCGAATGAAAGACAGATGGTAAACCGAAATTTTGCTTCAAAGACACTTAAGAAAATCGGTTTTGCATCGGATTGTTACTGGCGATGAAAAATGGATTTATTTCAAGAATCCTAAACGGAAAAAATCATGAGTTTATCCGGGACAACCACGGTGGCCCGTGGCGTTGTGATTATGTGCGTCGACCCAAACCTAGACATCGTAGGTTCGATTCTTGCTCTGTGCGACGAAAACAATTTTCACGACCCCACCTCTTTCGAGTCACTGGCATGACACTGTCTAGAAAAAGCTTCTCAAATTTGGCCGTTCTGAGTCGGCGCAAAACTGTAGGTCCCTTCCACTCGTGAAAGAACAATAGCACGCACAACACGAGTGGTTGCTGATATGCCAGGCCCTGGCCCCCTACGGGCTGTAGCGCCACCCATATTATTTATAATAATCCGGGACAACCATCAACATCGACTGCAACCAGACAACCAGATCGATTCGGCAAAAAGACAATGCTGTTTGTTTGGTGGGACCAGAAAGGTGTGGTGTACCACGAGCCCCTAAAACCTACTGATCGCTACCGACAACAAATGATCAATTTGAACCATGCATTGATCGAGAAACGACCAGAATTGGCCGAAAGACACGGCAAGGGAATTTTGCTCCATGACAATGCACCTGCACTCGAAGCAAACTTGGCTGGGAGCAGCTACCCCACCCGCCGTATTCACCAGACTTTGCTCCTTCCGCCTACCATTTGTTTTCATCGATGGGACACGTTGTTGTCCATTCGCTCGATGTGGCCGAGCCAGTGTGGTCGACGCATATTTGCCTTCCACATCCTTGTACAGCTCGTAAGGTTCACGGTTGTGTCTTCTCCTCCTTTCCCCTTCCTCGCAGACGGGACCAAATATTCGACGTAGAATTTTTCTTACGAATGCACCAAGAATTAGCTCTGCAGATTTGCTTAGTGTCCAGCTTTCGGCTCCCTAAAGCAGGACTGGCATAATAGAAGCGGTGCAGAGCATGACTTTGGTCCTTCGAGTCAGGAGCTTCGAGCCCAGTTGTTTTGACAAACGGAAGTAATATCGCCTGCCAAGGGCGATTTTACGTCGGATCTTCATAGGGATGACGTCTGTGGAGCTTACGTTTTCCCCGAAGTAGACAACGTTGTAACGTTTTGCCCTAGGTGGTGTGCGGCGGATCGTTTCTTGCTCGACAGCATGCATTTATTTTTGTCCTCGTTGACCTTTAGACCTGCTCGTTGCGCCTGTTCCTCAATTGCAGTGAAAGCTTCCAGTACGGCGCGTTGGGACCGCGCGATGGTGACGATGTCATCAGCGTATTCCAAAAGCTGGACGATAGTACCTATCTTGTTCAGTACCAGATTGAAGAAGTCGCACGACATCTACTTGCCGAACTCCGGTGCAGGTTTCGAACGGCTCAGAGGTTTTCAATGTTTGCTAGCATCCTGAATTCGGCCATCGCTGCGATTAATTCCTTGCGATGAATGCTGTCGTACGCGGCTTTAAAATCGATAAAACGGTTGTGAGTATCGATTTGAAACTCGCTGATCTTCTTTAAGACATGCATTAGAGTGAAGATTTGGTCTATAGTCGATTTTCCGGGCCGGAAGCCGCAGTGGTACGTGCGGACTAGTGCGGTGCAAAACGAGGAAGATGCCTCTGTAGTTGTTGCAAGAGGTAGACTTGTTGTGAATTAGGCATATGGAGTTGATATTCCAGTCTGCGGGCATGCTTTCGTCCTCCCAAATGCGGCATGCTCTCTACCAGTACATTGGCCCCAGTTTTGAAAAGCTCCGTTGGTAAGCCATCTGAGCCTGCGGCTTTGTTGTTCTTCAGCCTTTTAATGGGATTTTCAGCTTCCCTATCACTCTCTCCGTGATGAGGTGACCATGATGAGGCTGGCATGTTCTAGAATCGGTCTGACAAAGGGTATATATAAATATTTTGTGGACATAGAAATTCGAAAATTCTTACGACAAGCGTTTGACACAGCGCCGCACTTGCATAATTCAATCCACCTCACTCATTAGAACATTGAGCACAATCAGCGAACTACCAAATATGCTGGTGGGCTTTTTACTGATATGAGCATTGAAGTCGGAACGTTCTCCGATTCCACTGGTCTAGCTTGAGGTCCCGTAACGACCAATGACTTGACTATTACTGAACACGACATTCTTGTCTGTCGACGCAATGACCAATTATATGTAGGTAGTGACATAGAATCCGTTGCGTGCGCTGAAAACCACAACAGTCGTTATGCCGGATTGCACAGAAGTGTCCAATGAATACGTTCGTTGCGTACAAAATTCATACAACCCCACACGACACATCAGAGTGAGTATGGACGGTCAAACGCAACAAAAGTAAGAAAAAACCGCACACTTCATCCGTTGCACAAAACATAAATCAACGTCCTCAACTGCTCGCATTTGCCTTTCAGGACAACAAGTTGACAGGACAATACCTGGCACGACACTCCGAGAAGACTGAGACTGACTGCTGTTCAAGAAGACGCTGAACATAGAGAGATCAAATCACCTGCAGAACGGCTGGACTCTATACCAAAGTTATACTGCAAACTCGAGTCGAACCTGCGACTGTCATCAGATCTGCAAGTCTTTTCAAGAGTCCGCCAAGTGACTCGAAACAAAGAATCTGAAAGCCATCCATGGATCCCCAAGGCCAAGCATCTTATAAATTCAATGACAAACGACATTCACAAAAAAGGATCACTTCCAATGAATGACCAAGCGTTTAATCAAACCTGATCCCACAATTATATTCTCTCCCCCAAACCCAGCAACAGTTGCCATGGGAAGCAGCTCAAATTCACTTGGAGAAAAAAGTTCTTCCAAAAGCGTCCACCGAAACCGTCGTTAACCTAGTTTTCTGAATCACGATTTTCCCCTTTAGTGAACGTTCATCTTATGCGATTATAATTAAGCAACTGCAGTTTTTCGCATCCACTGATCCCCTTCACACAGCGGCGCTGCCCTTGAAAATATGGACTCAGCGGATCCGGACATCCCCGCCAAAAAAAAAACGAGCCAAAGCGCCTGTCACTGGATTGAATTACAAAAGTCGTCCTTCGACGGGGACCGAGTCGGATGAAAAATGAAAACACATCCTCAAGCGAAAACCCTTCGCCCAGGCGATACAAAGACGCGGAAAAGGAATACACATTTTAAAGGAATGAAAGCCAAACCCAGCGAGATGATTGTGGAGACACCCATCAAACGCAAGCCTATGAGACGAACGAAAAACAGATTCTTTTGATATCCTTCCAGTGGCGGAGACACGTTTCAGTTATTTTTTGTTTTTGCTGCGCGCTGTTGCTCTATTCGAGTGTGTGCAAACAGTTCCCATCAAGGTTACGTCAACAATTTTCGTCGCAGCTGGCGGGCGATGGGAGCTCTCCCATGGGGGGTTACTTGTTGATGGCTTGGAATACACAAGCGGACTGGGCGATTTTGAGAGTCATCCCTCTGATGCGAGAGGCTAATCAATAATTTATGGTAAATGGGGGCTTTGACATATTCCTAAGCACGTTTTCATAGACAGGTGTACATGCATTCGGGGGAAGCGACAGTTCATTCACTTTCATCCATCAGTCATGCCATGAAGGTTTTTTTTTGCTCTACCTTGCTTAAAAGAGCATCGACTCTGGAAGCGAACGCTTTTACTCCTAGATCAGGCCATTTTGCCTGAGCTTGAATCACACACAACACACACATCGACGGTTCTGAAGAGGGGACTCATTTCCTGTTCGCACCGAGGCTGCTGGAAAAAATTAATTGGATTTAGGAAACCGGGTGCACGATGAAGGATTTAGGGGCAATTCAGGGACGATGCTTAAGTGCTCTTGACTTAATGTGGGAAATTAGCGCAGCGGATTGCCAACTGGATATTCCACCAGCCGTTAAATCTGTGCCGAAGACCCTGATCATCCCAGTCCTGCTATACGGCGCGGAGGCATGGACAATTTCGAAAGCGGATGAAGAAGTCCTTGGTCTCTTTGAGAGAAAAGTTCTACGCACGATCTTTGGTCCTGTTTGTGTTGACGGGTTCTGGAGGAGAAGATTCAATCACGAACTGTACGAGCTGTACAGCGACATGAGCCTAGTTAGGCGTCTACGAATCCAACGCCTACGGTGGCTAGGTCATGTAGAGCGTATGGACACCACAGCTCCGGCCCGAAGAATCTTCGAATCCGAACCTGTCGGGCAACGCAACAGAGGACGCCCGCGTTTGAGGTGGCGCACCCCAGTGGAGAAGGACCTCAACCATCTTGGTGTGCAAAACTGGAGACAGCTAGCCAGGGATCGCGCTAGTTGGAGAGGCATGCTGGTTAAGGCCCAGGTCCACCCCGGACTGTAGCGCCACACAAAGAAGAAGAAGAAGTTAAATCTGTGCCAATATTTGCCAACGCAGTATGGCCCATGTGACCAGTGTCTTTAATGGTGGACTAGCGAGCATCGTGTTCGTTCTCTATTCGAACTCCACTATTGCTGTCACAGCTCCCATTAACTAAAGGGTGATTTTTTAGCTATTTTAATTTTGGTAACCCTGGTTCTCACTCACGTTTCGTGTTTTGTTTCACTGTCAAACATCTTCAGTTTGGTCTATAATTTAACCATGAATCGTCTTACAAACGAACAACGCTTGCAAAATTATTGAATTTCAGTATCAAAGTGCGTGCTCTGTTGAGAAAGTTCATCACGCGCTTCTTCCATTTTAAGGAAGAGCAGCGACGAAGCTTATTTTTGGCTCAATTACTTAAGGTGGCGCTACAGTCCGGGGTGGACCTGGGCCTCAACCAACAAGCGTATCCAGCCAGCTCGATCTTTAGCTAGCTGTCTCCAGTTTCGCACGCATAGTTGGTTGAGGTCCCTTTCCACTTGCGTGCGCCACCTGAGTCGCGGTCTTCCTCTACTGCGCCGTCCCTAGCGGGTGGATTCGAGAACTTTTCAGGCCGGAGCATTAGTTTCCACCCGCTCTACATGACCTAGCCATCTCAATCGTTGTCGATGTCGCTGAACAGCCCGTATAGTTCGTCGTTATATCTCCTCCTCCTCCACTCACCATCTATGCAGAAGTGACCGAAAATCACACGAAGCAACCCAGAGCTGCTTCATCCGCTTCTGACAGAGTTCATGCCTCCGCACCAGATAGCAGGACTGGGACGATTAGGGTCTTGTAAAGCGTTACCTTGGTTGTTCGAGAGAGGGCTTTATTCTTCAGTGGTCCGAGTGCGAAAAAGCAGCGATTGATATTCCGTTTTATATTCGCGGTTGTGTCATTGCTTGTGTTGACTTCGAAGAGACAAGACTCTGTCTACCTAGGTCTTTGAAGTTTAAGAGGGTCGATTCACATGATTTCGGTGGCCGCTCCATGAGATGTGGCACTCAATGTGGCATTAGTTGTGTGTCACGCAGCGCTACATTTATAATTTAAACAAAAAGCTTGCCGTGGACGGTGATGGCATAGCATTTCTTCTGATGTCTAATGGATATTCCCGCTGACTCAGGCCTTCAGTTGCGACGTGTTTACACAGTTGTTGCTCTGTTGCACAGTTGCTTTGTTCGTCGATTGTTTTATTAGCCCAAAGAAGCACCGATTGGCAAGAGTTATTCTTCGTTTGATTTCAGCGCTGGTGTCATTATCTGAGTTGATAGCGGTTCCTCGATAGACATAGTTTTTGACTACCTCAAAGTCTGCTTTGACGTTCTGACCGAGACGTCGTTGTTGAGTGTCCTTTCTCGTTGACAGCCGTACCCTGATTCACCACCAATCCTATCTTCGCGGCCTCCGATGCAATGCCCACAAAGGCGCCATTGACATCACGCTGCGTTCTTCCGATAATGTCAATATCGTCGGCATATATGAGTAGTTGGACGGACTCTTGAAAGATTGTTCCTCTGGAGTTGGCGTTAGAGTTTTGAACAATTCTTTCAAGAACGATGTTGAAAAAGTCGCATGACAGCGTGTCGCCTTGTCTGAATCCATTTTTGACATCAAAGGCCTCGGTTAGGTCTTTACCGACCTTGATGGAGCAGCGTGCATTCTCCACCGTCATCCCACACAAACGGACGAGTTTGGTAGGGATGCCAAAACTAGACATCGCTCTGTATAGCACGTCTCTATAAATGCTATCATGCACGGCCTTAAAATCGATGAAAAAGTGGTGGATATCGATTTGTTGTTCCTGGGTTTTCACCAAAATCTGCCGAAGTGTGAATATTTGGTCGATGGTGGATTTTCCCGGCCTAAAGCCACACTGGTATGGATCGACCAAGTTGTTGACGAATGGCTTTAGGCGTTCACACAGTACGGCAGATAAGATCTTATAGGCGATGCTAAGGAGACTTATCCCCCGATAGTTGGCGCAGGCAAAAGGGTCTCCTTTCTTGTGAATCGGGCAAACAATGCCGAGGTTCCATTCATCGGGCATGTTTTCCTCCGACCATTTTTACAGATGAGTTGGTGCATGCTCCTTACCAAATCATCGCCTGAGGCTTTAAAAAGCTCGGCGGGTAGGCCGTCAGCTCCAGCAGCCTTGTTGGATTTCAGTTAAGATATGGCAATCCTCACTTCATCCGGGTGGGGTGGACGGAATTGCTGATCTTCATCGTCCCTTTCATTGGGGTTGAATGACTCCTTCTGCCTGAAAACGGAATTTGGTTCTTCGTCGCCGTTATACAGTCTGCAGAAATGGTTCCCTTGATCATCTTTAAAGGCTTCGGTTCGGAGTTTATAACCTTGACTGGTTGACTTTACCCTTTGGTAAAACTTCCTTACCTCATTCCTGCAGTAATATCCCTCTATTCTGCCAACCGCGCGCTTCTCATGCTCCTTCTTTTTTCTCCTGGGAAGTCGGTGTTCATCTCTCCTCTTCTGCTCGTAGAGCTCCCGAGCAGCTCTTGTTCTTCTTTGCAGTGTCGCTTTGTATGCTTCTTGCTTGGCTGCATTCGCCTGGCGACACTCATTGTCAAACCAGGGGTTCCGTTGTGATGGCTCAATGGGTACGTAAATAAGCAGAATTGTCGATTTTGGAGTGAATTTCAGCCAGAAGCATTGCAAGAGCTACCAATGTATCCAGAATCCAGAAAAAGTGACAGTTTGGTGCGGTTTATGGGCTGGTGGCATCATTGGCCCGTACTTCTTCAAAGATGACGCGAATCGTAACGTTGCTGTGAATGGTGGGCGCTACCTCGAGATGATATCCAACATTTTTTTGCCCAAAATGCAAGAACTTGACTTGCATGACATGTGGTCACAACAAGACGGTGCCACATGCCACACAGCACGCGCAACAATGGACTTATTGACAGGCGAGTTCGGTGAACATTTCATTTCACGTTCGGGACCGGTGAATTTGCCGCCTAGATCGTGCGATTTAACGTTCCGACAATTGGCAACTGACTTGCATCCACAGCTGTGTGGTCTCTTCACACATGTGAATGCCCCATTTGGCGTAATAGTGAGAAGACGCGTCTACCATGTTACCTAACCAAAACGGGAGTATGTCCTTGAGCAGGTGACACGGAGATGACTGTGGTGGCCTATGTGGTTGATTTTTGGTCACTAATCAATGGTCATCTGCAACAGGGAGATAGGAGATCAAAGCTTCGAATGTCGCATGTGGCCTAGGCGTTTGGATAGTATTCGATGCCATACCTACTAACTTATCAGGCAGACGACCCATGAAGTGTCAGAGCCTGAGCAATTGCTGCCTTCCATCGGTAACGGTCCTGGGCACGCTGTTTCCAGTTATCAAGGGCAAGCTGCTTAGCATCCACGATGTCTCGGTCTCTATGCCGGAAGTTCGGTCTTCCTCTTCTTCTCGAACTAGGAGGCTCGGACTCGAAGACCATCTTTAGTGGAGCGTTGTTGTCCATTCGCTCGATATGGCCGAGAAAGTGGAGTCGACGGTTTTTTGCCTTTCGGATTACATCCACATCCTGGTACAGCTCGTAGAGTACGCTGACTTCTCCTCCTTATATCCGACGTTGAATTTTTCTTTCGAAGGCACCAAGAATCAGCTCTGCAGTTTTGCTTAGTGTCCAGCTTTCGGCACCAGAAAGCAGGACTTGCATAATAGGAGCTGTGCAGAGCATGACTTTGGTCCTTCGAGTCAGGAGCTTCGAGCCCAGTTGTTTTGACAAACAGAAGTAGTATCGCTTGTCAAGGGCGATTCTACGTCGGATCTTCATAGTGATGACGTTTGTGGAGCTTACGTTTGCCCCGAGGTAGACAACGTTGTAATGTTTTGGCATAAGTGGTGTGCGGCGGATCGTGTCTTGCTCGACAGCATATGTTTATTTTTGTCCTCGATGACCTTTAGACCTGCTCGCTTCGCTTGTTCCTCAATTGCCGTGAAAGCTTCCATTACGGCGCGTTGGGACCGCGCGATGATGACGATGTAAACGACCAGACTGGACTGCCTTCAGTGTATTCGATGTCATACCATTCACTTGTCATTTGAAACCCACATCAGGATGTGACAGCAAATAATTTGAAAGTGAGGCCATTCAACAAAAACCTAGCCCCGCCAGGATCGTTTTAATCAGCAATCGAATCCGAACCGAAATCCGAACCGCAATTATTTTAGAACTTTCGATTGCACCATTAATTCACTAATTGTTCCCCGTATCGGGTTCGTTTCTGCAATTCACTGAAAAATCACTCATCGCACTTAATCCGGGTCATAAATTAGTGCGAATAATAAGCCTCTTTAAACGGGCAATTCATTGACATTCATGTGAAATTGCTGATCATAAGGCTGCACAAATAAATTCGTTTTATTCAGTGGAACGAAATGGTTTCAAGGGATTAAGTCAATTTTGAATTATGGGGAAAATTTAAATAAAAATAAAATCATTTCCGCTAATTAAGGCATACACATGCCAGGAATATGAGAGAAGCTAAGCAGTGACACATAAAAGCGCCCTTATTTGTATGCCCGACACAATCCTCTTGCCAGAGGAAGCATTTCCTGCCTTCGTTCCCAATGTCAATGCCTTTAAAGAGACGCAAAGCAGGGCGGTGAACGCACACAATCCGCCAGAGAAGATTGCTTTCCTAAAAATAAAATAACTTAATGTCTGTTTGTTTGTTTGCATGTGACACCATCCACCTGCGGAAGAAGGATTCCCAGGAAAATTCCCAAATTTCTCCACACAATGGCTCTCGTCCGTGCAGTGCTTTTTTTTCCCTTCCGAGGAACAAGAATTTGGTATTCATTGCGATTTAAATATGCAATTGCGTCCGCATCGATTTACTTATCGATCGGGTGTCGTAATTATTTCGGCACACATGAGCACATCCGACACTACGAAATTATGTTGACGGCGATGGCTATCAATCGATTGCCAATAAGCTCCTTCCTGGAACTGTTCACCGAAATAATGGAATATTCCTAAGACGCTTATATGTTTGCCCTTTTAGCTTGGCCCTTCCATTGGCTCCAGCCTGTGGTCCCCATTGGTCTTACTTGGAATTGAATAATCCTCTTACAAACAGCTTTTGGAAAATGTTCAACGAACGGAGCAGTAAATCGCACTGTTCCTTGTGACTGCATATGTTTCGCCTCGTCGGACCTCCCTGAAAAGGATCCCGGACCGTCGACAACTTAAAGTCGCTCTATCGGTGCTCGAAAAAGCACGCAACCAAATTAGGGTAATTATTATCGGATGAGCAAGGCTTACCGAGTGCCGTCTCTTGTTCCGTGGAAAGCTGAGAAATGTATTCCATAAAAATCCCATGAATAATTGCGGCCCTGGTAAACTGTACCCGGTGCCCGGGTCAAGGGGAAGGATCTTCTGAGAAATAAGGCGCAGAAAACATGCAGAGGATGCACCGTGGAGTGGGAAAGTGTTGCACAAATCCTTTTGCAAAATTTGATTACACCGTTTTTCTATCTCCCTGGGAGATATCCTGTTGTGCTTGCGCTCGGAAAGGATAGGGATTACTTTCGCAGTCCGCAGGTGGACTCTTGCCATCTGCATAAATCCCATTACAGTAATTAATTTTACAAATAATTAAACTGAGATTGTGAGTGAAATTATTTTGCTGCTGCAAGGTTGCCGCGTTCTGTGCTCTAATTTAATTGGAAATTGTATCCAATGAGTGGGAATTAATTGAAAATTGGCTCCTTTCACTGTGATGTCTCGTTGGCGGTGATTTATTGGACGCTTTAGAAATGATTTGTGTATGAAAATAAATACATTTAAAAAGACGGTGGGGTGGATAAGCGCGTGCAATTCGAGAAGTCGAAGATCGGGGGAGGTTGACTTGTACGACACTTTTTACCTGGGCTACTGTGGCATTGGAATAAATTCACAAAGCGGAGCCAAATGCCTAACTTTCCTTACCCCGTCTGAATAACCAACCACTCACTCTATCTTCCAGCGCTAAGTAAATAGGCAACTGCTAATTTAGCCAGATGATTAAAGAGTAAAGAGCGCGTGCCTAACGTTCTATGACTTCAGCAAAAGATGGGGCCGCCGACTCGAGTTGACCCTGTGGATGTACACTGTGGTAGTTTGGCCGATTCTGACTTGAATGATGGCCTGTCCTCGGTAAAAAATACAGCTAAACAAAACTCAACTGTGTTCAGAGAACAGCACACATCGACGGACACCAACAGACACTCTCACCATTAGACTACATCTTCTACCCCTTGATCTACAGACTGAAACCACTTCAGGACATAGCGCCAGCAGACCTTCTTTGTGCGGCGCTACAGTCCGGAGTGGACCTAGGTCTCACCCAACAGCCTCTCCAACTTGCGCGATCTACGGCCAGTTGTCTTCAGTTTCGCACACCAAGTTGGTTGAGGTCTTTCTCCACTTGGGTGCGCCACCTTAAACGCGGGCGTCCTCTTTTGCGTTGCCCAACAGGTTCGGATTCGAAGATTCTTCGGGACGGATCTGTGGTGTCCATTCGCTCTTCATGAGCTAGCCACCGTAGCCGTTGGATCCGTAGACGCCTAACTAGGCTCATGTCGCTGTACAGCCCTTACAGTTCGTGATTGAATCTTCTCCTCCAGAACCCGTCAAAACAAACCGGACCAAAGATCGTACGTAGAACTCTTCTCTCAAAGAGACAAAATATTCCTGCGTACGCTCTTGAAGTTGTCCATGCCTCAGCACCGTATAGCAGGACTGGGATGATCAGTGTCTTATACAGAGTCAACTTGGTCCTTCGAGAGACGTCTCTATTACTCAATCGCCTCTTGAGCCCAAAGAAGCAACGATTCGCAAGAGTTATCCAACGCTTGAACTCGGTACTGACATTATTTGTTCAGTTCCCTCCGAAGCCAAGGTAAGTGAAGTCCTTGACTACCTCGAAGTTATAGCTGCCCACTGTGACGCTCTGTCTAAGACGTCCCTTCTTGAGGGCAGCGTATACTTCGTTTTGCCCTCATTCACCGCCAGACCCATTTTAGCCGCTTCCGCTTCAATGCCAGCAAACGCCTTATTGACGGCTCGCTATGTTGGCCCAATTACGCCAATGTCGTGAATGCATAAGCAAGCATTTGACTTCTGGAAGATCATGATTACAGTGTTGGCATGTGAGTCTTGCAGGATCTTCTCCAGGACGATGTTGAAGAAATCACATAACAGCGCGTCGCCTTGTCTAAAACCTTTCTTGACATTGAAGGTCTCGGTGAGTTCGTTACCGACCTTGATGGAGCAGCGAGAGTTCTCCATCGTTATCCTGCACAGTCTGGCGAGTTTGGCATGTTGGGAATGTTAAAACTAAACATGGCGTTGCATAGCTCGTCTCTATGCACACTGTCAAATGCGGCCTTGAAATCGACAAATATTTGGTGGGTGTCGATCTGCACATCTTGATTCTTTTCCAGGATCTGCCGTAGTGTGAAGATTTGGTCTATTGTGGATTTTCCTGGTCTGAAGCTACACCGTTCTGTTAAGGAGACTGATCTCTCGATAGTTGGCGCAGTCAAAGAGATCTGCTATCCTGTGGATCGGGCAAAAGATCCTGAGGTTCCACTCGTCGGGCATGATTTCCGTCGACCATATCTGCGTGCGCCCAACCAGATCATCTCGAGCTGCTTTAAACAGTCAGTCCGCTCCAGCAGCTTTGCTCGACTTCAGTCTAGATATCGCTATCTTGACTTCGTCTAAGTCGGGAGGGCGGAATTCATGTTCACCGTCGTCCAAATAGAGTGAGACATTCTGCCTGACAGTGGAATTTGTGTCGTTATCGGCGTTTACCAGTCTCCAGAAGTGATTTTTCCAAATTCTCAGCATCGACTGCGATTCTACTACTAGTTGTCTATTGTGGTCTCTGCAGGTTTCGGTACGAGGTCTATATCTACCTGATACTTGTTTTACTCTGGGGCCTCCTTCCTGTCGTAACACCTCTTGATCTCCTCGACCGCTAGCTTCTTATGCTCTTTCTTTTTCTTTCTGAGAAGCCGATGCTCTTCCCTTCTCTTCTGTTCGTAGAGCTTACGAACAGCTCTCGTTGTTTGATGCAACGTTGCACGTGGTTTGTTCAGGGACCTCACATTCCACGGTCAGAGCCGAACATCATTGTCCTTTGATCGTTTGCTGGGGTCGTCAACTATGAATCCGTCCATATCCGAGGCCTGTTGTCGGTTCGTAACAGTCGATTTTTGTTTAGTTGGCGCAGTCAAAAGGGTCTTCTTTCTTGTGCACCGGACAAACGACGCTGAGTCAATGGCATGGGTTCCTTGGTGTCGTAAAACTCAGCACATCAGTGGCAGCTTCTTTGATGGCTTTTTGACAACGTTTGCATTCTTCTTCTATTGAATATGCAGGCAGTGTCGAACTTTCAGAGAGTTTCAGGGAGACTCGGTCGGCAAGGTTCCAAGCGGTCGATTGCGATTGTAGCTTTCCGACGTCAAACCGTTGTGTCCTGTCTCGATATGAAAAGCTGAGCGGACTGTCATGCCTTAGAAATATCAAGCTGCACTATATTGCTTTCGCCCGTCGTTAGCATAGTTTGGTACCGCTTTTGGTGGGAAGTCACCAGTGGGCCTGTTGCTGCGGAGTCAATAAGAAAATTCAGAGACCGTTAATGTGAACACAGCTGCTGCTGCCCTCAAAAGAGGACCCTCAATCTCGCACTTCTACATAACACTCCAGGGTTTATCTCGGGGCACTCGGTCATATGCCTAATCAATCTACAAAACAGATGTAGATTGGTTTGGAATACTCTCAAGCCATCTCGAGCACCATGCTACGAGTAAAAAGGCTTGTAAAATGTCCCTGTAATTAGAGCCATCTCTTTTGTCACACCTGTTTGCCGACACCCTTCTTCTTGTTCCTTCTGAGAAGCCGGTTCTCTTCCCTCCTCTTTTGTTCATAGAGCTTACGTACGGACTCCTTGAACGAAGCAGTGTTGCCTTGTAGGCCTTCTGCTTGGCTGCATGTGTCTGCCTGCAGCTTTGCCACATAAATTTCGTCTTCTTGTGAATTGCAACTTGAAATGAGATCATGGGTTTCAGGATCAGTTCGGTTCTCGCTGACTTCTATCTATTTGTCTGTATTTAATTCAAAACAAGGTAAGATCATTGTCAATAGACTTCTGTATGGACTCTCCGTTTGGGGGACATCACTAAACAAGCACTCAATTGAATAGAATGACCTGCTCTTGCATCAGCGGAGCACTGAGAAGCACTCCGTCAGACGCACTGAATATTCTCTTCCACCTTCCACCACTGAAACTATTCGGAAAACAAATAGCAGCCAGCACAGCCTTGAGATTAAAAATACTCCGACTGTGGTCCGAACTCAACATCGGCCACTCAACCATTTTCAAGGGATTCAACTTTCTTTTCCAGCGACACTGGCCGCTTAACACCCCAGGCTATCTTCGAGAAGAAATTCTCGATCAGCATTCTCTCCAGATCGGACTGGAGGTCTGATAGGCAGGCGTTGGATGATCATCTACAAATTTTCACAGATGTATCGAAGACTAACGAAGGGGTGGGTGCGGGTGTCTATTTCCAAGATCTCTTTGAAGCTCCCTGATCACTGTAGCGTTTTTTAAGCAGAAACCAAAGCGATTAGAGAGGCGCTGTCATGGCTCAACAACAACGTGATATCCGTCCAGGACCGTCAGGCCGCTATAAAATCGCTGGACACTGTCATGTTTTACTCAAAAACATCCCTTACTTGCAGGCTGTCTCTTAATGAGATGGCTGAGCATTCTTACATTCTAATCATGTGGTTGCCACGACACTGTGACATGCCAGAAACCTTCAAAGCCGATGAACTCGCCAGTTGTGTTACAACCTCATCCCTATCCGTAGCAGGGGTACCACCTTCCATCTTTTAAAGATTCACACGATAAAAACCACCAGGAGCCAGAAGGCACCACCATCAGGTCAGCACTTAACCTAAAGCGGCCACTCAGTCTACTCAGACTCAGCAAGCCCTCATCAAGGACCGTCATGGGAGTCATAACCGGGCACTGAGCAATTGGCACTAGGTGCTCGCAGGATAAGTGCCCCTTATAATGAATTCTGCGGAAGCTGCGAGCCTATTCTCCTTGTGCAACGCTCTGGATGGTCGTAGGTTTCTACACTTAGAACACCTACTACTTCAACAACCTCAAGAAGCTAAGCAGCGGCCGCAATGAGCTAAACAGCGCCATCATAGGCCAGCTTAATCGCTGCACTAGACGCACCAACTGGTTCCGGTGTTGGAAGAAGTCAATCCGCGTGGGATCACAATGGGCCTACCTTGGCCTAAGTGTGACTGCCCTTAGCAGTCAGCCTCTACAACCTAACCTATTGTCAAGAGACAAAGCAGGCACAAGGCAAGTCAATCACTCGTAGCGACTAGAGTGTTCTGAGACAGCATTCTGCTGAAAGATGTTACTTCCCTTCTGCGCAATAAAACACCATTACATTTTGGCAAAATGTCTACATGGTCATTGTGTTTCATAACACGGCGAAAACATCATAAAAATTGGCAAAATGATCACCACCGCCTCACCATTCAACAAATGTCTTCCCGCATACCTTCAAGACCTTCAACGAAGCTTTGAATAACTTCATTCAGGCTTTCAAAAAAAGAGACAAAAAAATAACATCAAATTTCTAGCAACCCTTATCGGCCTCCAGCGATCCACACAATAAAATGATTTGTCGGTTGTCACACAAAGCGTAAGCAGTTCCTTTTACGATCCTCAGATTGTACTAAACATCCTCGTCGTTGCCGTATCGTCTACTCGTTGAATGCTATCCGCTCTCGAAATTACGATTTGAACGTACGAGGTGCCATTGGCACAGCCGTTGGCCCATAAAATATTAACGCTCGGTTTTCGCGCGGGAACTTTTTAATACTTCACGGTAAATTAAATCGACAAGGGTTAAGGTTCATAAATATTTTTGTGGAATATCGTATGTCTACCACAGTGAGCATGGCAAATGTGAGTTGGTTTTTCATATACAGTGTGAATGCTTTACGACAGGCAGGAGTCTGCAGATGGGCTCTTTTGTTAACTTTGGCTATATTGTTCCATTGCATTGGAGGGCCATGTAGGTATTTTTTTTTTTGTATCTTCGATTCTGAGTCATTGGGACAATGCAACAGAGGACGTCCACAAACAAGATGGAGCGCACAACTGGAGAAGGACCTCAACCAACTTGGTGTGCCCAGCTGGAAGCAGTGTCTGCTGGAGAGGCTTGTTGGTTGAGGCCCAGGTCCACCCCGGACTGTGGCGCCAAGCAATGGAGAGGATGAAGAAGATGTGTGGCGGAAAGGAATCTGAACAGCTAACTTAATTTGTTTTTCTTATTGTGATGATTTCAAAATATTTTTTTAAAGGTTTCCTGATTAAGTTGGCCATGGAGTGACCACAGGGTTGTCAACTCTTTGGTTGGTTGGTTGGTCATGGTTTGATCACCAGTGGAAGTGTCAAAGATGTGTATTGGCTTATTGGTAAACATTCCATTCTAAGCAAATCCTAAAACCTGTTTGGACATATGGCGTCCTACTTTGGGGTTGTACCAAACCAATGTCTTGCGCCGACTTCAAAGAACTAGATCCCTTGGGTTAGGTTAGGTTGTAGTGGCTGACTGCTGCAGAGCAGTCACACTTACGCCAGAGTAGGCCCATTGTGGTACCACGCGGATTGACTTCTCATAACGCTGGAACCAGTTGGTGCTTCTAGTGAAGCTGGCCTATGCTGGCGCTGTTTAGCTCGTTACGGCCGCTGAAGTAGTAGGCTCCTAGGTGCAGGAACCTACGACTGGCAAGAGCACTGCAGGAGCAGAGAAGGTGATGAGTATTCTCTTCATCCATGCAGCTTCTGCAAAAATCATTATATGGAGCACCCATCCTGCCAGCATGAGTGCCAATTACACAGTGCCAGGTTATGACCCCAATGAGGGTCCTTAATGAGGACTTGCTGAGTCCAAGTAGACTGAGTGGCCGCTTTAGGTTAAGTGCTGACCTGATGGTGGTGCCTTCTGGCTCCTGGTGGTTTTTATCGTGTGAATCTTTAAAAGATGGTAAGGCTATAGCGATCGGCTTGGAAGGTGGTACCCCTGCTACGGATAGGGATGAGGTTGTACCACACCTGGCTAGTTCATCGGCTTTGAAGTTTCCTGGCATGTCACTGTGTCGTGGCCCCCACATGAGGTGAAGGTTACAATACTCAGCCATCTCATTAAGAGACAGCCTTCAATTAAGGGATGTTTTTGAGTAAAACATAACAGTGTCCAGCGATATGATAGCGGCCTGACTGTCCTGGACGGATATCACGTTGTTGTTGAGCCATGACAGCGCCTCTTTAATCGCTTTGGTTTCTGCCTGAAAAACGCTACAGTGATCAGGGAGCTTCACGGAGATAGCAATGTTGAGGTCTTGTGAATAGACTCCCGTACCCTTCTTTTGTCTTTGATCCATTTGTGAAGGTGCGCAGAGGATCTTTCAGAGTTGCATGTCAGTCATCCAGTCCGATCTGGAAGGAATCCTGATTGAAAATGGCAGGAATGTCGCTAGGTAGGAAATTGAATTCCTTGAGAATGGTTTAGTGGCCAGTGTTGAGTTCGGACCACAATCGAAGTGTTTTTTTAGTCTCATGGCTGTGCTTGCTGCTGCTTGTTTCCCGAATATTTCCAGAGGTGGGAGATGGATGAGAATACAGTGCGTCTGACGGAGTACTTCTCAGTGCCCCGCTTATACACAGGCAGGCCAGTCTTTGTACTCGGTTGAGTGCATTGCAGTTTATAGCCTTGTTTAGTGCTGTCCACCAAACTGAGACGCTGAGACTAGGTGTTAACAGAAACTCTTTTTGGAGGGCTACCTGTCAATAGTGTCCAAATAATGAAAGACAGAGTACCGGTTAAGTGCTGTACTTAGTTGAAGTAAAAAATAAATATAAAATGATTCATAAGCGAGTTTTGCCGTATACGATCGGATACGTCAAACGGACTGTATATCGGCGTAGATGATGAAATTCTCTATTTTTGGTGATTTTTTGGATTTGGTTGCTTGGATTGATCTTTCTCTGGCATCTGGCCTTAACTCCACTGTAAAATTCGGTTTGATCAGTCTACATGTGAAGTGCATTTGTGCATTCGATCACTTGCAAGATAGCTTTTTTTGAAGCAGTTGAAGTAATCTCGTTGCTTTCATTCCCCGAAGTGTCCAATTTTTGCTTAGGTTCATCAATAGCTTCTACGAGGTTCCAAGAAGAAGAAGAAATAACATGTCGACATGTTACAGTCGGTATCTGTAATGCCAAGGAGATCATTTGTGTCTTGTAACTCTCCTTGGAGGTGAGTTTATGGTAGCGTCGGGTAAATGGAAGGTCTTGTATCTTCTTTTGACACTCAACCCACTTGACACAACTGGAGTACTGACAAAAAATTAGCCATCAATTCCTACACAAATGGCACTTGTTGTCTGTCTATGCTTAGAGGTGTACTTACAACACATTTAGTCCCTAGTAACGCACGAAAGACGTGCAAGAGAAACATGACAGATCTAAAAGCTTTTACAAAGAAATGCAGAGAAGTTCACATTTCTCGAGTGAGATTGTATTGACAGCCTGCCATCGATATGACAGCGAGTCAGCCATCTAAAGGGTGGTGTTGGTTAAATTTTAAGGGCCAATGTTGAATGTGATCTACACCTAAGCGTCAAGTATTTTTCTGCATTTCATTTGACATTTCTCAATTTCGGGCTGACTTAATTTGAAACATGCAAACATACACAATCGAGCAACGCGTTAAAGTGATTGAGGCTTATTATGAAAATTGGCGTTCAAATCATCGTGATTTTTTCGACCAAATGTGCGTACAATCGGGAAAATCGTGCAAATCGTGCAAAAATTTGAGCAAACCGGGTCTGTAGGAGATGTCAAAACACCAGTCCATGCTCGTACAGCTTGTACTGCAGAAAATATTTCTGCTGGTCCCGATAGTCTGGCTGAAGAGTAGTCCACTTCAACTCGTCACCGTGCCCCACAATTGCACTTCTCACGCTCGTCCTTGATGAACATTATGGATAAAGACTTGCATTTACACGCTTACAAGGTGCAATTGACTCAAGAACTAAAGCCTCTTGGCCATTTCAAGCATCGTCAATGGTCAGAATGGTGGCAAGAAATGGCCACAGTGGATGATGAATTCTCGAAGAAATCCAACTTCAGTCATGAGCACATTTTCACACTCAGTCGATTCGTCAATAAGCAGAATTGCCGCATTTGGGCGAATGATAATCCAAGAGTGATTGTCGAAAAACCAATGCATCCACAAGGAGTGACTGTTTGGTGCGGTTTATGGGCTGGCGGCACCATCGGACCGTATTTTTTCCAAAATGAGGCCGGTCAGGCACTTACTGTGAATGGTGTTCGCTATCGTGAAATCATAACGAACTTTTTTGGAAGATACGACAGTGGCCAATATGTGGTTTCAACAAGACGGTGCCACTTGCCACAAAGCTAACGAAAATATGGCTCTCTTCCACGACAAATTCAATGGCCTTGTTATCTCACGTGGTGGTCATGTCACTTGGCCGCCAAGATCATGTGATTTGACGCCGTCGGATTTTTTTTTGAGAGTTATATAAAAGAAAAGCTGCACGTCGATGAGCCAGCAACAATTCAAGAACTAAAGGATGAGATAATTCGGCACATTAACGCCATTTTTTTCTATAGATATTTTCTTAATACCTTAATAACTAACTTACAAACTATCCTACGATATCGGCCAAAGATTGTGAATGCAACATAACTGCCGCAAGACAGTGACCGACTACTTCCCATTCGGGGATACGCACTGACCATTTTTAACCCGGGTCTAAAGGGTTCGAAGAGCGAGTTCCTTCACTCCTCAGCCACCAGCATTTTCGATGTTGCCTCCCGAACATCGTGCCTTGAAACGGCCTTACTGAAGCGGAGGAGTCCTTCCTCAGCTCGTTGTGCGACGGAACGGTCGTGGTTGAGTCGCCCATCCATAGTTGACCTGGCGATGTGATATAGGTTCGGTACCGCATTTTCATTTTGTATCAGACCGTGCTTGTCGTAATGGAGAAATGCTTTTGAGGGGACGAAGACGTTATAACGTACCCTCTCGTCGTACTGAGGTTTAGGGGAGTTCATCGCTCTCGCAGTGCGGCCTCGAATCAACTCTACCAGGAGATTGTCCACTCGTATCAGGTTCGTCCTGTTTTATAAGACTTCATTGGAGTAGAATTTTATGTACTGGGACTCTGGTGTTCTGTAAAGGCGAAGGCATGCCCTAAGACAGGCCCTCTCAAACACCCGAATCTTTTCCATTAAGCTTGCACTCACGTTGAACCACACGGGACAGCCATAGGTGAGCATTGGCCGTATAAGGGCCATGTAGCAGATAACCTTTATCCTTGCATAGAGTTGGCTGTTGTAAAACAGTCTCTTTGCAAGAGCGAAAGTGCTCCGAGCTCTGGCTAGAGCAGCAACTGTGTGTTTGTTAATGTATAGATACTCATCCAGCCAGATCTCCAGGTATCTGACTGCAGTCTCTTGCGCCAGTGGTTGCCCGTGCCGATCATCAATTGAGAACTTTCGCCAATTCTTTTTCGTATCCACCGAAGCCTTGTACAACGGCGTCCTGAACAGGATGGCTTTCGACTTCTGAAAGTTGATATTCAACTTCCAGTCATCGCAAGTTCTCATGAATGAATTGGAGTCACCCTGCGCGACCGTAGTGATGTCCTCAATCTTTTTGCCTGTTCTATACACGATCAAGTGTGTACAAGTTCTGCACTCAAGTGGAGAAGGACCTCAACCAACTTGGAGTGCGAAATTGGAGGCAGCTGGCTAAAGAATGTGCCAGTTGGAGAGGATTGTTGACCGAGGCCCAGGTTCACCCCGGACTGTAGCACCACAAGAAGAAGAAGAAGAAGAAGTACACGATCAAGTCGTCGGCATACGCAATTACGTGAGGAAGAGAACTTATCAGCTCGTTCCAGAACATATTGAACAGCATCGGCGAATTAACACCCTCTACAGGTCACGTTGCCATACTTGACGACGAACCGCCTACATGTTATACTGAAGGTACAGCAGTGGTTTACTAATGCCTAGCCGATTGAGCTTGTAGTAAAGTCCTTCTAACCATACGGTGTGGAAGGCCTTCTCCCGATCAATCAAGCAGGCCTGGGTTTCTGGCTCTTGTTCCATTGGATATCCGACACCAGTTTCGAATCGGCATGAATAGAGTCACGCCCCGCTCTGAAACCGAATTGGTCATCCGGAATTATATGTTTGTCCTCTGTCAAGTTGATCAGAGCTCTATACCTTGCTGATGTTCGGAAGGGAACTAATTGACCGGAGGTTGCACGGATTCGATGAATCTTTTCCTCGCTTGGATATGGGTTGTAGAGTCGCAGTTTTCCATTGGTCCGGATAGTGTGCATTATTCAGAGCTTTGTTCAAAGGATTGTCTACATAGTGACCACTTCCAGAGGAAGATGTCTTAACACAATGTTGGAGATCCCGTCGATGCCAACCGACTTTTTCTTCTTTAATGATGCGAAGACCGCTTGAAGATACGTCCGATCGATCCGATCGATCGATCGATCAATGTTTTCGTCATTGAACACGACAAAGCCGATGTTCTCAGATCTTCTCGAAGTTGAGAGTTACTAGCTTGCAAGCTGTTCTCCAGGTCGTGGTTCGGCGAACACTCTCGTTCACCTTGTACACTTCCTGAAAGACTGCGCCTGGAACTTCAACTTTTCCTTGCGGATCTTCGACCACAAAGAAGTCATCGTCGAATACGGCGTTGTCTCACATTAACAGCATAGCACCTCAATTATGCTTCAGCGTCGTCGAAAATTTTAGCCATCAGATGGAGTTCTACCGCCGAGGTCGCGGCAGCCATTTGGCCGACATTTTGTTTGAAATGACAATAATTTCCTAAATAATTTATATATTGTTCAAAATCAACATGGGCCTTTACAATTTAACCACCCTTTAATACCCCGCTTTGTCGTAAGTGCTTTCCGGAATAGGATCGACAGTCCACTGACTAATGAGCCCCTAAAACCTACCTCTTGGCCCCTTCCAGCGTTTCCGTTCACCTACAGAGGAGAACATTTCCTTGAAAAAATCAAAGCACTCTTGTATCTCTAGTGTTAAGCTCTTTATCAGCCTTTGCGACTTAATTCGGACTGAAAAAAATCTTTAAATGAAGAAAATAATGAACAAATAGGGACCTTAAGGGCATATTGCTTATCCATGTCTTGCCGCAACACTCACCAGACTTGTAATCCTGTTTACAGTAACCGGAGTCCTTCCCCGCCCAGTCGCACTATCTATTTCTGAAAACATACGCCACTGACCGAGCGCCACCAAATGTCTGTCGCACACACCCACACAGCTATTCCGTTCAACAAATCTCCCCAAAGCCGCTTTATATTCCCAATAAAATCATGGAATTAAAAAAAAAACCGAGAAAATGTGAAAATCCCAGCTAAACTGAACACGAGGGTTTTTTTTTGGATGTCACAGCGTTCGGGGGATTCTATACCGGGACTGGCACACAGACACACACATGCTGCCGTACTCGTTCCTTCGGATTATTTAACACACAGCTCGTCCTCGCGTAATTCCCAGTCTCCCTGGAGCACAAGTCAAATTGGAAGACTGCAGGTTTTCCAGTGGAAAATAAAACAAGCGAAAAAAATGTTCGCTACAAAAGGATCATCCAGGAGTAGCGAGTGGAAAATGAATATAAAACAGGATTCTAGTAAGTGCATGGCACATTTAAATGCTCGTTGTCACTCCACCGTGGCAGTCCTCTGATAACACTCACACGTCCAGCAGCTCAGGGGAGCACAATGTGCAGCATTGTCGCTAACCCTAAAATCAGGCGCAGAGTACGGTGCTCGAGGAGATCGAGCACATCCTCTGCAAAATGGCTGAAACCATTCACGTTTTGTCTATTCTGGCCACATGGGTGCTGGTGGTGTAGTCAGCGAATGCGATTCCGCTCCATTGAACCGCATGCACGCGTCCCGCACAGAGATTGGATTTTCGGTAGAAGGGACACTATCATCAGCTCTGGCAGCATCATCGTGACAGTCATCAAAATTCACGATAGTCAGACGTAACGTTGACTTCTATTCAGTCTCCAAGGGGGGAAGGGAGGGCTCACCGATTCAAGGGATGCCAACCCCATCGAGGGGGAGTGCTTTAAAGTCCCCCACAAGTACGTTGATTGGATTAAAACGAAACCAAACCCCTCAATTAGCCGGTAGCCCGTCACACACCCACCTCACATGTTCGCACAAAATGCACAAGCCGCTGAAACATTCTGTCAAGCAGGCAATGAAGAGAGTTCAGTTCCTCCTCAACCTTGCGAGTACTTTCGTTCCTGCTATTATATATTCATCAGCGGTAATCTGCTCTCGGCTTCGGATTTGGTTATGTTTCAGAAGAAAAATGAAAATGACTCACATCGAGCGGGAGATACAGCCGTCTGCATGGTTGATGATCAAATTAATGGAATAACCGCGTGGGTTTTTTTTCTCCATCTAACTGGAGCGGGTCGTACGAAAGCCCAAGTGGAGCGAAGCGGAAGCGGGTCGAGGAAGGTCCTAATTTGTTATTAAACTGATTATACGCGGAAAATCACTTTACCCGGTGCGGTAATAAAGTCGGTTTCGGCTGGAATTTCCTGAAGTACGACGGATTTGATTCAATTTGAACACTGAACAGTTTGATGGCTTGTGGAGGAGTTGATTATGTTTGTTCAACGAACAAAAGTTGAAGTTTCCAACAAGATAGTTCGCTTGGAAAAATGTTGTCCGAGGAAGTGGACATTCAGTCCGATGGACTCGTCATTTTCATGGAAAGCAAATGCTTGCCTGATCCTTCATTCAGCTTCGAAAGTTGCACTGACTTAAGCATGCAATTGGAGCCGGTGGGATGGTTGAACTCCCGAACTGAAGTATAGACTTCACGTGAAGCGAGTTGGAATCGAAAAGCTCGTTCAGTTGAACATTTTTGTTCACAAATTGGCGTCGGTACCTTGGGGCAGGAGGATCTTAGGTTTAGATTTGAAATCTGCTTGAATACATTCATTCGTTCCTTTGCAAACTTCTGCAGCATTTCGGGGAAAACTACGCAAAAGTAAGGAACGAGTTACAGACAGATGTTGGGGATCACATGTGGGCGGCAGTGCTAAGGGTTGAGCTTGGATGACAAGCCAACACTTGCAAACATGCCCAACAAAGGGGTCACAGAGGCAAAGAACAGACAACCCCCTAACGACCCTAACTCACCTTCTGCTAAGCGCCATTGAAGAGCCATTGAGCATCCACGCAAGTAACCATTTGAAGCATAGCTCAACATTGAGCTTGTCCCACCCTGGTCTCGCACATTCGTTTCCACATTCCACGAAGTAGCTTTGTTTGGAGGTTTTGATACTACTCTGGTGCTGTGTACTACCAAGCAGCAACCTACAATTGCTGTGGTTTCATAGCCCGAAGGAAGACCAGCACGCGCTTGTGTGATCTACAGAATCAACTCTCATCACATCAATGCCGAAGGCCCGCCACCTGATCTGAGCAAAGGCGGAGCAGTGACAGTGGGAGTGCTCCGCCGTGTCCTCGTCCTCTCCACAGGCGTCACAGAGGGCATCTTCACCTAAACCAAACTTAGCAAGGATGAAGTGGCTCATTATTGCGGCGGTGAGTTGTCTGTGTCGCAGGTTCGATTCCAGCTCTGAGCGACACAAATAATTTACACGACCCCACCTCTTTCGAGTCACTGACAATGCTCAAAGAGTATTTCCTGTCTAGAACAAGCTTCTCAAACTTGGCCGTTCGGAGTCGGCATAAAACTGTAGGTCCCTTCCACTCGTGAGAGAACAATAGCACGCACAACACGAGTGGTTGCTGAGAAGCTAGGCCCTGGCCCCGTACAGGCTGTAGCGCCACCCATATTATTATATTGAGTTGTCAAGGGTAACAAGATTGCTGCGGATTTCTGGCAGACTTTTGGGAAGTCTGCCTACATCGTGGAGAGTCATGCCATCTCTGATTGTGCTCTCGAGGTGGGTTCAATCCTGAGCTTCCATTGACGAGGGTCCTCGACCCGCTGCATCCAGTCGTCAAAACCACGCTGTCCTACAACCGCTTGGTTGACTTGGTCTTTGTACCAGAGATTCGATGGCCCTCTACTTCTCGAACGAAGACGCTTGGATTCGAGGACTTTCTTACTTGGACACCAAGCGCTGGATGTGGTAGCCATTGTAATCGACGGGTTCTTACCCTCCGAACTACTTCCACATCTCGGTATAGATCGCCCTTCATTCGCCATGGTAGGTAGTGGCAT
>OU744318.1:38626497-38669607 GCA_916610145.1 Eristalis arbustorum
CCCATATTATTTTATTATAATCCGGGACAACCATCAACATCGACTGCAACCAGACAACCAGATCGATTAGGCAAGAAGACAATGCTGTGTGTTTGGTGGGACCAGAAAGGTGAGGTGTACCACGAGCTCCTAAAACCTCTTGAAACGCTCAATACTGATCGCTACCGACAACAAATGATCAATTTGAACCATGCATTGATCGAGAAACGACCAGAATTGGCCAGAAGACACGGCAAGGTAATTTTGCTCCATGACAATGCACCTGCACACGAAGAAAACTTGGCTGGGAGCAGCTACCCCACCCGCCGTATTCACCAGACTTGGCTCCTTCCGACTACCATTTGTTTTCATCGATGGGACACGTTGTTATCCATTCGCTCGATGTGGCCGAGCTAGTGTGGTCGACGCATATTTGCCTTCCACATCCTTGTACAGCTCGTAAGGTTCACGGTTGTGTCTTCTCCTCCATTCGCCTTCCTCGCAGACGGGACCAAATATCCGACGCAGAATTTTTCTTACGAATGCGCCAAGAATCAGCTCTGCAGTTTTGCTTAGTGTCCAGCTTTCGGCTTTCTAAAGCAGGACTGGCATAATAAGAGCTGTGTAGAGCATGACTTTGGTCCTTGAAGTCAGGAGTTTCGAGCCCAGTTGTTTTGACAAAGAGAAGTAATATCGCCTGCCAAGGGCGATTCTACGTCCGATCTTCATAGGGATGACGTTTGTGGAGCTTACGCTTGCCCCAAAGTAGACAACGTTGTAAAGTTTTGGCCTAGGTGGTGTGCGGCGGATCGTTTCTTGCTCGACAGCATATGTTCAGTTTTGTCCTAGTTGACCTTTAGACCAGCTCGTTTCGCTGGGTCCTCAATTACCGTGAATGCTTTCTCTGCGGCGCGTTGGGACCGCGCGATGATGACGATGTCATCAGCGTATTCCAAAAGCTGGACGATAGTGCCTATCTTGTTCAGTACCAGATTGAAGAAGTCGCATGACATCTACTTGCCGAAATCCGGTGCAGGTTTCGAACGGTTCAGAGGTTTTCCAACCGAACTGCACAGTGCATCGGCTCAATGTTGCTAGCATCCTACACCCATCGCTGCGATTAATTTCTTGCGATGAATTCTGTCGTACGCGGCTTTAAAATCGATAAAAAGGTTGTGAGTATCGATTTGAAACTCGCTGGTCTTCTTTAAGACATGCATTAGAGTGAAGATTCGGTCTATAGTCGATTTTCCGGGCGGGAAGCCGCAGTGCTACGTGCCGACTAGTGCGGTGCAAAACGAGAAAGATGCTTCTGTAGTTGTTGCAAGAGGTAGCCTTCTTGTGAATTAGGCATATGGAGCTGATATTCCAGTCTGCGGGCATGCTTTCGTCATCCCAAATGCGGCATGCTCTCTACCAGTACATTGCCCCCGGTTTTGAAAAGCTCCGTTGGTAAGCCATCTGAGCCTGCGGCTTTGTTGTTCTTCAGCCTTTTAATGGGATTTCCAGCCTCCCTATCACTCTCCGTGATGAGGTGACCACGATGAGGCTTGCATGTTCTAGAATCGGTCCGACGAAGGGTATATATAAATATTTTGTGGACATAGAAATTCGAAAATTCTTACGACAAGCGTTTGACACAGCGCGACATTTGCATAATTCAATCCTCCTCACTCATGAACATTGAGCACAATCAGGGAACTACCAATTATGCTGTTGCACAAAACATAAATCAACGTCCTCAACTGCTCGCATTTGCCTTTCAGGACAACAAGTTGACAGGACAATACCTGGCACGACACTCCGAGAAGACTGAGACTGACTGCTGTTCGAGAAGACGCTGGACATAGAAAGATGAAATCACCTGCAGAACGGCTGGACTCTATATCAATGTTATACTGCAAACTCGAGTCGAACTTGCGACTGTCATCAGATCTGCAAGTCTTTTCAAGAGTCCGCCAAGTGACTCGAAACAAAGAATCTGAAAGCCATCCATGGATCCCCCAAGGCCAAGCATCGTATAAATTCAATGACAAGCGACATTCCCAAAAAAGGATCACTTCCAATGAATGGCAAAGCGTTTAATCAGCGGCTGATCCCACAATTATGTTCTCTCCCCCAAACCCAGCAACAGTTGCCATGGGAAGCAGTTCAAATTCACTTGGAGAAAAAAGTTCTTCCAAAAGCGTCCACCGAAACCGTCGTTAACCTAGTTTTCTGAATCACGATTTTCCCCTTTGGTGGACGTTCATCTTATGCGATTATAATTAAGCAACTGCAGTTTTTCGCATCCACTGATCCCCTTCACACAGCGGCGCTGCTCTTGAAAATGTGGACTCAGCGGATCCGGACATCCCCGCCAAAAAAACGAGCCAAGGCGCCTGTCACTGGATTGAATTACAAAAGTCGTCCCTCGACGGGGACGAAGTCGGATGAAAAATGAAAACACATCCTCAAGCGAAAACCCTTCGCCCAGGCGATACAAAGACGCGGAAAAGGAATACACATTTTAAAGGAATGAAAGCCAAACCCAGCGAGATGCTTGTGGAGACACCCATCAAACGCAAGCCTATGAGACGAACGAAAAACAGATTCTTTTGATATCCTTCCAGTGGCGGAGACACGTTTCGGTTATTTTTTGTTTTTGCTGTGCGCTGTTGCTCTATTCGACTGTGTGCGAGGGGAACAAACAGTTCCCATCAAGGGAAACGTCAACAATTTTCGTCGCAGCTGGCGGGCGATGGGAGCTCTCCCATGGGGAGTTACTTGTTGATGGCTTGGAATACACAAGCGGACTGGGCGATTTTGAGAGTCATCCCTCTGATGCGAGAGGCTAATCAATAATTTATGGTAAATGGGGGCTTTGACATATTCCCAAGCACGTTTCCATAGACAGGTGTACATGCATTCGGGGGGAGCGACAGTTCATTCACTTTCATCTGTCAGTCATGCCATGAAGGTTTTTTGCTCTACCTTGCTTAAAAGAGCATCGACTCTGGAAGCGAACGCTTTTACTCCTAGATCAGGCCATTTTGCCTGAGCTTGAATCACACACAACACACACATCGACGGTTCTGAAGAGGGGACTCATTTCCTGTTCGCACCGAGGCTGCTGGAAAAAATTAATTGGATTTAGGAAACCGGGTGCACGATGAAGGATTTAGGGGCAATTCAGGGACGATGCTTAAGTGCTCTTGACTTAATGTGGGAAATTAGCGCAGCGGATTGCCAACTGGATATTCCACCAGCCGTTAAATCTGTGCCGAAGACCCTGATCATCCCAGTCCTGCTATACGGCGCGGAGGCATGGACAATCTCGAAAGCGGATGAAGAAGTCCTTGGTCTCTTTGAGAGAAAAGTTCTACGCACGATCTTTGGTCCTGTTTGTGTTGACGGGTTCTGGAGGAGAAGATTCAATCACGAACTGTACGAGCTGTACAGCGACATGAGCCTAGTTAGGCGTCTACGAATCCAACGCCTACGGTGGCTAGGTCATGTAGAGCGTATGGACACCACAGCTCCGGCCCGAAGAATCTTCGAATCCGAACCTGTCGGGCAACGCAACAGAGGACGCCCGCGTTTGAGGTGGCGCACCCCAGTGGAGAAGGACCTCAACCATCTTGGTGTGCAAAACTGGAGACAGCTAGCCAGGGATCGCGCTAGTTGGAGAGGCATGCTGGTTAAGGCCCAGGTCCACCCCGGACTGTAGCGCCACACAAAGAAGAAGAAGAAGTTAAATCTGTGCCAATATTTGCCAACGCAGTATGGCCCATGTGACCAGTGTCTTTAATGGTGGACTAGCGAGCATCGTGTTCGTTCTCTATTCGAACTCCACTATTGCTGTCACAGCTCCCATTAACTAAAGGGTGATTTTTTAGCTATTATCTTTTTGGTAACCCTGGTTCTCACTCACGTTTCGTGTTTTGTTTCACTGTCAAACATCTTCAGTTTGGTCTATAATTTAACCATGAATCGTCTTACAAACGAACAACGCTTGCAAGTTATTGAATTTCAGTATCAAAGTGCGTGCTCTGTTAAGAAAGTTCATCGCGCGCTTCTTCCATTTTATGGAAGAGCAGCGACGAAGCTTATTTTTGGCTCAATTACTTAAGGTGGCGCTACAGTCCGGGGTGGACCTGGGCCTCAACCAACAAGCGTCTCCAGCCAGCTCGATCTTTAGCTAGCTGTCTCCAGTTTCGCACGCATAGTTGGTTGAGGTACCTTTCCACTTGCGTGCGCCATCTGAGTCGCCATCTTCCTCTACTGCGCCGTCCGTCGGGGGTGGATTAGAAGACTTTTCGGGCCGGAGCATTAGTTTCCATCCGCTCTACATGACCTAGCCATCTCAATCTTTGGATCTTCACTTTTCTGGCTAAGTCGATGTCGCTGAACAGCCCGTATAGTTCGTCGTTGTATCTCCTCCTCCACTCACCATCTATGCAGACGGGACCGAAAATCACACGAAGCAACCAAGAGCTGATTCATCCGCTTTTGACAGAGTCCATGCCGACGTTCTGACTCCGCGCCATATAGCAGGACTGGGACGATTAAGGTCTTGTAAAGCGTTACCATGGTTGTTCGAGAGAGGGCTTTGTTTACCAGTTGCTTTCTTAGCCCAAAGAAGCACCGATTGGCAAGAGTTATTCTTCGTTTGAATTCAGCGCTGGTGTCGTTGTCTGAGTTGATAGCGGTTCCTATGTAGACAAAGTTTTTAACTACCTCAAAGTTATATCTGTCTGCCGTGACGTTCTGACCGAGACGTCGGTGTTGGGTGTCCTTTCTCGTTGACTAAACCCATCTTCGCGGCCTCCGTAGCAATACCCACAAAAGCGCAATTGACATCACGCTGCGTTCTTCCGATAATTTCAATATCGTCGGCATATGCGAGTAGTTGGACGGACTCTTGAAAGATTGTTCCTCTGGTGTTGGCGTTCGAATTTTGAACAATTCTTTCAAGAACGATGTTGAAAAAGTCGCATGACAGCGCGTCGCCTTGTCTGAATCCTCTTTTGACATCAAAGGCCTCGGTTGTCTCTGCTACCGACCTTGATGGAGCAGCGTGCATTCTCCATCGTCATCCTACACAAACGGACGAGTTTGGTAGGGATGCCAACACTAGATATTGCTATGTATAGCTCGTCTCTATAAATGCTATCATACGCGGCCTTAAAATCGATGAACAGGTGGTGGGTATCAATTTGTTGCTCCTGGGTTTTCTCCAAAATCTGCCCAAGTGTGAATATTTGGTCGATGGTGGATTTTCCTGGCGTACATCCACACTGGTTTGGACCGACCAGCTTATTGACGACTGGCTGTGGTTCACACAGTACGCAGATAAGGTTTTGTATGCGTTACTTGGGAGACTGATACCTCTGTAGTTGGTGCAGTTCAAAGGGTCTCCTTTCTTGTGGATCCGGCAAACAATGCTAAGATTCCATTCATCGGAAATGTTTTCCTCTGACCATATTCTACAGATGAGTTAGTGCATGCTCCTAACCAAATCATCGCGAGAGCTTTAAAAAGCTCGGCGGGTAGGCCGTCAGCTCCCGCTGCCTTGTTGTCTTTCAGTTTAAACATAGCAATCCTCACTTCATCCGGGTTGGGTGGACGGAATTGCTGATCTTCATTGTCCCTTTCATTGGTGTTGAATGGCTCCTTCTGCCTTAAAGCGGAATTTGGTTCTTCGTCGCCGTTATACAGTCTGCGGAAATGGTTTCTCCATATTCTCAGCATCGACTGTGACTCTACTACGATGTTCCCTTGATCATCCTTACAGGCTTCGGTTCGGAGTTTATAACCTTGACTGGTTGACTTTACTAAACTTCCTTACGTCATTCCTGCAGTAATATCCTTCTATTCTGCCGACCGCGCGCTACTCATGCTCCTTCTTTTTTCTCCTGGGAAATCGGTGTTCATCTTTCCTCTTCTGCTCGTAGAGCTCCCGAGCAGCCCTTGTCCTTCTTTGCAGTGCCGCTTTGTATGCTTCTTGCTTGGCTGCATTTGCCTGGCGACACTCATTGTCAAACCAGGGGTTTCGTTGTGATGGCTCAATGGGTACGTAAATAAGCAGAATTGTCAAAGCTTCGAATGTCGCATGTGGCCTAGGCGTTTGGATAGTATTCGATGCCATATCTACTAACTTATCAGGCAGACGACCCATGAAGGGTCAGGGCCTGAGCAATTGCTGCCTTCCATCGGTGACGGTCATGGCACGCTGCTTCCAGTCATCAAGGGCAAGCTGCTTAGCATCCGCGATGTCTCGGTCTCTATGTAGGAGGTTCGGTCTTCCTCTCCTTCTCGAACTAGGAGGCTCGGACTCGAAGACCGTCTTTAGTGGAGCGTTGCTGTCCATTCGCGCGATATGGCCGAGAAAGTGGAGTCGACGGTTTTTTGCCTTTCGGACTACATCCACATCCTGGTACAGCTCGTGGAGTACGCTGACTTCTCCTCCATATATCCGACGTTGAATTTTTCTTTCGAAGCCACCAAGAATCAGCTCTGCAGTTATGCTTAGTGTCCAGCTTTCGGCACCAGAAAGCAGGACTGGCATAATAGGAGCTGTGCAGAGCATGACTTTGGTCCTTCGATTCAGGAGCTTCGAGCCCAGTTGTTTTGACAAACCGAAGTAGCATCGGTTGCCAAGGGCGATTCTACGTCGGATCTCCATAGTGATGACGTTTGTGGAGCTTACGTTTTCCCCGAGGTAACGTTTTGGCTTAGGTGGTGTGCGGTGGATCGTGCCTTGCTCGACAGCATATATTTATTTTTGTCCTAGTTGAGCTTTAGACCTACTTGTTGCGCCTGTTCCTCAATTGCCGTGAAAGCTTCCACTACGGCGCGTTAAGACCGCGCGATGATGACGATATCAACGACCGGACTGAACTGCCTTCAGTGTATTCGATGTCATACCATTCACTTGTCATTTGAGACCCACATCAGGATGTGACAGCAAATAATTTGAAAGTGAGGCCATTCAACAAAAACCTAGCCCCGCCAGGATCGTTTTAATCAGCAATTGAATCTGAACCGAAATCCGAACCGCAATTATTTTAGAACTTTCGATTGCACAATTAATTCCCTAATTGTTCCCCGTATCGGGTTCGTTTCTGCAATTCACTGAAAAATCACTCACCGCACTTAATCCGGGCCATAAATTAGTGCGAATAATAAGCCTCTTTAAACGGGCAATTCATTGACATTCATACGAAATTGCTGATCATAAGGCTGCACAAATAAATTCGTTTTATTCAGTGGAACGAAATGGTTTCAAGGGATTAAGTCAATTTTGAATTATGAGAAAAATTTAAATAAAAATAAAATCATTTCCGCTAATTAAGGCATACACATGCCAGGAATATGAGAGAAGCTAAGCAGTGACACATAAAAGCGCCCTTATTTGTATGCCCGACACAATCCCCTTGCCAGAGGAAGCATTTCCTGCCTTCGTTCCCAATGTCAATGCCTTTAAAGAGACGCAAGGCGGGCGGTGAACGCACACAATCCGCCAGAGAAGATTGCTTTCCTAAAAATAACTTAATGTCTGTTTGTTTGTTTGCATGTGACACCATCCACCTGCGGAAGAAGGATTCCCAGGAAAATTCCCAAATTTCTCCACACAATGGCTCTCGCCTGTGCAGTGCTTTTTTTTCCCTTCCGAGGAACAAGAATTTGGTATTCATTGCGATTTAAATATGCAATTGCGTCCGCATCGATTTACCTATCGATCGGGTGTCGTAATTAATTCGGCACACATGAGCACATCCGACACTACGAAGTTATGTTGACGGCGATGGCCATCAATCGATTGCCAATAAGCTCCTTCCTGGAACTGTTCACCGAAATAATGGAATATTCCTAAGACGCTTATATGTTTGCCCTTTTAGCTTGGAACTTCCATTGGCTCCAGCCTGTGGTCCCCTTTGGTTTTGCTTGGAATTGAATAATCCTCTTACAAACAGCTTTTGGAAAATGTTCAACGAACGGAGCAGCAAATCGCACTGTTCCTTGTGACTGCATATGTTTCACCTCGTCGGACCTCCCTGAAAAGGATCCGGGACCGTCGACAACTTAAAGTCGCTATATCGGTGCTCGAAAAAGCACGCAACCAAATTAGGGTAATTATTATCGGATGAGCAAGGCTTGCCGAGTGCCGTCTCTTGTTCCGTGGAAAGCTGAGAAATGTATTCCATAAAAATCCCATGAATAATTGCGGCCCTGGTAAACTGTACCCGGTGCCCGGGTCAAGGGGAAGGATCTTCTGAGAAATAAGGCGCGGAAGACATGCAGAGGATGCACCGTGGAGTGGGAAAGTGTTGCACAAATCCTTTTGCAAAATTTGATTACACCGTTTTTCTATCTCCCTGGGAGATATTCTGTTGTGCTTGCGCTCGGAAAGGATAGGGATTACTTTCGCAGTCCGCAGGTGGACTCTTGCCATCTGCATAAATCCCATTACAGTAATTAATTTTACAAATAATTAAACTGAGATTGTGAGTGAAATTATTTTGCTGCTACAAGGTTGCCTCGTTCGGTGCGCTAATTTAATTGGAAATTGTATCCAATGAGTGGGAATTAATTGAAAATTGGCTCCTTTCACTGTGACGACTCGTTGGCGGTGATTTATTGGACGCTTTAGAAATGATTTGTGTATGAAAATAAATAAATTTAAAAAGACGGTGCGGTGGATAAGCGCGTGCAATTCGAGAAGTCGAAGATCGCGGGAGGCTTACTTGTACGCCACTTTTTACCTGGGCTACTGCGGCATTGGAATAAATTCACAAAGCGGAGCCAAATGCCTAACTTTCCTTACCCCGTCTGAATAACCAACCACTCACTCTATCTTCCAGCGCTAAATACCTAGGCGACTGCCAATTTAGCCAGAAGATTAACGTAGAGCAGCGGGTAAAGAGCGCGTTCCTAACGTTCCTTCGGCAAAAGATGGGGCCGCCGACTCGAGTTGACCCTGTGGATGTACACTCTGGTAGTTTGGTCGATGTTGCCTTGTATGATGGCCTGCCCTCGGTAAAAAATAGAACTAAACAAAACTCAACTGTGTTCAGAGAACAGCACACATCGACGGACACCAAAGACACTCTCACCTTAAGACTACATCGTCTACCCCTTGATCTACAGACTGAAACCACTTTAGCACATAGCGCCCTTTGTGCGGCGCTTCAGTCCGGAGTGGACCTAGGTCTCAACCAACAAGCCTCTCCAACTTGCGCGATCTACGGCCAGTTGTCTTCAGTTTCGCATACCAAGCTGGTTGAGGTCCTCCTCCACTTGGGTGCGCCACCTCAAACGCGGGCGTCCTCTTTGGCGTTGCTCAACAGGTTCGGACTCGAAGATTCTTCGGGCCGGAGCTGTGGTGTCCATTCGCTCTACATGACCAACCGTAGGCGTTGGATTCGTATACGCCTGACTAGACTCATGTCGCTATACAGCCCGTACAGTTCGTGATCGAATCTTCTCCTCCGGAACCCGTCAACACAAACAGGACCAAAGATCGTGCGTAGAACTTTTCTCTCAAAGAGACCAAGGACTTCTTCATCCGCTTTCGAGATTGTCCATGCCTCCGCGCCGTATAGCAGGACTGGGATGATCAGAGTCTTATATAGAGTCAACTTGGTCCTTTGAGAGAGGGCTTTATTCTTGAATCGCCCCTTGAGCCCAAAGAAGCAGCGGTTGGCAAGAGTTATCCTACGCTTGATCTCGGTACTGACATTATTTGTTGAGTTCCCTCCGAAGCCAAGGTAAGTGAAGTCCTTGACTACCTCGAAGTTATAGCTGCCCACTGTGACGCTCTGTCTAAGACGTCCCTTCTTGAGGGCAGCGTATACTTCGTTTTGCCCTCATTCACCGCCAGACCCATTTTAGCCGCTTCCGCTTCAATGCCAGCAAACGCCTTATTGACGGCTCGCTATGTTGGCCCAATTACGCCAATGTCGTGAATGCATAAGCAAGCATTTGACTTCTGGAAGATCATGATAACAGTGTTGGCATGTGAGTCTTGCAGGATCTTCTCCAGAACGATGTTGAAGAAATCACATAACAGCGCGTCGCCTTGTCTAGAACCTTTCTTGACATTGAAGGTCTCGGTGAGTTCGTTACCGACCTTGATGGAGCAGCGAGAGTTCTCCATCGTTATCCTGCACAGTCTGGCGAGTTTGGCAGGAATGTCGAAACTAGACATGGCGTTGCATAGCTCGTCTCTCTGCACACTGTCATATGCGGCCTTGAAATGGACAAATATTTGGTGGGTGTCGATCTGCACATCTTGATTCTTTTGCAGGATCTGCCGTAGTGTGAAGATCTGGTCTATTGTGGATTTTCCTGGTCTGAAGCTACACCGATACGGACCCATCAGTTTGAAGCGGGACACAGGAAACTGATCCTTCGATAGTTGGCGCAGTCAAAGGGGTCTGCTTTCCTGTGGGTCGGCCAAAAGATACTGAGATTCCACACGTCGGGCATGATTTCCTTCGACCATATCTGCGTGCGGCCAACCAGATCATCTCCAGCTGCTTTAAACAGTCAGTCCGCTCCAGCAGCTTTGCTCGACTTCAGTCTAGATATCGCTATCTTGACTTCGTCTAAGTCGGGAGGGCGGAATTCATGTTCACCATCGTCCAAATAGAGTGAGACATTCTGCCTGACAGTGGAATTTGTGTCGTTATCGGCGTTTACCAGTCTAAGTGATTCTCAGCATCGACTGCGATTCTACTACTAGTTGTCTATTGTCGTCTATGCAGGCTTCGGTCCGAAGTCTATATCTTCCGGATACTTGTTTTACTTTGGGGCCTCCTTCCTGTCGTAACACCTCTTGATCACCTCGACCGCTAGCTTCTTATGCTCTTTCTTTTTCTTTCTGAGAAGCCAGTGCTCTTCTCTTCTCTTCTGTTCGTAGAGCTTACGAACAGCTCTCGTTGCTTGATGCAACGTTGCACGTGGTTTGTTCAGGGACCTCACATTCCACGTGCAAAAGCGAAAATCATTGTCCTTTGATCGTTTGCTGGAGTCGTCAACTTTGAATCCGTCCGTATCCGAGGCCTGTTGTCGGTTCGTAACCGTCGATTTTTTATAGTTGGCGCAGTCAAAAGGGCTTTTTTTCTTGTGAACCGGACAAACGACGCTGAGTCAACGGCATGGGTTCCTTGGTGTCGCAAAAGTCAGCACATCAGTGGCAGCTTCTTTGATGGCTTTTTGACAGTGTTTGCATTATTCTTCTATTGAATGTGCAGGCAGTGTCGAACTTTCAGAGAGTTTCAGGGAGACTCGGTCGGCAAGGTTCCAAGCGGTCGATTGCGATTGTAGCTTTCCGACGTCAAACCGTTTTGTCCTGTCTCGATATGAAAAGCTGAGCGGACTGTCATGCCTTAGAAATATCAAGCTCCACTATATTGCTTTCGCCCGTCGTTAGCATAGTTTGGTACCGCTTTTGGTGAGAAGTCACCAGTAGGCCTGTTGCTGCGGAGTCAATAAGAAGATTCAGAGACCGTTAATGTGAACACAGCTGCTGCTGCCCTCAAAAGATTACCCTCAATCTCGCACTTCTACAGAACACTCCAGGGTTTATCTCGGGGCACTCGGTCATATGCCTAATCAATCTACAAAACAGATGTAGATTGGTTTGGGATACTCTCAAGCCATCTCGAGCACCATGCTACGAGTAAAAAGGCTTGTAAAATGTCCCTGTAATTAGATCCAACTCTTTTGTCCCCCTTTTCGAAAAGACGAACAATCACCCCTGTTTGCCGACACCCTGACAGCGTGAAGCCGGTTCTCTTCCCTTCTCTTTTGTTCACGAACGGACTCCTTGAACGAAGCAGCGTTGCCTTGTCCTTCGGCTTGACTTCACGTGTCTGCCTGCAGCTTTGCACATACAGTTCGGCTTCTTCTGAATTGCAACTTGAAATGAGATCACCGGTTTCAGGATCATCGATTTGTCTGTATTTAATTCAAAACAAGGTAAGATCCTTGTCAAGAGACTTCTGTATGGACTCTCCGTTTGGGGGACAGCACTAAACAAGCACTCAATTTAATAGAATGGCCTGCTTGTGCATCAGCGGAGCACTGAGAAGCACTCCGTCAGACGCACTGAATATTCTTCTCCACCTTCCACCACTGAAACTAATCGGAAAACAAGTTGCAGCCAGCACAGCCTTGGGACTAAAAATACTCCGACTGTGGTCCGAACTCAACATCGGCCACTCAACCATTCTCAAGAAATTCAACTTTCTTCCTAGTAGCGACACTGATCATCCAACACTCCCGGCTATCTTCGAGAAGAAATTCTCGATCAGCATTCTCTCCAGATCGGACTGGGGGCTGATAGGCAAGCGTTGGGTTTCTCAGATTCTCAGAGATGTTTCGAAGACTAACGAAGGGGTGGGTGCGGATGTCTCCAAGATCTCGACATTGCCATCTCTTTGAAGCTCCCTGACCACTGTAGCGTTTTTCAGGCAGAAACCAAAGCGATTAAAGAGGCGCTGTCATGGCTCAACAACAACGTGATATCCGTCCAGGACCGTCAGGCCGCTACAAAATCGCTGGACACTGTCATGTTTTACTCAAAAACATCCCTTAATTGCAGGCTGTCTCTTAATGAGATGGCTGAGCATTCTAACATTCTCCTCATGTGGGTGCCACGACACAGTGAAATGCCAGGAAACTGCAAAGCCGATGAACTCGCCAGTTGTGGGACAACCTCATCCCTATCCGTAGCAGGGGTACCACCTTCCATGCCGAGCGCTACAGCCTTCCATCTTTTAAAGATTCACACGATAAAACCACCAGGAGCCAGAAGGCACCACCATGAGGTCAGCACTTAACCTAAAGCGGCCACTCAGTCTACTCAGACTCAGCAAACACTCATTAAGGACTGCCATAGGAGGCATAACCGGGCACTGAGCAATTGGCACTCGGTGCTCGCAGGATAAGTGCCCCTTATAATGAATTCTGCAGAAGCTGCGCGTCTACTCTGCTTGTGCAGCGCTCTGGCTAGTCGTTGGTTTCTACACCTAGAAGTCTACTACTTCAACAACCTCAACAAGCTAAACAGCGGCCGCATAGGCCAGCTTAATCGCTGCGCTAGACGCACCAACTGGTTCCAGTGTTGGAAGAAGTCAATCCGCGTGGTACCACAATGGGCCCACCTTGGCCTAAGTGTGACTGCCCTTAGCAGTCAGCCTCTACAACCTAACCTAACCTATTGTCAAGAGACAAAGCAGGCACTAGGCGACTCAATCACTCGTAGCGACTAGAGTGTGCTGAGACCACATTTCGCTGCAAGATCTTGCCTCCCTTCTGCGCAATAAAACACCATTACATTTGGCAAAATGTCTACATGGTCATTGTGTTTCATTACACGGCGAAAACATCATAAAAATTGGCAAAATTATCACCACCGCCTCACGATTTAACAAATGTCTTCCCGCATACCTTCAAGACCTTCAACAAAGCGTTGAATAACTTCATTCAGGCTTTCAAAAAGAAAAGACAAAAAAATAACATCAAATTTCTAGCAACCCTTATCGGCCTCCAGCGATCCACACAATAAAATGATTTGTCGGTTGTCACACAAAGCGTAAGCAGTTCCTTTTACGATCCTCAGATTGTACTAAACATCCTCGTCGTTGCCGTATCGTCTACTCGTTGAATGCTATTGAATGCTATCCGCTCTCGAAATTACGATTTGAACGTACGAGGTGCCATTGGCACAGCCGTTGGCCCATAAAATATTAACGCTCGGTTTTCGCGCGGGAACTTTTTAATACTTCACGGTAAATTAAATCGACAAGGGTTAAGGTTCATAAATATTTTTGTGGAATATCGTATGTCTACCACTGTGAGCGTTGCAAATGTGAGTTGGTTTTTCATATACAGTGTCAATGCTTTACGACAGGCAGGAGTCTGCAGATGGGCTCTTCTGTTAACTTTGGCTATATTGTTCCTCTTCCATTGCAATGGAGGGCCATGTAGGTATTTTTTTTTCTTGTATCTTCGATTCTGAGTCATTGGGACAATGCAACAGACGACGTCCACAAACAAGATAGAGCGCACAACTGGAGAAGGACCTCAACCAACTTTGTGTGCCCAGCTGGAAGCAGTGTTGGCTGGAGAGGCTTGTTGGTTGAGGCCCAGGTCCACCCCGGACTGTGGCGCCAAGCAATGGAGAGGATGAAGTAGATGTGTGGCGAGAAGGAATCTGTACAGCTAACTTAACTTGTTTTTCTTCTTGTGATGATTTTTCCATCTTGTGATGATGGGTTGTCAACTCTTTGGTTGGTTGTTTGGTCATGGTTTGATCACCAGTGGAAGTGTCAAAGATATGTATTGGCTTATTGGTAAACATTCCATTCTAAGCAAATCCCAAAACCTGTTTGGACATATGGCGTCCTACTTTTTGGTTGTACCAAACCAATGTCTTGCGCCGACTTCAAAGAACTAGATCCCTTGTGTAAGGTTAGGTTGTAGTGGCTGACTGCTGCAGAGCAGTCACACCTAGGCCAGAGTAGGCCCATTGTGATACCACGCGGATTGACTTCTCCTAACGCTGGAACCAGTTGGTGCTTCTAGTGAAGCTGGCCTATGCTGGCGCTGTTTAGCTCGTTACGGCCGCTGAAGTAGAAGGCTCCTAGGTGCAGGAACCTACGACTGGCAAGAGCACTGCAGGAGCAGAGAAGGTGATGAGTGTTCTCTTCCTCCTCTTCATCCATGCAGCTTCTGCAAATATCATTATATGGAGCACCCATCCTGCGAGCGTGAGTGCCAATTACACAGTCCATGAGGGTCCTTAATGAGGACTTGCTGAGTCCAAGTAGACTGAGTGGCCGTTTTAGGTTGAGTGATGGCCAGATTTCCTTTGTTTTAAGACAGGTGGTGCCTTCTAGCCATTTGTCATTGGTGGTTTTGATTGTATGAATCTTTAAAAGATGATAGGCTGTAGCGTTCGGCATGGAAGGTGGTACCCCTGCTACGGATAGGGATGAGGTTGTATCACACCTAGCGAGTTCGTCGGCTTTGCAGTTTCCGAGTATGTCACAGTGTCAATGTTAAAATACTCAGCCATCTCGTTAAGAGACAGCCTGCAATTAAGGGATGTTTAAGAGTAGAACATGACATTTTCCAGGGCTTTAATGGCGGCCTGACTATCGGAACAGATGGTGATATCTCTCATTGATATCACATTGTTTTTACGCCACGACAGCGCCTCTTTAATAGCTATGGTTTCTGCCTGAAAAACGCTACAGTGATCAGGGAGCTTCACGGAGATAGCAATGTTGAGGTCTTGTGAATAGACACCCGCACCCTTCTTTTGTCTTTGATCCATTTGTGAAGGTGCGCAGAGGATCTCTCAGTGTTTGCATGTCAGTCATCCAGTCCGATCTGGAAGGAATCCGGATTGAAAATGGCAGGAATGTCACTAGGTAGGAAATTGAATTCCTTGAGAATGGTTTAGTGGCCAGTGTTGAGTTCGGACCACAATCGAAGTGTTTTTTTAGTCTCATGGCTGTGCTTGCTGCTGCTTGTTTCCCGAATATTTCCAGAGGTGGAAGATGGAGGAGAATATTCAGTGCGTCTGACGGAGTACTTCTCAGTGTCCCGCTGATACATAGGCAGGCCAGTCCTTGTACTCGGTTGAGGGCATTGCAGTTTATAGCCTTGTTTAGTGCTGTCCACCAAACTGAGACACTGAGACTAGGTGTTAACAGAAGCTCTTTTTGGAGGGCTACCTGCCAATAGTGTCCAAATAATGAAAGACAGAGTACCGGTTAAGTGCTGTACTTAGTTGAAGTAAAAAATAAATATAAAATGATTCATAAGCGAGTTTTGCCGTATACGATCGAATACGTCAAACGGACTGTATATCGGCGTAGGTGATGAAATTCTCTATTTTTGGTGATTTTTTGGATTTGGTTGCTTGGATTGATCTTTCTCTGGCATCTGGCCTTAACTCCACTTCATAATTCGGTTTGATCAGCGTGCATGTGAAGTGCATTTGTGCATTCGATCGCTTGCAAGATAGCTTTTTTTGAAGCAGTTGAAGTAACCTCGTCGCTTTCATTCCCCGAAGTGTCCAATTTTTGCTTAGGTTCATCAAGAGCTTCTACAAGGTTCCAAGAAGAAGAAGAAATAACATGTCGACATGTTACAGTCGGTATCTGTAATGCCAAGGAGATCATTTGTGTTTTATAACTTTCCTTTGACGTAAGTTTCGGATAGCGTCGGGTAAATGGAATTTAAACATAATCTGGGTCATGTATCTTCTTTTGACACTCAACCCACTTGACACAACTAGAGTACTGACAATAAATTAGCCATCAATTCCTACACAAATGGCTTGTTGTCTGTCTATGCTTAGAGGTGTACTTACAACACATTTAGTCCCTAATAACGCAGGAGAGACAAGGAAGAGAAACAAGACAAATATAAAAGCTTTTACAAAAAAAGTTCACATTTCTCGAGTGAGATTGTATTGACAGCCTGCCATCGATCTGACAACGAGTCAGCTATCTAAAGGGTGGTGTTAGTTAAATTTTAGGAGCCAATGTTGAATATAAACTACACCTAAACGTCAGGTATTTTTCCGCATTTCATTTGACATTTCTCAATTTCGGGCTGACTCAATTTGAAACATGGAAAGATACACAATCGAGCAACGCGTTAAAGTGATTGAGGCTTATTATGAAAATTGGCGTTCAAATCATCGTGATTTTTTCGACCAAATGTGCGTACAATCGGGAAAATCGTGCAAATCGTGCAAAAATTTAAGCAAACCGGGTCTGTAGGAGATGTCAAAACACCAGTCCATGCTCGTACAGCTTGTACTGCAGAAAATATTGCTGCTGCTAGCGATAGTCTGGCTGAAGAGTAGTCCACTTCAACTCGTCACCGTGCCCCACAATTGCACTTCTCACGCTCGTCCTTGATGAACATTATGGATAAAGACTTGCATTTACACGCTTACAAGGTGCAATTGACTCAAGAACTAGGGCCTCTTGACCATTTCAAGCGTCGTCAATGGTCAGAATGGTGAGAAGAAATGGCCACAGTGGATGATGAATTCTCGAAGAAAACCAACTTCAGTCATGAGCACATTTTCACACACAGTCGATTCGTCAATAAGCAGAATTGCCGCATTTGGGCGAATGATAATCCAAGAGTGATTGTCGAAAAGCCAATGCAGCCACAAAGAGTGACGTATTTTTTCCAAAATGAGGGCGGTTAGGCAGTTATTGTGAATGGTGTTCGCTATCGTGAAATCATAATGATATGCCAGCAACAATTCAAGAACTAAAGGATGAGATAATTCGGCACATTAACGCCATTTTTTTAAATATATTTTCTTAATACCTTAATCGGCCAAAGACTGTGAATGCAACATAACTGCCGCAAGACAGTGACCGACTACTTCCCATTCGGGGATACGCACTGACCATTTTTAACCCGGGTCTAAAGGGTTCGAAGAGCGAGTTCCTTCACTCCTCAGCCACCAGCATTTTCGATGTTGCCTCCCGAACATCGTGCCTTGAAACGGCCATACTGAAGCGGAGGAGTCCTTCCTCAGCTCGTTGTGCAACGGAACGGTCGTGGTTGAGTCGCCCATCCATAGTTGACCTGGCGATAGGTTCGGTACCGCATTTTCATTTTGTATCAGACCGTGCTTGTCGAAATGGGGGGGACGAAGCCGTTATAACGTACCCTCTCGTCGTACTGAGGTTTAGGGGAGTTCATCGCTCTCGCAGTGCGGCCTCGAATCAACTCTACCAGGAGATTGTCCACTCGTATAAGGTTCGTCCTGTTTTATAAGACCTCATTGGAGTAGAATTTTATGTACTGGGACTCTGGTGTTCTGTAAAGGCGAAGGCAAGCCCTAAGACAGGCCCTCTCAAACACCAGAATCTCTTCCATTAAGCTTGTACTCACGTTGAACCACACGGAACAGCCATATGTGAGCATTGGCCGTATAAGGGCCATGTAGCAGATAACCATTATCCTTGCAGAGAGTTGGCTGTTGTAAAACAGTCTCTTTGCAAGAGCGAAAGTGGTTCGAGCTCTGGCTAGAGCAGCATCTATGTGTTTGTTAATGTATAGATACTCATCTAGCCAGATCTCCAGGCATCTGACTACAGTCTCTTGCGCCAGTGGTTGCCCGTGCCGATCATCAATTGAGAACTTTCGCCAATTCTTTTTCGTATCCACCGAAGCCTTGTACAACGGCGTCCTGAACAGGATGGTTTTCGACTTCTGAAAGTTGATATTCAACTTCCAGTCGTCGCAATTTCTCATGAATGAATTGGAGTCACCCTGCGCGAGCGTAGTGATGTCCTCAATCTTTTTGCCTATTCTGTACACGATCAAGTGTGTACAAGTTCTGCACTCAAGTGGAGAAGCACCTCAACCAACTTGGAGTGCGAAATTGGAGGCAGCTGGCTAAAGAACGTGCCAGTTGGAGAGGATTGTTGACCGAGGCCCAGGTGCACCCCGGACTGTAGCGCCACAAGAAGAAGAAGAAGAAGAAGAAGTACACGATCAAGTCGTCGGCATACGCACTTACGTGAGGAAGAGAACTTATCAGCTCGTTCAAGAACACATTGAACAGTATCGGCGAATTAACAACCTCTACAGGTCACGTTGCCATTCTTGACGACGAACCGCCTACCGGTAAGCATGTTGTACTGAAGGTACAGCAGTGGTTTACTAATGCCTAGCCGATTGAGCTTGTAGTAAAGTCCTTCTAACCATACGGTGTGGAAGGTCTTCTCCAGATCAATCAAGCAGGCCTGGGTTTCTGGCTCTTGTTCCATTGGAGATCCGACACCAGTTTCGACTTGGCATGAATAGAGTCACGCCCCGCTCTGAAACCGAATTGGTCATCCGGAATTCTATGTTTGTCCTCTGTCAAGTTGATCGGAGCTCTATACCTTGCTGATGTTCGGAAGGAGACTAATTGACCGGAGGTTGCGCGGATTCGATGAATCTTTTCCTAGCTTGGATATGGGTTGAACAGTCGCAGTTTTCCAATGGTCCGGATAATGTGCATTATTCAGAGCATTTTTAAAAAGGAATGTCTACAAAGTGACCACTTACAGAGGAAGATGTCTTAACACAATGTTGGAGATCCCGTCGATGCCAACCGACTTTTTCTTCTTTAATGATGCGAAGACCGCTTGAAGATCCGTCCGATCGATTCGATCGATCCGATCGATTCGATCGATCCGATCGATTCGATCGATCCGATCGATCAATGTTTTCGTCATTGAACACGACAAAGCCGATGTTCTCAGATCGCCATTGCTGCAGATCTTCTCGAAGTTGAGAGTTGCTAGCTTGCACGCTGTTCTCCAGGTCGTGGTTCGGGCGAACACTCTCGTTCAACTTGTACACTTCCTGAAAGACTGCGCCTAGAACTTCAACTTTTTCTTGCGGATCTTCGACCACAAAGAAGTCATCGTCGAGTACGGCGTTGTCTCACATTAACAGCATAGCACCTCAATTATGCTTCAGCGGATGGAGTTCTACCGCCGAGGTCGCGGCAGCCATTTGGCCGATATTTTCTTTGAAATGACAATAATTTCCTAAGTAATTTATATATTGTTCAAAATCAACATGGGCCTTTACAATTCAACCACCATTTAGTACCCCGCCTTGTCGTAAGTGCTTTTCGGAATAGGATCGACAGTCCACTGACTAATGATCCCCTAAAATCTACCAAACAATGCGAAGGAAATCCATTTCTTGGCCCTTTCCAGCGTTTCCGTTCACCTACAGAGGAGAACATTTCCTTGAAAAAAACAAGGCACTCTTGTAACTCTAGTGTTAAGCTCTTTATCAGCCCTTGCGACTTAATTCGGACGGAAAAAAATCTTTAAATGAAGAAAATAATGAACAAATAGGGACCTTAAGGGCATATTGCTTATCCATGTCTTGCCGCAACACTCACCAGACTTGTAATCCTGTTTACAGTAACCGGAGTCCTTCCCCGCCCAGTCGCACTATCTATTTCCGAAAACATACGCCACTGACCGAGCGCCACCAAATGTCTGTCGCACACACCCACACAGCTATTCCGTTCAACAAATCTCCCCAAAGCCGCTTTATATTCCCAATAAAATCATGGAATTGAAAAAAAAACCGAGAAAATGTGAAAATCCCAGCTAAACTGAACACGAGGGTTTTTTTTTTGGATGTCACAGCGTTCGGGGGATTCTATACCGGGACTGGCACACAGCCACACACATGCTGCCCTACTCGTTCCTTCGGATTATTTAACACACAGCTCGTCCTCGCGTAATTCCCAGTCTCCCTTGAGCACAAGTCAAATTGGAAGACTGCAGGTTTTCCATTGGAAAATAAAACAAGCGAAAAAAATGTTCGCTACAAAAGGATCATCCAGGAGTAGCGAGTGGAAAATGAATATAAAACAGGATTCTAGTAAGTGCATGGCACATTTAAATGCTCGTTGTCACTCCACCGTCGCAGTCCTCTGATAACACTCACACGTCCAGCAGCTCAGGGGAGCACAATGTGCAGCATTGTCGCTAACCCTAAAATCAGGCGCAGAGTACGGTGCTCGAGGAGATCGAGCACATCCTCTGCAAAATGGCTGAAACCATTCACGTTTTGTCTATTCTGGCCACATGGGTGCTGGTGGTGTAGTCAGCGAATGCGATTCCGCTCCATTGAACCGCATGCACGCGTCCCGCACAGAGATTGGATTTTCGGTAGAAGGGACACTATCATCGTTGCCATTATCATCAGCTCTGGCAGCATCATCGTGACAGTCATCAAAATTCACGATAGTCAGACGTACCGTTGACTTCTATTCAGTCTCCAAGGGGGGGAAGGGAGGGCTTACCGAGTCAAGGGATGCCAACCCCATCGAGGGGGAGTGCTTTAAAGTCCCCCACAAGTACGTTGATTGGATTAAAATGAAACCAAACCCCTCAATTAGCCGGTAGCCCGTCACACACCCACCTCACATGTTCGCACAAAATGCACAAGCCGCTGAAACATTCTGTCAAGCAGGCAATCACATGAAGAGAGTTCAGCTCCTCCTCAACCTTGCGAGTACTTTCGTTGCTGCTATTATATATTCATCAGCGGTAATCTGCTCTCGGCTTCGGATTTGGTTATGTTTCAGAAGAAAAATTAAAATGACTCACATCGAGCGGGAGATACAGCTGTCTGCATGGTTGATGATCAAATTAATGGAATAACCGCGTGGGTTTTTTTTCTCCATCCAACTTGAGCGGGTCGTACGAAAGCCCAAGTGGAGCGAAGCGGAAGCGGGTCGAGGAAGGTCCTAATTTGTTGTTAAACTGATTATATGCGGAAAATCACTTAACCCGGTGCGGTAATAAAGTCGGTTTCGGCAGGAATTTCCTGAAGTACGACGGATTTGATTTAATTTGAACACTGAACAATTTGAAGGCTTGTGGAGGAGTTAATTATTTTTGTTCAACGAACAGAAGTTGAAGTTTCCAACAAGATAGTTCGCTTGGAAAAATGCTGTCCGAGGAAGTGGACATTCAGTTCGGTGGACTCGTGATTTTCATGGAAAGCAAATGTTTACCTGATCCTTCATTCAGCTTCGATAGTTGCACTGACTTAAGCATGCAATTGGAGCCGGTGGGATGGTTGAACTCCCGAACTGAAGTATAGACTTCACGTGAAGCGAGTTGGAATCGAAAAGCTCGTTCAGTGGGACATTTTTGTTCACAAATTGGCGTCGGTACTTTGGGGCAGGACGATTTGAAATCTTCTTGAATACATTCATTCGTTCTTTTGCAAACTTCTGCAGCATTTCGGGGAAAACTACGCAAAAGTAAGGAACGAGTTACTGACCGATGTCGGGGATCACATGTGGGCGGCAGTGCTAAGGGTTGAGCTTGGATGACAAGCGAACAGTTGCAAACATGCCCAATAAAGAGGTCACTGAGTAGCAAGAACGCACGAGAGATATTCAGACAACCCCCTAACGACCCCAACTCGCCTTCTGCTAAGCGCCATTGAAGAGCCATTGAACATCCACGCAACCAACCATTCGAATGGTCTCGCACATTCGTTCCCACATTCCACGAAGTAGCTTTGTTTGGAGGTTTTGATACTACTCTGGTGCTGTGTACTAGCAAGCAGCAACCTACAACTGCTGTAGTTTCTTGGTCCGAAGGAAGACCAGCAGGCGCTTGTGTGATCTACAGAATCAACTCTCATCACATCAATGCCGAAGGCCCGCCACCTGATCCGAGCAAAGGCGGGGCAGTGACAGTGAAAGTGCTCTACCGTGTCCTCGTCCTCTCCACAGGCGTCGCAGAGGACATCTTCGCCTAAACCAAACTTAGCAAGGATGAAGTGGCTCATTATTGCGGCGGTGAGTTGTCTGTGTCGCAGGTTCGATTCCAGCTCTGAGCGACACAAATAATTTACACGACCCCACCTCTTTCGAGTCACTGACAATGCTCAAAGAGTATTTCCTGTCTAGAACAAGCTTCTCAAACTTGGCCGTTCGGAGTCGGCATAAAACTGTAGGTCCCTTCCACTCGTGAAAGAACAACACGAGTGGTTGCTGAGAAGCTAGGCCCTGGCCCTGTACGGGCTGTAGCGCCACCCATATTATTATATTGAGTTGTCTACAGGCTTTGTTGTCAAGGGTAACAAGATTGCTGCGGATTTCTGACAGACATTTGGGAAGTCTGCCTACATCGTGGAGAGTCATGGCATCTCCGATAGTGTTCTCGAGGTGGGTTCAATCCTGAGCTTCCATTGGCGACGGTCCGGGACCCGCTGCATCCAGTCGTCAAAACCAAACTGTCCTACAACCGCTTGGTTGACTTGGTCTTTGTACCAGAGATTCGGTGTCCCTCTACTTCTCGAGCCAGGAGGCTTGGATTCGAGGACCCTCTTACTTGGACACCAAGCCATTGTAATCGACGGGTTTTACCCTCCGAACTACTTCAACATCCCGGTACAACTCGCAATTCATTCGCCTGCCTCACAGACAGGCCATGGTAGGCAGTGGCATTCTTGCACTTACACCAAAGTAGGCCCATTCTACCGCCACGTGGAGAGGGATTTATGATCGTAAGCTAGTTTTGTCGAGAAGACTGGTATATTGCTGAGGTCACCTAGGTGTCATGAGTCTGTAGAGGCTTTCCTAATTGAGGCGAGAGCAGGACAGTCGCCCAGGATGTGCAGGATACTTGCCTCCTCATTCGTTGGAGAAGAGGCCTAATCCTTGTGTGTGAAAACCTATTGGGCAGTGTCCAGTGATTATTCCCAAGCAGTGAAATTTTCGAGATCAGCCTACTTTTTGGACCAAGAAGAGAACAGATTTGTTTCGTTATTTTCCAACTGCAGCCTGTCAGCCGTCTGGCATTTAGTTTTTGTATAGAGATGTTATTGGGCTGCACCTTGAAAGCCGTTAAAGGGGGCACCTATGTCACAAGAGATTTCATCAATCGCCAATCTGGTGGCGTACCTTGCGAGTTTAGCAGATCTAAAATTACCTGGGGATGTGCCAACCCGAAACTGGAGGGTTGCACCGAGTAGGAATTGATGTGAACCGAGTTGCAACTCGACTTGACTAAATCGGTTTCACACAATTTAAAATGGGTGTATTGGCTTCTGTAACAGTCAAACTAATTCAAACCACGCTCGGGATAGCTTGGAACACTAGCAGCATAATACATTCACAATAACAGAATGCCTACTCGTTGTGTCATACTATACACTCAATTCAATTGAATTCATATGCATGGTAATAGGAGTCCTTTGCGGGGACTGTGCTCTGGCAACCTATGCGTCAGAACGTACCACATAACGACTTATGCAAACAGCTGCAAAGAAAGAAACATAATCAAGATTGCCAAGCTCTAGCTCAGAAAAAGTGCTAGTTTCTATTAAAGTCACTCTTCGGGGAGGGAATGATGCTGGGTTTGTGTTTGCACTGCGAAAACCAAATGAGAAGTTCCTAAAGCAACCATCCAACGCGAGCTGTTCTAGTACCAAGAAAAAATAAGAACATACACAGAGAGGAACCTTCCTTCTTAGCCCAACACCAAATTCGGATGTCATGTCATGCTTCTACTTCATCGGATAGCGCTATGGTTTCGAATAGACATAGAAATCGAAAAAAAGCCCTCTCGGCGTGACGATCGTTAGAGAGCTGCGACAAAGAACCTTGCGTTGTCCCAATGAGAAGACTCTTTGTGCCGAGCCGTGGGCCTAGTCAAATGCGTTGAATGTGCAGACGCTTATGTCCCATTTACTTTAATATATCAAAAGCTGACAACAACAAGTAAAAATAGCTGAGCAGCCGGTATGTCACCGCCGAGGACCAACTTGTATGTACGCTATTTTTGCTAACTCAAATAAGAACTGTGCACAATTTTGGATCAGCCTCTCCGTTTCCTGTGCGTATTTTTGTGATATTCACGCCGATGAGTGTACAAAATTTCGGAACCACCCCAAAATGTTAGCTTTAACGATATTCTAGGTAGCGTGCGAGTCTTGCTCGACATCATTAATACGCACAAGCACGGCCAAGGCCATCGTCAGAAAATAAGTAAAACCCGTCGCAGGTCCCAAACGCTTTCAGACACTTTGAACCGAACTAAACAGTGGCTGCACTATCCACCACAGCCGTATTAATTTCCCCCTAATTCCGATATTCGTCCTCCGCATCGATTTCTGGAACGTGCACATCAACCAATGAAAATCACAAGCTAGACGTTGTAGGGTTGTAGGTGAATGTGGAACGTCAACCCACTCTCAAGGAGGCTCCCAAGCAAGGTGTCAACTATCGGCACACCCACACAGCCCCCAACGTTGACGTGTGTCCACATCTATCAGTCGTGCGCAACACCGCACCAGGAAAGGGAATTAAAATTTCAGCTTTGTATCCATCACTGTCAGGTGGCTGGATGACACCGGACGAACACAGCCCTCCAGAGTTGGTGACAACTTATTTATGGATTTCCCAAAATGAATTTTGAACAGCCCCACGACCAATAAGTTAAAGTTCTAAGCCATCGCAGTCGATAAGAAAAAACTTCGCATGAATATTGATTATTTGTTGTTGGCTACCCAAAGGATCGCATCCGTCTTCGTCTTGTATTTATTGAATTATTTCCATCCCCGATTCGATCAAATATTTACATCAAACTTATTCTCTCGATTTTGCCGCGTCCTTCGATGATTTATTGACATCGGCGAGGGACGATGGTCCGGTGGACGTGGGAGGGAGGAAGCCTGTAAGAACCTTTTGGCGAAGCCATAAGCGAGAGAGGTAAACAGAATAAGGACACGATACTTCGGATGGCTGCCATCGATTGTCCTGTTTGCCATCACAATGAAAACGATTAATAGTGTAATTAGGAGGCCTTTTTTCGGAGCTCCTCCGGCCCGTGGGCGATCCTAAGGGATACCAATTAAATTACGTTCTCCCTGCTTGATGGAATTGATGGCTTAACATTTCATTTTACGAGGTTGCCTTGGCTTCGGTCGAGCTTATGGAATTTGCCCTTTTTGTTGAACAAATGGCTTGATTTAAAACAACAGCTGGACAGTGTCGCCTGACGGAAGGTTCGTTCAGGAGGTTGAATTGGAGTGAAGATAATGGGGCGCGTCGTAAATCAGACAATCGGTTGAAGCGGTGATAGTGTTGCCGAGAACATAGCCTTTTGGCGCAAGTGGAACCACGTGGCAATTGAAGAAGATTGCCGATAAGCCACCCACTTCAATCGAAATACGGTCAAACAGTCGCCCCCACCGGTTGACACAAAACCTGAATTTTAGACGCATATTTGATGAGATACTCTCCGGCGCTGTTGACTAGGAAACTTACGGAGACTTCACACGAGATGCCAGTAACCAATCGACAGGAATTCAATGCTTAGTATCCAGCTTTCGGCACCTCAAAGCAGGGCTAAGAGCTGTGAAGAGCATGATTTTGGTCCTTCGAGTCAGGAGTTTCGAGGTGGCGTCGCTTGCCAAGGGCTATTCAACGTCGGATCATACATTTGTTTGTGGTATCCCCATTACCATGCACGATGCGTGGAAACAAACGTTCGATGCCGGTATTGCGACTGCGTACTAATACAGGTTATGTATTGTTGAATAACTGCCATGATCCGAAAGATACTGCATGAGATGTCAGAGTAGTTAGTACAAGAGTGCTCTTGACCTCAGATTATACTTGTCAGGCCAACGACCCATGAAGGGTCCGAGCATGCGCAATTACTGCCTTCCATCCTTGACGGTCCTGGGCACGCTGCTTCCAGTCACCAACACCAAGCCGTCTAGCGTCCGCGATGACTTGGTCTCTATACTGGAGGTTCGGTCTGCCTCTCATTCTCGAACCAGGAGGCTCGGATTTGAAGACCATCTTAGCTGGAGCGTTGTTGGCCATGCGCTTGATGTAGCCCAGTCAGTGCTGTCGACGGTACGACGGCTTGTACAGCTCGTAAAATTCGCCGACTTCTTCTGCAGACGGACCATATATTCGACGTAGAGCTTTTCTTTCGAAGGCACCAAGAACCCGCTCTTCGGTTATGCTTGGTGTCCAGCTTTGGGCACCTCAAAGCAGGACTGTCATAATAGGAGCTGTGCAGATCATGACTTTGGTCCTTCGAGTCAGGAGTTTCGAGCCCAGTTGTTTTGACAAACCGATGTAGCATCGGTTGCCAAGGGCGATTCTACGTGCGATCACCACTACGATGTCATTCGTGGAGTTTACGTTAGCCCAGAGATAGACAACGATTAAGTTTTGGCCTAGGTAGTATGCGGCGGATCTTTCTCGTTCTACAGCATATGTTTAGCTTTGTCCTAGTTGACCTTTAGACCAGCTCGTTTCGCCTGTTCCTCAATTGCCGTGAAAGCTTCCACTATAGCACGTTGGGACCGCGCGATAATGTCGATGTCATCAGTGTATCCGAACAGCTGTACTGACTTGTAGAAGACAGTGCCTTCCGTGTTTACAGACACCCGCCGGACTATATTCTCCGGTTCCAAATTGAAGAAATCACAGGACCGCACATCTCCTTGCCGAAATCCGGTGCAGGCTTCGAACGGTTAAGAGGTTTTTCAACCGAACTGCACGATGCATCGCGTATGTCTTGGCATGGTGCGAAACAACCAGATTTATCTGCCCGAATTCGTCCATTGCTTCGAATAACTCCTTGCGATGAATGCTGTCATGTGCGGCTTGAAAATCGGTATTAAAATGGTGGGTTTCGATTTGAAACTCGTTGGTCTTCTCCAGCTGCTTTAATGTGAAAATGTGGTCTATAGTCGATTTGCCGGGGAGGAAGCTGCATTGGTACGTGCCGGCTAGTGCGGCGTAAGTCGGCTTTAGACGTTCCCACAGTACGCTGGATAGGATCTTGTAGGCTACGTTGAGCAGGGATGTACCTCTGTAGTTATTGCGAGATGTAGGATCGTATTTTTTGTGGGAGAGGCATATGGAGCTGATATTCCAGTCGTCGGGCATGCTTTCGTCCTCCCAAATTCGGCAGGTTATCTGGTGCATGCTCCCTCCCATTGTCACCAGCCTTGAGGAGCTCCGATGGTAAGCCATCTGAGCCTGCGGCTTTGTTGCTCTTCAGCCTTTTAAGGGTTGTGCCGACTTCTTTAAAGCTCGGTGGGAGGACCACTTCGTCGACCGGAGTTGGGATTTCCTGGTTCCCTATCACTCTCTGCTAGTCAGGCCCGCTAAGCATCTGTTCGAAGTGCTGCCTTAACATATCCACCATTCCTTTCGGGTCTGTAACTAGATTACCCTCGCAATTTCGAAGAGCCTGGGTGCCTTTCCTAAAGGCTGAGGCTAGGCTTTTTTGCTTTTTTCTTGAAGGCCCGTACTATTTGTGTGTTCCAAGGCTCCTTGATATCCTTGAGCTGGGAGGTTACGAGAGATCTTTTCTTCAGGCGCAGCAGATTTTCTCCACCCTCCAGGTACTCCTCCCGGTACAGGCAAAGCTACCGTACAGAAATCAGAGCAGTGCCCTGAGTTTCCCGAAATCGACTCCATAAGTTGTATACACAAAAGTTTTTCTTTTCTGAAACACAGCAGTCCGTACATTCCATGAACGCGCAGATTTGTTTCTACGCAAATATTTGGCCCCGTAAATGAACTTGATGATTCAACTTAATTTCCCACAATTTTTGTTCTTCGTCTCGACACTGAATCGGTTTGCTTCGCTTGGTCCTTGTCATCTTCCTTGGTCGGTAATTCAAGCAAGAGCGGTGTCATTAAATTAAAACAGCTCCAAGCTGCCACACTGGCACAGCACAAGAGCAGAATCCAGCCGCGTTCTTATCCCACCAACTTGGTTACACACGGACTGTGACATCATCTAAGCACCCATGAAAAAGTTGTCTCAATAAGCTTTGCTTTACTCGTACTCAGCTCATAATTGCAACACACGAAATCAATAAGTTACTGACTTCTTAGCCATTCACACGTTCACGGCTTACGCAATTCACCTCGATTACTTGGCGCTACCACCCGCTCTCCTCAAGTCCGTCAAAATGTAACACGTTCGGGCGATTAAAAATTTCACACCAGTTACAAAAGCTCATTTAATCCACTCAATGAACCCTAAAATAGTCATAAACCGCTCCGTACTTCCGACAGAATTTTCTCGCCAAAAAAAGAAGCGTGAGTGAAAAAAAGAAATACCCCGAAAAAAGACATAAAATCTGGGCAAAGCGATAACACACAACAAAAAAGAGGTGAGAACAGAAAACACACCGAAAAGAAACCGTCAACCGCCATGGTCAGTCAGCCGCTCTCGCCCGTAATTCGCGGAGAAAATGCACATTAGTCCGTCAAGTGACAGTTTCAGGTGTCGTCTCTCTGCTGTCTGTCGTTCTTTGTGTTCGGCACACATTTATTCTTCTCCATCCTCAACCACATTTCGGAGGGAAAACAGAGGAAAAAAGTTAAGTTAAATAAAGAGCAGGTTTCACATCAACAAAAGAGGAAAACTGTCGGCGATAACTTTTACTTTCCAATTGAAGTCTGTTATTGTGCTGCATACCGTGCTTATTGCCGATCATTAAACGCTTGGAAGTGCTTTCATTTGAGATCGGCAGATTCATCCTCTTTTGTGCGGTGGGTGGCGGTGGTCATTGGAGAGTACTTTCGAAATTTATCAGATTTGGGACGGTTAAGTGGAATGGAATTTATCATGTCTCAGCGTCATTAAGTCTGGTGGGACTGATAAGCCAGAAGGGCTAGATGCTGTAGTCTCCATCAACACAATGAGTCAAGCTATCTGCTGGCCAGATCTGATCTTATCTGTAGAATGCAGCCACCACCAGAAGAAAAGGGAAAGGGATTGGAGCGTTAACTGGCGTTTCAAGCCCTCCTTCAGTGTTTGAATCAATGACTCAAACAGCCGATACATTGAGACGTTCCAAAAGGGATACATTTCCCTAAGGCATACAAAGCCACGGTCGGGCGACATGTGAAGAGCTATACATCAGCAACTCGTTTACTACAAAAAATGCCTTAAGGCGGTTTTAAATCTAAACAAGCCCGTCCAAATCTAGATGGTGGTTCTTGCGAGCAGAAAAGCACCTGCTCACTTAGTTACAATAAGTAGGCGCCAACAATTTCAAAAATGCTAGTCATCAAGAAGAATCTACCAATTGTGTGATTCGAGATGCCGCCAAAGAAGCCCACCACTGGTGACCCTTTTGCCGGATCCAGGAAAGTGTGCCGATCACCCGTGAGGGCACCCGCTATCCAGTCACAAGAGGAATATAATTGCTGTGCGTGCGACGAGCCCGACTCGGCTGGCAACATGGTCCAATGCGATAGCTGCGAAACCCCTGGTTTGACAATGAGTGTCGGCAGGCGAATGCAGCCAAGCAAGAAGCATACAAAGCGGCACTGCAAAGAAAGACAAGAGCTGCTCGGGAGCTCTACGAGCAGAAGAGGAGAGATGAACACCGACTTCCCAGGAGAAAAAAGAAGGAGCATGAGAAGCGCGCGATCGGCAGAATAGAAGGATATTACTGCAGGAATGAGGTAAGGAAGTTTAGTAAAGTCAACCAGTCAAGGTTATAGACTCCGAACCGAAGCCTGTAAGGATGATCAAGGGAACATCGTAGTAGAGTCACAGTCGATGCTGAGAATATGGAGAAACCATTTCTGCAGACTGTATAACGGCGACGAAGAACCAAATTCCGCTTTCAGGCAGAAGGAGCCATTCAACCCCAATGAAAGGGACAATGAAGATCAGCAATTCCGTCCACCCAACCAGGATGAAGTGAGGATCGCCATATCTAAACTGAAAGACAACAAGGCTGCGGGAGCTGACGGCCTACCCGCCGAGCTTTTTAAAGCTCTCGCGATGATTTGGTTAGGAGCATGCACTAACTCATCTGTAGAATATGGTCAGAGGAAAACATTTCCGATGAATGGAACCTTAGCATTGTTTGCCCGATCCACAAGAAAGGAGACCCTTTTGACTGCGCCAACTATCGGGGGATAAGTCTAAGATCTTATCTGCCGTACTGTGTGAACGCCTAAAGCCATTCGTCAACAACTTGGTCAGTCCATACCAGTGTGGCTTTAGGCCGCGAAAATCCACCATCGGCCAAATATTCAAACTTCGGCAGATTTTGGAGAAAACCCAGGAGCAACAAATCGATACCCACCACCTGTTCATCGATTTTAAGGCCGCGTATGAAAGCATTTATAGAGGCGAGCCATACAGAGCAATGTCTAGTTTTGGCATCCCTACCAAACTCGTCCGTTTGTGTAGGATGACGATGGAGAATGCACGCTGCTCCATCAAGGACGGTAAAGACCTAACCGAGGCCTTTGATGTCAAAAAAGGATTCAGACAAGGCGACGCGCTGTCCTGCGACTATTTCAACATCGTTCTTGTTCAAAATTGTTCAAAACTCGAACGCCAACACTAGAGGAACAATCTTTCAAGAGTCCGTCCAACTAATCGCATATGCCGACGATACTGACATTATCGGAAGAACGTAGCGTGATGTCAAAGGCGCTTTTGTGAGTATTGCAACGGAGGCCGCGAAGATGGGTTTAGCGGTAAACGAGGTTAAGACCAAATATATGCTGTCAACAAGAAAGGACACCCAACACCGACGTCTCGGTCAGAACGTAAAGGCAGACAGATATAACTTTGAGGTAGTTCAAAACTTTGTCTCTCGAACAACCAAGGTAACGCTTTACAAGACCTTAATCGTCCCAGTCCTGCTATATGGGGCGGAGGCATGGAGTCTGTCAAAAGCGGATGAAGCAGCTCTGGGTTGCTTCGTGTGTTTTTCGGTCCCGTCTGCATAGATGGTGAGTGGAGGAGGAGGAGATATAACGACGAACTAACGGACTGTTCAGCGACATCGACTTAGCCAGAAAAGTGAAGATCCAACGATTGAGATGGCTAGGTCATGTAGAGCGGATGGAAACTAATGCTCCGGCCCGAAAAGTCTTCGAATCCACCCCCGAGGGACGGCGCAGTAGAGGAAGACCGCGACTCAGGTGGCGCACGCAAGTGGAAAGGGACCTCAACCAACTATGCGTGCGAAACTGGAGACAGCTAGCTAAAGATCGAGCTGGCTGGAGACGCTTGTTGGTTGAGGCCCAGGTCCACCCCGGACTGTAGCGCCACCTTAAGTAAGTAAGATAGCTGCGAAGCGTGGAATCACTACGCCTGCGCTGGTGTAGACTGGTGTAGACACACCGTATTTGTGCAACACGTGTACAGGTAAGAATATTTCATTGCTTGGTTCCTCTGGGGGAGGTTTTGCGTTCGCTGCCAACTTAGCCAATATAACGTCAAATGTGGGAAGAAGTACTGCCGTCACCGTTGCTAATTCTTTGAAAGCACATTCCACAATTGCTATATGTGTGCCACAAGCAGAGGAATTGACAACTCCACCCCATAAACACACCCCAATTTTCGTAACAGTAACTCGTTTGATCACAGGAGGAATACCAACTCGATTCCCAACGACCAACAGCGCATCAGTTCCCGATCGTCGAGGGCATCGAAGAAACAAGACCAGATGGAACTACAACGGTTGGAGGAGGAGAAATAACTAAGGGAGAAGCGTAAAATAGGTAATCTCCTATCCCAAAAACATCGTATCCTTAGTCAGATGGCAGCTTCGGAAAGCGATGACGATGAACCTGAAGGTGTTGCTCCGTCAACAGCAAACGCTGATGTCTGGATTGAAAAGGCAAACCCCTGGAATCGTTGGAGTTCAGTGGGGAAAGCAAATGACGATTCATCACGCTCTTTTCAGCCCCGTGCTCAAGCTCAAGACAAAACCCACATACGGGCGTCGGACAATGGAGGGCAACGAAGGTACCTGCAGCAGCATCAACCCGTTCATGGTCTACAACACATGGAGGAGCCTCCTGAGCAACAAATACCACACTTGCCGTTTACATTTGAGCCGCGAGTGGAGGACCGTCCGTATGTAAACATTAATAGGAACCATTTACCAGCGCGAAGTCCGAAAGCCCGCGATTTACAAGTTTTCGGAGGAGATCCTGCCGAGTGGCCGCTCTTTATTTCAAATTTCAACAGAAGCAACCTAATTCGGTTGCAGAGGGCCCTCAAGGGAGACCCGTTCATAGTCTACAATACATGCTCTACGCCAAGTAATTGCAACACTTAAAATGCTGTACGGAAGATCCGAAGTCATTATTAACTCCCTCGCTCAAGCGATTCACTCCACGCCACCTCCGAAAGCCGAGAAGTTGGAAACGATTGTCACCTTCGCTTTGGCCGTGCAGAATCTATGCGCCACTATTGAAGCTACTGGACTAGTTGACCACCTGAACAACCCAATGCTGGTGCAGGAGCTAGTAGAGAAATCGCCCCTGCGATTTATAAGCAGACGTTGCAGAGCTGTTCACTTTCCCACTTCAGTAGGTGGGTGTACCGAATGGCCGAAGCTGCGAATAGAGTTCTAGTGACCAACACTGCAGCAACCTTCGAAGAGCCAAAGAATCGGAACAAAGGTACCAAAGAGAAGGGCTAAATCAATGCTCATTATCAAGGATTGAATTCGAGCAACAATAAACGCCTACAAATTGGTGTCTATTACTAAAACGTCTCGCACGCCGCCGATATAGCGGCGCTGGTAGTTGACGCTTCAAGCTGCGCCAACAATGGTTTGGTCTGGAACACAACAACACAGTTGCCTAAAAGTTCTGTGGGCGAGTCACGAAGACGATGAGAATCATAGTAGACAGGTGCCCAAATCTGTCCTTAGCAGAGACATGACATCTTTATTCGACGACGACAAATCCTCAACTTCTCACAGACACTCGTCACATGTGCACATTGCAGCTGGCGGTTGCTTATCTTGATCGCCCGCTAACACTGATTCCGGATCGCCTCCACGTTTCGTTTCATCTTCAGAACTTTGTAGTTGATGTGGCGATTAGCGTCGCACAAGTCCTTTGAACTCCTCCGACGCGTTCAGTTTCCACTGCAGCACTATGTCCACGGTGCGACAGCGGTACTGCGAGATCTTGTAGTTCTTCCCGAGCCAGTCCAGGTTGTAGCGTATGTTGAGCTTGTGGCCCAACTAATCGACTTCTCCACGTTCTTAGGCAGCACGTCCAAGAATCTCAGCTCGTGGTCTATACTTTTTCTGGTGTATTGATTGGCAGCTAACCAATGAGATGTTTCGTGAAATGGACGGTCACCCAAGAGATTCAAGAGAACACGTTTTTCGGAAATAAGAAGATTCGACACATTAAACAAAACGATCTTAACAGGCTCCAGCTCATGGCTGGATGGCTCCTAAGTCCTAGACCAGTTAAGAGGGTGCAATGGACTGATTTTGGTCGCAGCGCAAGTGATTATCCCAGTCACTCCCCATTATCTTCAATTCGAGTCAATCTGGGGATATAACAAAGAGTTCGCCGAGGGAGATCGCTGTTTTGTGGTCAGCAGTACTCAGCTCATGAATTCCTTGCCAGTCTTGTTGACTGCTCGTCAAGGGATATGCACTCTCTCTGGAAGCCTACATTGATGGGCAGAGCCCTCCTTAGCCTGTTCAATAGACTTCTCATTTCCGGGAATCTCTCTGTGACCAGGAACTCAGAGAAGAAAATTTTGCTTTCTAATGATGCCTAGCATCATGGCCCGTGGCGTTGTGGGTATGTGCGTTGACCCCAACCTTGACGTTGTAGGTTCATCATTTTCAAGACCTCACCTTTTTCGAGTCACATGACAATGCTCAAGGGGTACTTCTGTTTCGAAAGAGCTTCTCAAACTTGGCCGTTCTGAATCGGCGCAAAACTGTAGGACCCTTCCACTCGTGAGGGAACAATAGCACGCACAACACGAGTGGTTGCTGAGAGGCTAGGCCCTGGCCCCCTACGGGCTGTAGCGCCACTCATATTATTATTATTATAATGATGCCTAGCCTGTCCGGCAGTTGAGAGGTTTCGGCACCGCCTCCGTCGCCCATCTTGGAGCATGGAAAAAGCACGAGCTCATCTATCCGCTTTGCCGTTCCGAGTTAGCGTGGTGCGTGGTTCTGTCTAGGCTTAAGGGGACCTATGGGATCTTACAAGATCGCCCTATAGAAGGCTTAGGATGGTACTGTGACCTTAGTTTTCATATCCAGCACACAGACTCAGACTATTTTTGATGTGCAAGTCCACAGGATGCAGATGTAGCATCGCATGTAAAACTGATAGAAGACAACGATATCGCGGGTTCATTAGACTCGCTTGAACATCGATGTACCGTGTCTTCTTTGTCCGTGTTTTATCATTATTTCAACAAACGATGTTCAAGTGAGCTAGCCAACTGCATTCCTCCTCTCCTTGAATTCACCCGCAATACACGTCTCGCCAGGAATGCACATCAGTTTGCCCTTGAGCCTGCTTTCGGACGCACAGTGAGATTTAGAGACTCGTTTTTTAGCCGCACCACACGAATGTGGAATGCTCTACCAAGCTCAATATTCCCCATAGATTACAAACCGCAGATGTTTAAGACCAATGTGCACAGGTACCTCCTCTCTCTCTCCCTCTATACCTTCGGCCCGTGCTGTGTCTAGACCCCGAACAACCAAGGGTATTAATAACCCCTTGAGCACGCGCAACATAGCGCACAGATCGCGCTAGTTGGAGAGGCTAGTTGGTTGAGGCCCTGAACTTGAGCACTCAATGAGCGCTGAGATTTCTTCCCTATCACTTTGTAAATGATATGGAGCTCTTCTAAGTGCTGTTTACATGCTTCCAATATTCCCAGGGGAAAACCTACGATGCCTGTCGGCAATTTGTGTGATTTTTGTCTAAGCGCGTTCCAAAACCATCAACTGTAACGTTCAGAGACACTAGAGAATGAAATGCATCAAATGACATTCACACACAGACAGTCCGGAACTTGCTAAGCATCAAGTGCAGCAAAATTTCAAATTTCATTCAAACAGTGCCACAACCACCACACAACGCCTCAAGCGATCCCAAATGAAATTCAGCCCAAAATGAATTCCCAAATCGATACACCGTATCCATAGAGCTGTGACAAGCATTCGGAAGCTCTCAAATCCCAACGGTTTTCCAGTTCACAGACCAAATGCACACCCTAATGTCCACTCCAAAAAGACAGATAGAATGCAAATACAGTACCTAATCCCTGCTCAACGTTCGGCTAAATGACAGGCATTAAGAGCTTTTGATGAGCACAGTGGGCGGTGCGCACGATGACTGTGTAATTACGCTTCAACGTTTTATTCAGATTCCCATTCAGAGGGCAGTCGCCAGCAGGTTGCAACGAGCTCTCCTGAATTGGACGCACCGACTGAAGGATTAACTTTTTTCACATAATGCCCCTTTCATTCGCAATTATATTTCCATAAACACTTTTGTTGAAGCGCACGAGCCGTGAACTGGAAACTTTCGCATTGAGGGTGAGGTACACAAAGTGGCTAAATGCATAGATTTGCCTTTAATTTGAAATGGAATGTTGAAGTATCGCATTTAATTGATTGTTGCCGTTGAAGGGCACCAGCACAGGTGGGGACCAGTAGTGACAGGACAGTGTTGTTGTATAGTTGAGTTCCTGGAAATTGGCAACACCTGACACTGACAGACCACCAGACTTCCTAATGAAGGGCCTTATCAGATATTTCACTACTGGCACACATGAATTTCGTATGAATTTGCGGAGAAAAAGAGTGTGTTCAACATCTGAACAGACACAGACACTTCTATGTGATCATCAATGGAACCCCCACAACCCCGAATTGGATTCACATCACTTGCCAGCCCTACTGTACACACTTGAGTGATATTGATGCGGTTGTTGGCAGACACTGTTCAACACGAGCGATTATTTATGCATTTCATTTGGCCGTCATGTGCTGTGTCTCTTTTTTTGCTGGCCTCCAATGGACGTGCATTTTAATCTGGATCTGCATCGCGTCGCGTAATTAATTAATTTGAAGCAAACCCGGAATCAGCAGCTCCTCCATCGAACTGCGGTCGCCTGCATTCCATGCATTAACCATCGAGTGACAAACACCGTGGACTTTCTGCACGGCATCGAGTGATTTTTCGAGTGGGTGGCAGGTCGGCGTAGCGTCTCCTTCCGGGGACAAGTGTTAATTATAAATTCATTATCAACTCGGAATGCCTTTGTTCACGAAACATCAACTCGCCCAATATTGACGGCGAATGTCCTCCCCCCGTGAGAGCTTCGAAAATCGCTTGCACATTCCACGAGCTGGTTTCCATGGAAAATTACATCGCGGGGCATGCCTCTGTTTGATCCGATCCGATAAACATCAGCGGGAAAAACGAAAAGAAAAAAAAGTGTATTCTCTCTCACGGAACCGGTCTTCGTGGACGGGCGGCAGTGGTGGCTGCTGGTCGCTGTTTCCTTTCCTCGTCGGATTTCTGCTTCGATTCAAGCTCAAGGCCGCGGTGCTGCTGCTGATGGCGCTGCTGCCTTTCGTGTGAACGGTTCACAAGACTGTTCGCGTCTCGGTTGACGGTAATTATTTGTTTCATCTTGGCGGGGCAGGGAGCCAGTTGCTGGTGTTATTTATTAATTTCTCCGCTCGCGCTTGGGTGAGGTAATTCTGATGTCTGCAGTGTGTCCCCTGTGTGCGCCAGTGAACGTCGAGAGATTGATTGTTGGCAATTTGATGAACGTTTTATTCGCCAATTTCTGCCTTGTGCTAATCACTAAGGTGTTTTGATTGTGACAGGTTGATTGGACGGAAAGGGTGGATATAGCTGAAATCCGCCGCAATGCGCCATTGGCCCGTGTTGGAATTCGCAAAATAATGGGATGGAGAAGAGTCAAGAATTCCGGCCTCCCGACCTAAGTGACAGCAATCGCCAAACTGCAATCGAATAAAGGAGCTTTCCACAGCAGCTGGTGATCATTTATTAAGCGACATACACCAACTCATCTGAAAGAGCTGACGGGACAGATGTAATCTCAACATCATTTGCCCAATCCTACAGACAAGAGCCAATTATAGAGGTTTCCTGAAAATTTGGTAGAAACTCTTTGCTTCCGTTCTGCGTAAACACCTCAAGCCCTAGCAGCCTTATTGGTGAATATCGGTGCAGGTTCAGGCCATTCTCATATATCTTAGAAAGGCCCATGAAACTTAAAGCCATCTTATTCTTTGATTGGCGCTACAGTCCGGGGTGGACCTGGGCTTCAGCCATAGTGCCTCTCCAGCCAGGACGGTCTTTCGCCTGCTGCCTGCAGCTTCGCACACCAAGTTGGTTATTGTCCTTTTCCACTTGTGTGCGCCATCTCGTGCGAGGACATCCTATGTTGCGCTGTCGCAATGGTTTGGCATCGAAGACTCTTCGACCCGGAGCTGTGGCGTGCATCCGCTCTACATGACCTAGCCATCTCAGGCATTGGATCCGAAGACGCTTAACTAGGTGCATGCCGCTGTACAGCTCGTGGTTGAATTTTTCCTTCCAGGCACTGTTCTCTCAAAAGATCTAAGAGCTTCTTCATCCGCTTTCAATAGCGTCCGTCTGTGTGCCATAGAGCACGCCAGTGTCTCAGAGCTCAGCTTAGTGCTTCGAGAGATGGCCTTGCTGCACAATTGCCTCTGGAGCCCAAGAAGCAACGACTGGTTATTGTCCCTATTTACTCCAGAGCCGAGGAAGACGAAGTCCTTGACTACATCGAAGTTGTAGCTGCCTATTATGACGCTCTGTCCAAGACGTCGATGTTGCATGTACCTTTCTTGACGACTGCATATACTCGTTACCCTCATTCACCGCCAGACTCATTTCTGCCACACCCTCATTGACGGCTCGATGTATTCGTCCAATCTCGTCAATGCCGCCGGGTAAGCAAGCTGTTGAGCTGACCTTTGGAAGATCGTGCCGCGGATGCTTTCGTTTGAGTTTCGCACGATCTTCTCAAGTATGATGTCGAAGAAGTCACATGACAACGTGTCGCCTTGCCTAAGATCTTTTTTGACATTGAAGGTCTTGGTGAGTGCGTTACCGACCTTGATGGAGCAGCGAGACTTCTCCATCGATGCCCTGCACAACCAGACGAGCTTGGCAGGAATGTCAAAACTAGACATGGCGCTGTATAGCTCGTCTCTATGCACGCTGTCATATGCGGCCTTGAAATCGACAAATAGGTCGTGGGCGTCGATCTGTATCTCTTCAGTCTTTTCCAGGATCGGCTGAAGTGAAATTTAAGTCCATACCAACAATTTTTCCACCGTTTTTTAGGCCGCGTATGACAGTAGTTATAAAGTCGAACTAAACAGCGCATTGTCCAGTTTTAGCATCCCTGCAAGACTCGTCCGTCTTTGCAGACCGACAATGGAGAACGTCCGCTGCTTCGTCAATGTCGGTCGCGATTATACCTAGACCTTTGATGTCAGAACAGGATCTAGTCAAGTCGACGCACTGTCATGCGACTTTTTTCACATCATTCTCGAGGAGATCGTGCGGAACTCAAATGTATACACGATCTGTCACCAAACTGCTGACATTGACATCATCGGAAGAACACAACGGGCTGTCAGTGGGGCGTTTCCAAGCATCGTGAAGGAAGCTGACGAGATGGGGCTTGCGGGTAAGACAAGGTATGTGCATGCTGTCTACGAAAATGGTCCACCAACACTGACGTCTTGGACATACACTACAGACACTTACTTCGAAGTGAAAGGCATTCTAGTCCATCTACCCATGCTTTCAAGTTAACGCAAGCAATGACCGACGATGGCCATTCGCAGTGTTTTTTGGAAGGCCACTAAGGAGTACCGGTATGAAGTGAGCGTCAAGATACAAATGTCTCAATAGGGAACATTTGTTGTGAACGAGCCCTTATTTTTTTTTTTGTTTGTTTGCTATGACGTCTGTGAAAAATATTAAGTGTACATCAAGTCATTGAACAGACAAGATCACATTTTTTCATCGTGTTAAAAATGTCGAATTTTGTACCAGAAAGTTATGATTTACGGAAAGCATCAATTTTTTGTTTTTATTTGAAGTGCTGCTGCTGCTGAGTCGCATCGAATGCTGAGGCATGTGGTGATCATGCTCTATCAGAAGCAACATCAAAAGATGGTTTAAACGGTTCCGAAATAATGATTTTGATGTGAGAAATGAAGAACGTGAAAGACCACCAAAAAAGTTTGAAGACGCCGAATTGCAAACGATATTGGATGGAGATGACACTTTGAGTCAAAAGCAAATGGCAGCAATGTTAAATGTTACACAACAAACAATTTTTGACCGTTTAAAAGCTATGGGAAGGACCCAAAAGTGTGGAAAATGGGTGCCACATGAATTGTATGAAAGACATATGGAAACCCGAAATTTTGCTTCAAGACACGTAAGAAAATCGGATTGTTACTGGCGATGAAACGTGGATTTATTTTAAGAATCTTAAAAGACAACCAGATCGATTCGGCAAGAAGACAATGCTGTGTGTTTGGTGGGATCAGAAAGATGTGGTGTACCACGAGCTCCTAAAACCTAGTGAAACAGTTAATACTGATCGCTACCGACAACAAATGATCAATTTGAACCATGCATTGATCGAAAAACGACCAGAATTGGCCAGAAGACACGGCAAGGTAATTTTGCTCCATGACAATGCACCTGCACACAAAGCAAACTTGGCTGGGAGCAGCTACCCCACCCGCCGTATTCACCAGACTTGCCTCCTTCCGATGGGACACGCATTGGCTGAACAGCACTTCGATTCCTTTGAAGAAGTCGAAAATTGGGTGTCTGATTGGTTTGCTTTAAAAGACGAACAATTTTATTGGCGTGGTATTCACGAATTGCCAGAAAGGTGGCCAAAATGTGTGGAAAACAATGGCCAATACTTTGAATAAAATGTTTTTACTTTCCCATTAATAATTAGTGTTTTATTCTTAAAAAAGGCTTGACTCTAAAAGATAGATGCAGAATCTGCAAAGAAACAGAGGTCATTAAGACTTGTTGAGCACCACTCTGTTTCTGACAACCCAAAGAGCGTAACAATACTCTAGGCCAAGCATTATTTAAGTCAACAAGCTCAACAAGATTTCGCCGCCGTAAGACTACAATAACTCTTAAACTTCGCCACAATCCCTTAACTTAGATAAAGCAACAGTGAACTGTAATTAGGTTCACTCTAGTGGTAGAACTTGTGGGCTTGATTCGCCACTTTGTGTATTAGCTTAACCTTATCAAAATATAAGAGCTGAGCTTGGTCGATGGATAGTACTAGAAAGACTGTGGTACATGCGGCATGTCCTGGGCGCTAATCGTTGGAAATAGAGAAACCAGACGATCGACCAAGTTGTTATAAGACAATACACAAAGCCACCTTCTTTCGCCCTCTCCTCTTGACCTATTCTGCAGTAACCTAGGTCTAGGTCCTAAGGAAGAAGAAAAAAAAAACAAATAGGATTATGCTGAAATGGTACCAATTTGGAGAAGAACACGAGGTCCTTAAACAGTTTAAAGACCAACGTGACACAGGCGCGGAAGTCTTCTGTTGCCTCTTCGATCTTTAGTACAAATTGACGATTTCAGGTTCTTGCAAAGCCGAAGTGACTGTGATACATGAGTCAACAATTGCGTTACAACACCTCAACGTAACCGACAGACCGATCAACATTTTTTTCTCACTACCAAACGCCAATAAAGGGCATAGGTGGTAGGTAGGTAGGTAGTGGCATTCTTGTACTTAGGACAATGCAGGCCCATTGTACGACGACATAATTCAAGCTAAGAGGGGTAACTATGACAGATAGCCAGCCGGTCTCGTCAACAAGTTTCAGTTGCTGAGGCGACTTGCTGGCTGTCATAAAAACATGAGCCTGTAGTGGATTTCCTGGTTGTGGCGAGAGCTAGACACTCACAGAGGATGTGCTTCATACCATTCACCTCATCCTCATTAGAGAAGAGACGTCATCTTTTTGTGCGAGGACCTATTTTGCTGCATCTGCAATTTATTGCGGCAATTGAGTTGTACCTTGAAGGAAATTCAAGAGGTAGCTGTGTTACAAGAGATTTCATAAATCGCCAATCTGGTGGCGTATTTACATTTTTCTGAGATGTCTCTACGACCTGGCACCTAGCACAGGTGGTGCTCGAATATCTCGTTAAGAGGTGCGCGGCAGTCAATTCCTATTTCTAGTTTATAGAGAACGATGTCATAGATTTAATTGCTGCTTGGCTATTCGTAAAGCTGATATCTCGGGCGGATATAATCATCACCACGGGGCTTCGCTAATCGCCATTATATTTGAATGGAATTAGAAGCAGTAACCTTGGATCACTTAGACCATTGCTGGAGTTACTTGCTGGCTGCCGATTTGAAAACCAGATATAAGAGTGTTAATTTTGCTTTCACTGGCATTCGAACCCGCGATTTTTCTCAGCTGGCCAGCTCTAAGGCCACTTATCGGTGTCACCACTAACTCTGCACATCCTTCTTACAACAAAGCCATCCGAAAGTCTATTTACCGCCATCTAACAACTGCTGCTCAATAACTTCATCTGCCGTAAAGTTTCATCACAAAATAACCCATTCAATTGCCCGAAGGGATATGAACTCCTTCGTGTGTCGCCTGAATCAACTGTTTGCCAACAAATTAATTCTTTCCCCCACGACCTCGAAGAGAAACTTTCTGCTTCTTGCTGCCCACGTGGGTGGGAAGTGTCGCACCCGTTTCTGTGCACATCCCAGCTGCTCTTCGGAGTTGGAAACTTACCGCCGTAATGGCTGCAATTTTGCAAAATTGCCGACCCTAGGTCTCGGTCAAATATTGTGCCAATACGATCTCATGTGTCTACTGCCAAGGCCACCATTATCTCGCATTCACAAACAATCGCACCTCGTGCAGTGATTCCAAGGAAACCGCTCCCTCCCTCAAGCCAGTTGCCAGCACATGCCCCCTAGCCACTGAAGTGGGCGGCTGGCAAATATCCTTGCTACTTATTCCACTCAGACGGTGGAATGAATGTGCTCACGTTGGTGTGTGTGCGGGCCACATGGCATGTCCCCATGTCACCTTCACCGCCTTCCTGCCGGTTTTTTTCCTCCTACCGCTGCCGGATGGCTGCAAGGGTGAACTTCACGTCTACTCGGCGTTGGTGAGTCCTGCCGCATCCTGCTCGCTTAATGGGCGAGGTGCATTCATTATTGCCTTAAGACCGCAACGGCACTCCTTTGCATGTTTTCACAGAGGCACACACAACCACGAGCCTCGCATCCGAAGCAACGGAAGCCCAGGTGCTCTGATGGTGCTTCCGCAAAGAAATTATCCTCGAAATGAGTTATTGTGCGCAAAGGAGACCGTCTTTTTTGTCTCCCTTGGCTCGGTGGCGGAATTAAACGTTTCACCGCAACTGGAGTGCGGCAATAATTGTCCCGACGGTAGCCCCACAGACCCAATGACTTCTTGCTCTTCTGAGTTAATTACCCGAGGCTCTAATTGCATGGCCGTGGGACGGACGTTGGGGGACGTCTAAAGCCCTCGATTCCAATTGAAAGGAACTCGTGCAAATGTCCGCCACCCACTTTGAGTTTGTTTTTATTTGCTTTGGACGACTGCTGGTCGTGGGAGGCAGTCGAATGTGGGTTGTGTGTCCAATTCATTTATTCTCAAAAATTG